>VSDK01014435.1:348954-370595 GCA_009767595.1 Symbiodinium kawagutii | reverse complement strand
TGCTGCTGCTGCTGCTGCTGCTGCTGCTACAGCTGCTGCTGCGGTTGCTAAATGAAGGTTTGGAGATTCGTTGTCTCTTTGCTCGGCTTCCGCAGCTTTCGCTTAGGTTGACAAAGCAACAGGGAAAAGATTTCTGCAGTGGAAAGCTTGTTGAGGTCAAGGTGGGATTCTTTTCTGTAGTTGAATCTAAGAATCCAAGAAGATGTTGAGGCATTAGTGCCATTGCCGTTGCAGCTTCATTGGCACTTGCCCTATTTCTTCTGTTGCGCAGGGTTTTTTCCTTCAAAGAAGGTTTTCCCTGCAAATTGTTCACCTCAGACAAGGAATTCCATCCTACATAAGCTTGACCAGTTGCATTTCAGTCCAAAAGGTTGGCGCCATCAACGCGCACACACAAAACAACAAGTGCATTTTTGAATAGCAGACAAGTTTGTAGGACAGGAATGCTTTAAGCTTCAGAAAATGGAATGGGTATAAAGAGCACGTGGGCGCATGGCTTGTTTGCTAACAATGCTGCATGACCGGCGTGAGCTTTATTTCTAATTTAGTTTTTTGGTTGGAGAATGTTGCAAATGACGGCAGGAACGTTTGGAGAGGCTTGGAGTTTCTCGCGAACGAAAGGTGTGGGTATCCTCTATTTAATTTGTTCCATGTCCCAGCAGATTTGCGAAAGATCAGGAAGTCGTGGGCGCATGAATGGGATCCTATGTGTTACCTCAGTGGCAGTCGTTTGAACCTTGGGAGCCAGATGTCTCAGGGGCCAGGGCAGGCTTTCTGTCGACTCCCATGCTTCCACTACGCTGAGCTGCCGCCCGACAAGGAGCAATTGCTGGTAGGGTGCCAGAACTGCTGGATCAACAACTTGGAAGCTGTCCGCATCCATGGCAGGGACCCCTCAAGGAACCTTGCATGTTCCAACACTCAGCATTTTCAGCCCTGCGCCGCGGCCAACAACCGATGTTGATATCAAGAGGTCATCTCATGGTCACCTCATGTTGATTTCAGTTTCTCGAGACCATGGCGTGGAATCATGGCAAAGCAGGATTGCTTCAGTATGCTTGAGTTGAGCACATCGAAATAACTATTAGCCAAAACATGGAATATTCTTCCCCCCAAAAAAGAAGGGTTTGCGAGTCGTGTTTCGACATTCTGTCAGGGAAGTGCAAAATCTTCAAGGTCTGGGATCCCTTCCATTGCATTGGGCAGGAGAGCCTCGAAGAGGATGAGGTTGTGGAAAGGGAGGAAGATCTTCATGAGGAGCTTGAAGCATCTTGTCAAGTGCTTCCTGGCCAGTGCAAACCTTGTGGCTGGGGTTCATTGTGTTCTGAGTTTCTTGGGCAGCGCAATAGTTTGCTTGCCAGCTTCCTTGATGCAGTTGCAGCTCATTTCGTTGCTGTCAAAGATCACACTCTTGAAATCAAGTCGCGGGGAGAGCTAGATGCTTTCAGTTTTGGGGCCCCGCGAGGTTGAGGTTTGAAATCTCATCCTACTTGGCTGTGCCCTCGGTGCGCGCTGCGCGGGCCACGTCTCGCGAGGGGTCGTCCACAGAGGCCGATGATGGATGTGGGCTGTGCTTCGTGTGCTTTATTTCTTCCACTGTAAACATGCCATGCCTAGAACTTGGTTGTCCTTTGTTTTGGCCGTACGTAAGCCTTGGTTACAGGTTGCCTTGATGCAGCTCACGCAGGATTCAGGTTTTTCTCCAAACAGCAAGTCCTTCTTGTTTTTGGTGAATTTCTTTTCAGCAAGTTGTATCGCAACGTAAAATTGTAACAACACAACAGCGCACACTTCTAGCGGCATAATCCCTGCGTGCGCCACCAAAACTGAGATACACCAGTTGAATTTTCAAACATGTTTGGGAACCAACCCAGTCCTCCCTCGCCAGATGTTGGGAAGTCATTTTGAGATTATCAATTCAAATCAGGCATAGACATCCAAGCCCCTCTCGTCAGAATCGCTCTGCAACAGTCCCTGCGCTGCCAGAATCAGACATCGAAAATGATTTAGTCCCTGATCTGACGAATGTTCGTTCCTCTACCCATCCTTGACGGCCTACGAAGTCCTGTTCAACTTTCACGCTTGCAGGGTTTTGGGTGCGCTGGCGTCTCATGGTTAAAGAGATGTGTGCAAGACAGTGATTTGTTTTCTGTACCAACTTCGTTGTTGCAAGCTTCCACCATAATCATTCCGGTAGATCCTTATTTGTGACATCAAAGGCTGGATGTGGTCGTCGTCCTTGTCATTTCCTCCTCCTGCTCCTCGTCGTCGTCATCATCATCACCATCATCATCCTCATCATCATCATCGTCATCATCATCATCATCATCATCATCATCATCATCATCACCATCATCATCATCATCATCGTCATCATCGTCATCATCATCATCATCATCATCATCGTCATCATCATCATCGTCATCATCACAGTCATCCCGATCACTGTATGGTGACAACAGTTTCGATCAACATGATCGTCGCATTCGCTGTTTCTGCCCAGATTTTTTGCCCAGACCATTCTTTCAAGCCATTCTTGTGTCCCAGTGATCACTGTTTACAGATGTCTCAGGCATTCGTGGCTTCTGTGGTTCAGCTGCTTGAGCCTCGATTGCGGCTCCCTCAGACATGAAAGTCTGCGAGCCAAGGCATGTGACAAATGACATTTGCACATTGACGTCATGCTTGGTGAATTGGGTAGGTCCGTTCTCATGGCCTCCAGCGATCTCTACAAACGTCGCCTAGTTTGGGACCGCGACAAAACGATGAAGCACATGCAGGCGCTTGCGAAGAAAAACTTCCAGCTCTCCGCCGGAGTTCGAGGCCGCTTTTTCTCATGGTGATCCATGCTCTGCGGGTGTATCAGAAAGTTGTCTCAGGTTGTGTTTCAAAGCGTTTTTTTTTGGGGAGCGATGTTGCGTCCAGTATTGGGGGAGCCCCAAGGATTCAGGTGCCTTCTCTTGCAAAGCGATGATTGTCAAAAGGCGGTGGGGCACCAGCCAGCCTGCAGTCGCTGGCGTTGTCAAGGGTTTGGCGCAGCGCAGCTCAGAAGGGCGGATCCGCAGGTTGCTGTTGAAACCAGGGTGTCCGTTTGGTTTTCTTATGGCAGAGGTTACAAGCGGTTTCTGGCAGACCAGCTCATCGCTGTCCTGTGCTACTGCTCCAAGCGTGATCTCGGACATGCGTGCCATTCCTTCACAGACCTGGCCGATCCTTGTCAGGACCCTGGTATTGCCAAGCCATGCGTCGACGTGTTGGTAGGGGTTTGGCATCAACATTGCCAGGATTGTCCTGAGCTAAAGGTGCCAGCCATCCGAGCATTTAATGCTTGGACAACCAGTTTCCCTGAGCATTACGAGCGCATTCGAGACATGGGCGTGGCCCTTTGATATCGGAGAGGGCTACACGGTCGAACATGATCATTTGAAGAGCTGCCTTTCAGAGGGACCACGTGCTCTTTTGGAAGAACAAGAAGGAAACTGGAAAGCGAAAAGAAATGAAAGCAGCGTGACTTTCGAAAGACCGTCACCATGAAGAGTCCGTGACTCCAGCGATACTGCTGTGTTCATCCATGCTTGCAGGCACCCACACTGCAGATGCATGTCGCAATCATGTCATGAATCGTGAGTTGCATTTTTTGTTTGAAACCTTCGCGTTTCAGGTGGGGATAAGGAAAATGCTTGCACCGCCAAGTTGACCACTTGTCGCAGCCTTTTTCCATCGATTTGTCAAAAGCAAACCAGTGCCTTCTATGCATTTCAAGCATGCAAATTGAAACAAATGCTTGACCCCGCGCATTCTTCCATCCTCACTTTGGTGCTGTGGCTTCAGAAAGCAGCTTGCAAAAAGTTGGACTTATTTGGGGTTAATTACTGGATGAGATTGGTGGATTGATTATCGTTTGAACTCATACATTGGTTAATGATGGATGAGATTGGATGATGAATTTTGGTGGATGATCCATTCCCAAAAACTAGAAAGGGGTCATTGTATCAACTATCATTAACCATAGAGCATCTGACCAGTATCATTATCAAATGATGGTCTCTCAAACATGGCGTGCCCTCATATCATCCACTATGAGCTGTTTATATGCTTAAACCATTGTCTTCGGGGTTCCCCTATTTTGAGAAACCACCATACCAACTATCATTACATGAAAATGAAATGAAACCAGGAGATATCACGCACGCTGGTTGCGAAACCGCCTGCCATTTTGATGACCGGGCTTCAATGCGTAGTGCGGTACTAAAGTTCTGGATGAAAACGCAGCGGTTGATTGCCATGTCAGCGTGCAACTCGAATTCCTTTTTGTCCTCAATGGACGATGCTAACCTCTCACTAAACCTCAATTCAAAGCATCATTTGGGCAAGAGAAACCATCATCATGATTAGAAATAAATCAACCATTTGTTGAGTGGTTCCTAAGGTGAATAAATCCCATTCGCGTAGACACCACGGCTGGTGCCAAGTTGAAAGCAGAGGTTTTGCGCTAGGTCTAGTCCATAAAGTTTCCCAGCAAGTGAGGACTGCTCTGCCTGGGCACTGCCACCCGGGTGAACAGTTTGGTGGTTGAAATCCTACATGTTTAGGATTGGTTGATAGGATCCCAAGATAGATCCTAATAAAACAAATCTATCTGGTAGTTCTTAGGCATTTATTTACTTTTCCCTAGTTTTTGGAATGCTTGACAAATATTATTCAGAGGAGTTGAAACCCTCAACCAGATGTCTGAAACACACAGAAGCTTCCTACATTACCCTCTTGTGGTCATGATAAGCAACTTGTGGTCGCGATAAGTAACCAAACTCTACAACAGCAACAAGATGATGAACAAAAACAATTGATTACTAGACCCGGTCATTTAAATTTATGTTCAGTAGATGTGTGTCCAATCGTTCGTTTCTTTGGCTCTTATTTTCCCTGTAGTAGTTCCATCATCCTTTGGTGGTTCACAATCTACCAGTTTACAAATCCGTCGGCGACCCTGAGGATGATGTAGTCAAAGTGAACCTCCTTAACTCAAAACAACCATCTAAAAACAGTTACAGGATCCTCTTTTGGTAAATTGGTTTGCCATATTTGGTAGTTCCGCGGTGTGTTTATGATTGAAAATGTTCATTGAACCAGATAATCAACAACCCAGCTTGTGACAGTGGCAATTATCATGAAACCTTGGTACCACTGTACACTGGTTGGCAGATTTGACCCTACTACCCGTCTAGGGATCACTAAAACTGCCAACGACAAATTTTCATTACAGAATTTGGTATTTGCCATTGTTAAGAGATATATCTGTTACTTGTATAGCAGTGAACCATTCTGTTTGCATCCCCACTTATTGAAACCACCTGGCACTGAAATATGATTATCATTTAAACCCAGTTTCGGTGTTATACAGCTTGAATGAAAACCTTAATGACAGCAACTGTTATAATTTTAGTTTTCATTATATCTATCATTATAACTGCTACTTGTAACGATGCAGTAACCTATCATAGTGGATTATCATCATACTTATGCCGATCAGTTTAATGATACCTTTCATCAACTAACCTATTAACTATTGTTATATCCTTTACTTATACGATATTGACTGACCTAACACAAACCAACTAATTATTAACTAAGCTATTACTATTAACTATTGTTATAACCGTCATATGGTGGTTTCTCAAAATCTGGGTACCCCTACCTCATCCTATCTCAATCATTTATAGTAATGAACCAACCATTATTGGGGTTTCCCTATTCTAGAAACCACCATATTAACTATTGTTATAACCTATAGTCATATGGCTGTGGGTCCAAACCCTGTACCCCTTGTTCCCCTATCATTTACCATTGTTTCCCTTATTATTGGTTGGTCATTATCACCCATTATTGGTTGGTTACTATTGACCCATAGCCATACATAGCTGGTATATCCCCTACTAGTGTCACTTATCATCCCCTATGATTAGCCATTAACTATTGTTATAAGCTATAGTCATATTAACTATTGTTATAACCTAACACTTGCTGCAAAGCTTAACGTTCTGATCGCATCCGGGGCTGAGGCTATGCAGACGGTCCGCTGTTCGTTCGCGTCAGCGTGGCCATGGATGCCATCATCGCGGATCTCGTGGAGAGCCTCAAGGAGAGGGTGACCACCACGGGGGCAGGGCATGGAACGGTGGAGATCGGCTTGGAAACCATGGGATTTTATTGGGTTTGGTGAAGGGCTTATAGCCATTCATATGGGATTTTATAGGGTTTGGTGAAGGGTTATAGCCATTTGCATGGGATTTTTGAAGGTTTGGCTAAGGGGTTATGGCCGCTGACAATGGTTAATTATAGGGATAACAGCCAATGAATGATATGGTATATATTAAATATTTCTAAGCATATACGCATATATATATATATAATACCATGATAAGCAAGAATACCATCTATCCCCAGATTAACCAATGATTAAGAATTCAGGGAATAGTAACCAACAATGATGGGGAAGACAATTGTTATTGATCATGAGGATGAGGGTGAGGATGACGACGGTGGTGATATTGATGATGACACTGGCTACATGTTGCTGACCTCTTATTGTTGTTATCATTGACCAAGTGTCATTATTCACCAACTGCAACTGTTTGGTCATTGTTGGTATTTACGCATTCAATGGTTGGTATTATGGTCATCCGTTAGTATTACTTACATATTTCTGAGTCTTATTAACAAACTATTGTGAACCAACTAACTTTTATTATTAACACATTACCATTTAACCATCATTGGAAAAAGCTCAGTAATTAAATTGATGATGATAAGCCGAATAAATACAGTCTGCTAGAGTAACCTTGAGGTGGAAAATCCACGATAAAATCGCTGGTTTTCCAGTAGCCGTTTCTGATCACTATTGTCACTATTGTCACGATAAGAGTGATTGACAATAATATGGTGGTAATATTATCAATGAAATAGGCATTGTCGTCAACAATCATGATCGGGATTGTCACTCAGCATATTGAACCTATAATATTGAGTGGCATTCATAATGTGGGCCTTTCTCAAAATGATAAATTGGTCACCATTGATGATTTGGGGGTACACTATTTTGATAACACCCACATGGTAATAAAAATGACCACTGTGCCACTTTGACAGTATGTTAATTGTTGACTATTGCCAGTATCAACCACCTTTGAGTTGTATACTGTCATTATGTTAATGACTGTCATTCACAATGTTATAAGCATAAAGGCCTTATCCACTGACTATTGTCATTATAGTAAAACCTGGCTGAGACCTACAATAATTGAACTACTGTAGTCATTATGATCAGCTAAGTGATTAATCACTTTGTCATTGTTGCTATGGACTCATAGTTGGTGTTTCCCATTAATTGTCTATGTAGTGATATGGACCATCATTATCCATGGATGATCCCCCATGATGAACCAACCATTTTGATCAGAACACCACCTTTGCTAAACACAAGGTGGCCCCCAGTAGCTATAAAGTTGAATTATAAACCCTATAACCATAGTTAAGTCAGCCAAATGAACCAACTTGCAAGTGGTTGGGGGCTCACCTTGCTTGAATACCTAAGCACTTATGAATGTCATTACCATGGTTATACCGCTTATCGACCACACTTAACCACTATAAACCTATGGAATTCACCAATCCATAGTTACTAACAATAACTAAGTATGTATAGATTCACCATGGGAATCCATCTTTACTATGAATATCATTACCATGGTTGATACCTGTGTATGGTTGATTCACCACTACAATAGTTACCTATGGTGGGCTAACATGATCCATTGACCAGCTCATCTTCTCCCGCCGTAGGAGAAGCCCGTCATTGCATATCTCTGCACCCCCACCGATGCCCACGTGTGCACTGCAAGCTCCAAGCAAGCGGCCACCGAGAATTTCCGTGGCAGGGCTGAGGTGCTGGGACATGGGAAGGGTGAACAAAAAACCCAAGCAGCAGCAATGATGGTGGTTTTAATGGTGGTTAATGATGGTTTAATGATGGTTAATGGTGGTTAATGGTCGTTTAATGGTGGTTAAATGGTGGTTAAATGGTGGTTAATCAGGCGAATGATAGATCCAGTCATGGTTTTATGGGGAAATTCCATGGGATTTTCTATGGTTAACTGTGGTGAATAGTGGCTAACTATGGTCAATAGTGGTTTCTCTAGAAAAGTGCTTAACTACGGTTAATAGTGGTTGGCTATGGGGGATAAGCAACAGAATGGAGATAATGATGGCTGGCTGGTGGTTAATGATGGCAAAAAATGGTTGATAATTGGTGATAGAAACCATCAAGATGGGTCGTCATTTGCCACACTTTCTACCGGCTTGATCCATGCGGCTTCTGCCGTCATCATCATGATCCTTACGATTGGTCACCTACTGTCTTTCATGGTACATTCATCATCAATTCATCCATCATTTCGCTGTCATTAACCATCAACTATCCATCAACCAATGAATCAACCAACCATCAACTGACTATCAATTCACCCATCAATTACCCATCATTTAACCATCAACTAACCATCATTAAGCATCAATCAACCTTGAATCAACCATCAAGTCAGTATGGCAGTGGGTCAAAGCTCGGTACCCCTGGTTCACAGACTATTAACCATTGTTTTCCCTATTATTGTTGGTGATTCTCCCCCATTGTTGGTTGGTTAATATTGTCCCATAGCCATAGCCGTATCATCTCGACCCTGACGCTTCGCCACCGTTGATGAATCTTCAGCAATTTCGTCACTGAGGTCGAGCTCCCAAGTGGCAAGGGCTGCTGGGAAGCGTCATGAAGTTCGCCAAGATGGGCCTGGCTCCCAACCGGGTGCCTTGCAAGGCACCTACCGTTGAATGGTGGGTGAATCCTGGTGAATCCTGGTGATTCAGCTGCTCTTTATGGTTGATTTTTGGTGCTGATCTATGGGAAATGATGCGCGAAATGGATTCTTTCAGCATTAAACCTATCATCTTGGTTGGTTAAACCACGCATTTTCTTCCGTTATTTATATATCGTCCTTTACTTTTGTTGGAATTCGGATTGCCTTTTGATACTTTCCATTCATCATATGGCAGTGGGTCAAAACCCTCTGCCCCTGATTCCCCCATCATTAACCATTATTTTCCCTATGATTTGGTTGGTTGTGATTCCCCATGAAATTGGTTGGTTAATATTGACGCAACTCGCCATATACCTCCATTGAACTGGACAAAGCCATTGCTGGCTCGGTTTGAATCGTCCTCACGCATCACCATTACTAACCACCACTAACCTCGCCAGTGCGCGTGATCGTAGTGGTCATAGCCCAGCAGGAGTTCACCTTCATTTCTACGGAGGTTTCTCGAAATAGGGATTCTTTTATGATTAAGTATGGTTAATGGTGGTTAATGATGGTTAATGATGGTTAATGGTGGTTAATCATGGGGGGATTATAGGCCACATAAGGATAAGTATGGTTTAATGTTGGGTCTTGATTTATAACCCCCCCCCTTCCCCCCCCCCAAACCAAGCTTAGGGGATTTATTTAAAAACTCCCTCCTTAAAAGACCTTCCTGAGAAATGGAAGATCTACTCTAATCTTCTCTACTCTTCTCGGCTCTTCTCTTCTCCTCAACTGCTCTACTCTACTCTTCTCTACTCTACTCTTCTCTACTCTCTTCTCCTCAACTCTAGTCTTCTCTACTCTAGTCTTCTCTACTCTAGTCTTCTCTACTCTACTCTTCTCGACTCTTCTCTTCTCTTCTCAACTCTTCTCTACTCATCTACTCTACCCTTCTCTTCTCATCTACTGTACTCTTCTCAACTCTTCTCTTCCTCTACTCTTCTCTACTCTACTCTCCTCTACTCTACTCTTCTCGACTCTAGACTTCTTTTCTCAACTCTTCTCTACTCATCTACTCTACTCTTCTCTACTCATCTACTGTACTCTTCTCAACTCTTCTCTTCTCTACTCTACTCTTGACTACTCTACTCTACTCTTCTCGACTCTTCTCTTCTCTACTGAACTCTTCTCTTCTCTACTCTACTCTTCTCTATCCTACTCTTCTCGACTCTTCTCTTCTCTTCTCAACTCTTCTCTACTCATCTACTCTACTGGAGTTTCATAAAGGGATCATCCATTTCAGCAGGCTCTCAGTTTAGTAAATGGCCAATAGAAAGCAAAAGGGAAAGATAAAGAACTCAAAGGGAAAAGGAAAAGATAGAAGCAGCCAGAACCACCCCAAGAAAAAGTTTTTTGCATTAATCGCCCCCCTTTTGGTAAACCTATTATTCAACAACTTGGCTCTTCCTGGGCTACCCTCTTGGAAAATTGAAAAAGCTCAATTTTTTAAAAGGAGTTTAATAAAGGGATCATCCATTTCAGCAAGCTCTCAGTTTAGTAAATGGCCAATAGAAAGCAAAAGAGAAAGATAAAGAACTCAAAGGAAAAAGGAAAAGACAGAAGCAGACAGGACCACCCTAACAAAAAGTTTTTTGCATTAATCGACCCCCTTTTGGTAGACCTATTATTCAACATCTTGGCTCTTCCTGGGCTACCCTCTTGGAAAATTGAAAAAGCTCAATTTTTTAAAAGGAGTTTAATAAAGGGATCATCCATTTCAGCAAGCTCTCAGTATAGTAAATGGCCTACATTGCCAATGGAAAGCAAAAGAGAAAGATAAAGAACTCAAAGGGAAAAGGAAAAGACAGAAGCAGACAGGAACACCCTAAGAAAAAGTTTTTTGCATTAATCGACCTCCTTTTGGTAAACCTATTATTCAACAACTTGGCTCTTCCTGGGCTACCCTCTTGGAAAATTGAAAAAGCTCAATTTTTTAAAAGGAGTTTGATAAAGGGATCATCCATTTCAGCAAGCTCTCAGTTTAGTAAATGGCCAATAGAAAGCAAAAGAGAAAGAGAAAGAACTCAAAGGGAAAAGGAAAAGATAGAAGCAGCCAGAACCACCCCAAGAAAAAGTTTTTTGCATTAATCGACCCCCTTTTGGTAAATCTATTATTCAACATCTTGGCTCTTCCTGGGCTACCCTCTTGGAAAATTGAAAAAGCTCAATTTGTTAAAAGGAGTTTAATAAAGGGATCATCCATTTCAGCAAGCTCTCAGTTTAGTAAATGGCCTATATTGCCAATGGAAAGCAAAAGAGAAAGATAAAGAACTCAAAGGGAAAAGGAAAAGATAGAAGCAACCAGAACCACCAGGGAGTAAAAAAAATACAATGCATAAGTCCAGAAAAAAAAAACAACCCTCCATTTTTTTCTTTAATCAATCCCCTTTTCAAAATGGTATGGGCTATGAATAATTTTGGGAAACCTTTTCTCAAATCAACCCCCTTATATAAATCAAAGCCTAACATTAATAGCAATCATGGTTAATATTAATTGATTAACCATAGAATTGATTAACCATAGAACATCATTAAATAAACTCCAACCATATTTCTATGATGGTTAAAAATGGGGGGATTTATAAGCAATCATAAGGGATATACCAACTGCAATGGTTGGAGTTTATTGCTACAAACCACGAATAAATTGGATGATTTGCCTGGGGCTCCACATTAAGGCTTGAGAAACGCACATGGGTGTGCTGACACCACTAGTAGCCGTTCGTTCACCTCCAGTGATGGTCGTCACCAAAACTGTTTGTGGGGTTAGTACTAGTTATTAGAAACCAGGACTGGCTGGTGGTTATTAGAAGCTTATAGTGGTGAATAATAGAGGATAATAGCCAACAACAATTGTTAAACAACCATTGGTTGGTGGTTTGATTGACAATTATTCCCTTAGTAATTAATATTTTATTACAGTAATATTACCAAATGGTTGGTTGACTCATATTTTTCATAGGGGTTGAAGCCACCAACCAGACTATTACTGTTCTATAAGCATTGTTAATAGGCATCACTTCAACCATTACTTGACCGTCAGGTCATCCCACCATCAAGATCATCGGCTTAGCCCGGAACAATTGGAAAGCACCAGAAATGCTGGTAAACCATCATTTTTTCCTAGATGGCGAGTTGGGTCAATATTAACCAACCAACAAATGGGGATAATGGCCAACCATTTTATATGGAAAACAATGGTTAATGATAGGGGAACCAGGGGGACTAAGGGTTTTGACCCACTGCCAGATAAGCTCCTATGATTATCGCCTTGGAACCTGCTTTTCCTGCTTCGCTTGGGGCCGCCACGCCACGGTGCGCAGGATGGCTCAACTACATTGCCGGTGGTGGATGCCATTGCTGCTCAGCTGCCGGCCGCCTTTGAGGGAGATTTTTTCGCAGCCAGGGCTGCAATGGTTATCACGGTAATGGCGAGTTGGGTCAACATCAGCCAGCCAACTAGTTTCCACAGTTTAGTGGTTAGCAATAGGGGATGACAAACAACAATAATAGGGGCTATACCAGCTATATATATGGCTATGGGTCAATATTGTCCACCTAATGGTCAACTAGCTGGTTATATGGTTAATAATAGGGGATAGCAACTAGCAACTATAGGCGATATACCAGCTATGGGTCAAGCACTTAACTAACCAATGTCATGGTGGTTACTAACCAACCAAGTTCTTGGGAAAACAATGGTTAATAGTAGGGGAAGCAGGGGGACTAAGGGTTTTGACCCATAGCCAAATCATAGTGATATTCATTGTGAGATATTTATTCATTGTGGGGATATTATTGTGTTTAAACCGCTGGCAATAACCATCAAACACTAGTGATCACAATGAATCCTCACATTCATCATATTGATCACTAGTGTTTGATGGTTATTGCTGGTGGTTTCATGATCACAGGGCTAGTAATAGAATGCATATAATGTATTATGGTAAATCAAGGCTGATGATTGATATACGATTTCAATGGTTGATGGTTGATACTCACCAATTCCGATTGATCATCACAAACCATTTTCAGCCAAATGCTTTAGCCACATTGATAGTCTGTAATGAATACTTTGCCCATCGTCCCTGACCATTAAATACACCCTGGTTGTAATCAAGTGTCAACAGGTCGTAATGGTTGGTACAAGTATGGTGATCTTTTGACCTACTACACATTGGCATGACGTTGGCAAACATTGATGCTATGGTTTAATGATGAATCAGCCACTGTTGATCATCCTGGTTATCATAGTTAGTAAAATATGATTCTCATAGTCAATGAAGGGCAATTGATCAATTGTTCACTGTAAACCATTACCAACCAAAAATTGATCATCAACATTGTTTCACCACCGAATGGTCTCAGATCATTTCAACCATGTTCAAAATCAACTATTGTTTTCAAACATCATCAAACATCATCATCCATCATCAACCATCAAGTATCCATTATAAACCGCAATCAAAAGGCACTTATTAACGATCACCTCACCACTCATTAACTATCATGTAACCAGCTATTGACCATTTATTGACCATCACGATCAACCATCCGTTCACCATTACAAACCATCAATTCACCATTACAAACCAACAATTCACCAGTGATTTATGAGCTATTAGCCACTTGTTGACCATCAATTCATTCTCATTTAGCCAAGGTAAACCATCATTTCGCCATCAATTCACCATCCTTACCCGTCCATCATGCCTCACCGGCACGTGGCACTGAGTTGTTCAGCACGCTCGCCACAGCGAAACGTCCGAGGTCAAAGAGCAAGGGCCCAACTACTGCCTGGCCAAGCGTGGCTGGGCGTCAACGGATCGTCCTTCCTCGCTAGTCGGGGAGGTCTGACGAGTTGATGGAGCTCGATGAATCGGTGATGCGATGGTGACGACGGCCATGATGGGAATTGCAAGCAGTGAGTTGCGCTGAAGAATTGATGGTAAGCTAGTGAATTGAGGGTGAAATGATGGTGAAATCATGGTGAAGGAGGACTAAATGATGGCAATAAGCTTGTGAATTGATCCTTGAATGATGGTGAAATGAGGACTACATGGTGGCGATGGGTAAATGGTAGTTCATGATGGAAAAAGTGATGGCTAAACGATGATTGAGTCTAAATGCTGGTTGAAGGACGGCTAAATGGTGAAACACCCAATAGCGATCAGGACCAATCGTGATACAAGCAGGCGATCATGAAATCAGGAAAGTATGTCGAGGACTCGCCAAACATGAACCGGAATCGACCATCTTGAGCCAATTTATTGACCATTTTCCTGCGTCATCAGCAATCTTCAATCACTGCAAACTATTGGGCTTGCCATGATGTAGATGCTAGCTTATGATGGTTGGCTGTGACTGTGACCCCTGCAATTATCCATTATTGCACCGTCATTTACACCAGCATAGATCCTATTGATTGACCGTAACTGGAGCATAGTACTGGAGGCTCCGGACAATATCACCAATGGTGACAGGGGAGTGGCTCAAGAGCTCAGCGATTTGTATGGAGACTGTAGGGTTTGTGCCTATCGAGTTGCACATGTTCCAAGTTACCATATCCCTCCCGAGTGGCAAGAGAAAAACACTGTCAATCCCACGCCTTGCCACTGTGAGGGAATTGAAAGTGCTGGCCCATCAGTCGTTCGGAAAGGGGTTCCTCAAACTTGTCACAGAAAGAGGACATGCCCTGACCGACCTCATGGACTCTTTGGAAGCTTCAGGCATTCAAGATGAGGATCACTTCACAGCAGTTGTGCAGCAACCAAAAGTAGTGGCAACGGACTCGGCTTTCGCAATGTGGTGCTGTGGAGGTGATGGGATCGTGACTTGGGGCGATCCAGATGATGGTGCTGACAGCTCCGCAGTTCAAGATCAGCTCCGGAATGTGCAACAAGTTCAGGCCACACGTCGTGCCTTTGCTGCCATCTTGGGCGACGGGTCCGTTGTTACCTGGGGCAGTCCATTGCATGGTGGTGACACCTCTGCAGTTCAAGATCAGCTCAGGAATGTGCAACAAGTTCAGGCCACAGACAGTGCCTTTGCTGCCGTCTTGGGCGATGGGTCAGTGGTCACCTGGGGCAATCCAAGATATGGTGGTGACAGCGCTGCTGTGCAAGATCAGCTCAGGAACGTGCAACAAGTTCAGGCCACAGGCTATGACTTTGCTGCCATCTTGGGTGATGGGTCAGTGGTTACCTGGGGCCATCCAGATGCTGGTGGTGACAGCTCCGCAGTTCAAGATGAACTCAGGAACGTGCAAGAAGTTCAGGGCACATGTCATGCCTTTGCTGCCATCTTAGCTGACGGGTCAGTGGTTACCTGGGGCAATCCAAGATATGGTGGTGACAGCTCTGGAGTTCAAGATCAGCTCAGGAATGTGCAACAAATTCAGGGCACAGCTGGTGCCTTTGCTGCCATCTTTGGCGACGGGTCAGTGGTTACCTGGGGCAATCCAGAGTTTGGTGGCGACAGCTCTGCAGTTCAAGACCAGCTCAAAAACGTGCAAAAAGTTCAGGCCACAGAAGCTGCCTTTGCTGCCATCCTCGGCGACGGGTCAGTGGTTACCTGGGGCTATCTAGATTGTGGTGGTGACAGCTCTGCAGTTCAAGATCAGCTCAGGAATGTGCAACAAGTTCAGGCCACAAGTCGTGCCTTTGCTGCCATCTTGAGCGACGGGTCAGTGGTTACCTGGGGCGATCTAGATTTTGGCAGTGACAGCTCTGCGGTGCAAGATCAGCTCCGGAATGTGCAACAAGTTCAGGCCACGGGTGATGCCTTTGCTGCCATCCTGGGCGACGGGTCAGTGGTTACCTGGGGCAATCCAGCTGGGGGTGGTGACGGCTCTGCAGTCCAGGATATGTTCCTGCGCTTGTAGACACGTTTTCCATGCGGGGAACGCGTTTCTGACTTTGCTTTAAACTTACTTTCGAGATTGCAGTCCATCAGTGTGAACTGATGAAAACGCATGAGAACAATTGTTTTGGGGTGGTTTCAGTTTGGTTTCAGGGTACTGGAAATACGAAACACAGGACTGCAGTATGATCACCAAGCAAAGAAGAAGCGCAGGTGAACCTTTTGAACCAGTCACAAAAAGCTTTCCTGCGCCGCTTTTCATTTGCAAGTCACCACTTTTGCCTACTCAGATTTAGAATATGTTGAACCGTTGTGTTTTATTAGTAACGTTGCGTTGGATCAAGTTGGCAGCAAGGGCGCCAAGACCCCCCCTTCAAGCCTGGAAATGAAGTGAGCAGTTGTAATGGATCATATATCATACTTGGATTCGGGTTTTAAACATTTTCCATTTTCCCTTGGTAATTCTTAACGAATTGTTAGTTGCCAAATATGTTTCATAGGGGTTGAAACCACCAACTAGATACATGTTACATATATTTCCATTCGTAGAAAATTACGTTTGCTATTTTTGATTACAAATGATGTTGTAGTGGATCATAGACCATGCCCTTGAGACATATCATATCATATCACATCATATCAGTCACTTCATATCATATGATATCATATCATTAACTGTAGATATATCTACCATAACTGGTAGTTACTCTAGTTATAAACCAACTTATAGCTGGTGAACGGGGCCACTTTGTATCATCACTTCATATCATATCTCTAGATTCAAGGGACGATCATGATGTGATCATATCATATGCCCTAGAGACACATCATCCCTTGAAAATTAGGCTCTCGGCGGCACCGCAGTTTGTTGGTTCAAAAAAGCTTCCGCATGAATCAAGCCTCACGGGGCGAAACGCCTAGGCGTTATGGTTGGGGGTAAGGCAGCTGAGTTGTTTTCAGTTGGTTATTGATTATAAGATATGGTCAATCAAGTTGAGATTTCAATTGGTTTCCATGAACTGAATCTCAATCTCAACTTGATTAACTTTAGTCAGTCAATCTGGTTGAAAAATCAGGTTTTTATGAACTTTGTCTTAAATTTGAGGATTGACAACTAAGTAGTAGTGATGGTTTTCAGTTGGTTAATTAGTTGTCACATCAAGTCACATCTAACTAAGCTGCTTTACCCCCAACCTTATTGTTGCTCCTTAGTTAGTTGTTTTCAGTTGGTTCCGTGAACTTTGTCTTAGTTTTGAAGGTTGACAAGAAAATCTCAAAGAACCAGATTGATTGGTTATCAATTAAGTTGGGTAACTCAGATTCGTTTGATGGCAAGTGAAAGCAACGGTGCTTCAATAACCAACCTTGTCTTAGTTGTTTTTCCATCGGTAGTCAAGACAACGCTTCCTGTGGATTTTGCCATCAGTCAGCCCAGCGAAAGGTGTTTTTTCGGCATTCTTTCTACCGAAATCATCATCAACCACAACTAGACCCCATTGTCCGGAACGCACGCCACCTAGTCTTGGATGGTCAGCAAAGACCCATCCCCATATAACCCTCCTAAAGTCTTTACCGTGTGATGATCCACCCCCATTCACTTTTCAACCACAGGGTAAAAAAGGCTTGGTGCCTATGGATGATCATCATGAATCATAAGGGTCACATTATTTACCTTAATTATGATGATTCCATTGTTTCATTTTGAAATGCTGGGTGTCTTGACCCATACTCGATGTTGGTGGTTTTCAAAATAGGGGACCCCAAAGATCAATCATTTTTGGGGGTCCCCTCTTTTGAGAAAACACCATATAGTAGTTTCTAAATCATAAGTTTGTTGGTAATTATCCCCTATCATTGACCATTGACCATCATTAGCCATACTTAACCATAGACAATCCCACGGAACTTCCTAGAAAAATCCATGGTTTCCCTATTGACCATCGTGAATCATTGTTCACCATCATTCCCCATCATCAAACCATCATTTGATTATTTTAAATCATCATTTCACCACCATAAACCATCAATTCACCATCACTTGGCCATCAACTCACCAGCTATTAACCATCATTAGCCATCATCTCAAATATCATGAACCACCCTTATGAATCCTTGTAAACCATCAATTAACGATTCTTTAACCAATAGAAAACCATCAATTCACAATCATTTGACCATCATTAACCATCATAAACTAGCATTATGAACCCTTATAAACCATCCTAAACCATCATTTAACCATCATGTAACCATCAATTCACCAGTTCTTAACCATCATTTAACCATCATCTAAAATATCATTAACCACCACTCATCACCATCCTAAACCATCATGAAACCATCATTTAACCATCATTTAACCATCATGTAACCATCAATTCACCAGTTCTTAACCATCATTTAACCATCATCTAAAATATCATTAACCACCACTCATCACCATCCTAAACCATCATGAAACCATCATTTAACCATCATTTAACCATCATGTAACCATCAATTCACCAGTTCTTAACCATCATTTAACCATCATCTAAAATATCATTAACCACCACTCATCACCATCCTAAACCATCATGAAACCATCATTTAACCATCATTTAACCATCATGTAACCATCAATTCACCAGTTCTTAACCATCATTTAACCATCATCTAAAATATCATTAACCACCACTCATCACCATCCTAAACCATCATGAAACCATCATTTAACCATCATTTAACCATCATGTAACCATCAATTCACCAGTTCTTAACCATCATTTAACCATCATCTAAAATATCATTAACCACCACTCATCACCATCCTAAACCATCATGAAACCATCATTTAACCATCATTTAACCATCATGTAACCATCAATTCACCAGTTCTTAACCATCATTTAACCACCATTTAACCATCATGTAACCATCAATTCACCAATTCTTAACCATCATTTAACCATCATTTAACCATCATGTAACCATCAATTCACCAGTTCTTAACCATCATTTAACCATCATTTAACCATCATGTAACCATCAATTCACCAGTTCTTAACCATCATTTAACCATCATTTAACCATCATGTAACCATCAATTCACCAGTTCTTAACCATCATTTAACCATCATTTAACCATCATGTAACCATCAATTCACCAGTTCTTAACCATCATTTAACCATCATTTAACCATCATGTAACCATCAATTCACCAGTTCTTAACCATCATTTAACCATCATTTAACCATCATGTAACCATCAATTCACCAGTTCTTAACCATCATTTAACCATCATTTAACCATCATGTAACCATCAATTCACCAGTTCTTAACCATCATTTAACCATCATTTAACCATCATGTAACCATCAATTCACCAGTTCTTAACCATCATTTAACCATCATTTAACCATCATGTAACCATCAATTCACCAGTTCTTAACCATCATTTAACCATCATTTAACCATCATGTAACCATCAATTCACCAGTTCTTAACCATCATTTAACCATCATTTAACCATCATGTAACCATCAATTCACCAGTTCTTAACCATCATTTAACCATCATTTAACCATCATGTAACCATCAATTCACCAGTTCTTAACCATCATTTAACCATCATTAACCATCCCAAAACCATCACTTCACCATCCTAAGCCACCACTCATCAGCCTTCCCCAGCTTCACCACCCAGGTCTCCAGCACTGGCGCGCCGTGCTGAGCCGCTCCAAGGGCTGCCTGGTGTCGTCCAACGTGGCGCCCGCCACGGCCACGGCCTCGGTGACTTCCAACAAGTCCTTCGCCTTGGCGTACAAAGGCGGGAGTCGATGGGGATGAGTTGGTGATTTACACTATTGGTTAGGATTATAATGGTTAATGATGATTACTAAGGGGATTATAGTGGTGGTAAATAATGATGGTTAAATAGTGGAGGATTATAATGGTTAATGATGATAAATAATGATTAATACTGATGGTAAATCGTGTCGGTGAAAATGGCGGCTATGGGTCAAGCACTTAACCAACCAGTTTTCTAGGGATAATAACAAACCAGTATAGGGAAACAATGGTTAATGATGGGGAACCAGGGGTACAGGGTTTTGACCCATGGCCAAATGGGTTAAGGACGGTGAGTTAACCATCAGTTAACATCAGCTATATGGTCGTTTCGACCTAGCCAGTTTGGGAGCCCCAAAAAGGTTGGTTTATTACTATAAATGATTAATAGTGGATGATTTGGGGGTACCCCTAGTTTGAGAAACAACCATATAGTTATAGTGTAATTATTATGTTTTTAATGATGGTTAGGGATGGTTAAGGATGGTGAGTTAGGGATGGGTCATAGGGAAGATCAGGTTAGGAAATAGAGAAACTCCCAAAAAGGTTAAGGATGGTGAGTTAACCATCAGTTAAACATCGAACCATTTGGGAGTGACTTAAACTGTGAAGTTAATGAAACCATTTGGGATGTGAAAACCCATTTGACCTTTAATGGTTGATGATGGTTAATTTCAGGGTGATTTAAATTGTGAGCAAAGCATCATTGACCATCATCAACCATTAAAGGACCGCCATGGTGTGGTTGGGGATGAGTTGGAGATGGGTAGCTGATGGTCATAGGGGTTAGTGAATAGTAAGGAGTAAATAGGTTAATGAATGGTCAGTTAATAAGGGGTTCATAAGAATATTTGGTTAGTTCATAAGGGGCTAATGAATGATGTTATATGTCATGGCTGGTTCGTTAGTGAGGGGTGAGTGATTAGTGAATAAGAGGTTAATGATTAGTTAATTATCAGTTAACTAGAGATGAATATCTGGTTAGTTCATCAGGGGTTAGTGAATGATGGTTTTATGTCATGGTTGGTTGTGATTGATGATGGTTATACGACCGTTAGATCCTACGTTATTTACTGTTTAGTTATTACGGACTACAAAGATTTGCTGATGAACGAAGGTTCGTGATTGATTGTTATCATTTTATTGACCACCTTCACTCTTGAATTGATAGGGGTAAGTATGATCGCCATGAATTGTTACCTAATTATACTTGTTCTGCTTGTCACTAGTCTTGTTAGCAGCCATCATTATTGTTAGTGGTATTAGCTGGTATCGTTACTTAATGACAATATCCGTTATACTTAGCTACCACCAGTATGATTTTGGTTGAGGTAATTAGTGGGGTCAGCAAGTAAAGTGAGCAATGTGTACTCAAAGTTTTGTTTAACAATATTGGACCGGTTTAGTGTCAGTTGTTAGTTGTAGTATTCTGAAACAATGAGAGTTAATTGTAGTAAGTGGTGCTAGTACTGTCAGCTAGCAAGCGTGATTCACGATTTCAGCCAAAATCATGTTTTTGAGCGGTAATCATTGATAGCCATATGGAAGTGCAAACGGTCACGAGTTGGTTTGTGACTTGATATTGGTCGATATGTAATGCTCAAATATCCACCATTAATGGAATGAATAGTCCATCAAGGGATGGATAACCAAGCATGAAATATTTAAAATGTGCGATGTAGTGATCAAACACAGTTGCTAATCGCTAACCATGATCCATGGCGGGTGGGAAGACTTAGCAGGTCGGGGATAGCCAGGGTTAGCAGAGAATCTTTTTTCAACGATTGAAGATAAGAGCACAAGACCTCAGTGATTGGGGGCCCACCTTGAAGGTATACCACAAGACAATAAGTAATATGATACTGATTAGCTTAGCAAGCGTTGATCATAGTTGATCGGATTCGTTAGATCGTTAGATTACTCTGCAAGCTTCTAAGAAGGGCATGATCAAGCTTTGATAGGAATGAGAAATGGTGTGCCCAGTAGCCGAGACCATCATCATCATCATCATCCTCCTCCTCATTATCCTCATCATCATCATC
>VSDK01014435.1:318990-348853 GCA_009767595.1 Symbiodinium kawagutii | reverse complement strand
TCCTCATCCTCCTCCTCCTCCTCCTCATCATCATCATCATCATCATCATCATCATCATCCTCATCATCATCCCCATCCTCATCATCCCCATCCTCCTCCTCCTCCTCCTCCTCATCATCATCATCATCATCATCATCAACATTCACCATTTTACATACCCCATTGTTGTTTATGAACCCCTATAGTTCCCTATGGCTAAGCATTGAAAAACCATGGTGGTTGGTCATCATCATCCCTTTGTTTACTCGACGCAGCGGATCTGATCTCCCAACCCACACGTCGGGGCCCCAGCCAACTTGTTCGCCAACATTGGGATTCTACATGGTGGTTTCCCAAGTCATACGGGATTCTAAGGGGATTGTAGTGGTTAATGATAGGGAAAATCAATGACAACAATGACTAAACAGCTGTTATATGATGGTTTATCAAGTCATGACAAAGACCCCCCCCCAATTGTCATCCTTTATATATTAATCATTTGTAGCAATAAACCAACCATCTCTGGCGGGTTCCCTGTTTGAAGAGACCACCAAATACATTCTGCGATTATTGCAAACACATTATCAATACCCAAATTATAGATTGCATACATATACTAATATACGCAATTACTTTCGCAACGTATATAAACGATTGCATGGCTGCATCTGGGCTTATTGCTGTGGATCACACGATCACAGTAGGTGCACCACTGTCCTGTTCGCTGCAGGCATGCACCACTTCAAGCCTGTGGAGGTCTTTCAAGGAGTGCGGAAGGGCAGCTGCTGCTGAATGGTAAACTATGATGGCAATGAAAAATCACCAAGGTTCTTTACCATTGAGCAGCATGGTCCATGGTAAAATGGCAAATCATGGTTAGTTAGAAACAAAAGCAGGTGAGTATGGTTCTTTACCACATAGCAGCATGGTCCATGCTAACATGACAAAATATGGTTAGTTGGAAACAATAGCAGGTGAGTTAGGTTAGCGATAACCATCAAGGTTTCAACACTGCCTCATTTATAGCAGTTTTCCCTTCCGGGTTTCCAGTACGAAAAACTCGGTGATTCTCCATTGATGATCATGGGAGATCCATAGACCTATCTGAATGGGATCACCAACTATTGGGCAAGTAAACTGTGATGGTTTATTGAGAACTGGATCTACCACTCATATGAGCTGAATGGTGAATGGTGATTCCTGATGGTTAATCGTGGCAAGTGATGATTGAATGATAGTAAATCAACAATGGTACAGCGATGCTTAAATGACGGTGAAGTGATGTTCAAATGATGGTCAAGTGATGATTAAATGATGGTTAGTGATTTGTCAATGATCGTATATATATATATATATGGGTGTTTGTCGACTTATCGGGGATCCCCTAAATCATCCAGTTTATGGAGCATTTTTAGTGATAAGCCAAGCTGTCTTTGGGGTTCCCTATATTGAGAAACCACCACATGGATCTCCACCAGTATGAGTTGCAACAATTATGATTGCAGTATAAAACCAGTACAGTACTAATTCCTAGCCACTTCTAACGGCATCCATCTCGATGGCAGTGAACCATTCAAGCTAATAGTCATGATGCTAGTGAGCATAGTGGTCATAGGCATGGTGTAGCGATCCTGCTTACAATCAAATACCATTCCTCGTAACTGTTTCAACCACTGTCATTACCAACAATCATCACTAGGCCCATACTCGCTGTGGGGTTTCAATGGGCGCCCTGATCAAACATGATTACAACCCCCTTCGAAACCAATGCCAGGTTCCAAACTCACGTTTGAAGACAAACACGCTGCGCTGGGAAACTCAGCTCTCTGCGAGTACTTGGGAATATAACCATTGTAAATCGACCTTTGAAGTAGGTTACATGACCAGTTGTGATCTCCATGGTCAGGTTCACCACTTCCGGACATGGCACATCCGGTCGTAGTCCCTGCTGAAGTTCCAGTGCCGGTGCCGTGGCAAGGAGAAACTTCCAACGCTGTGATGCTGGGGCTCTTGGTCAACGACCTGCGCAATCCGTTGAGTGCTGGAAACTGGTCTGCGTTTCCGATGCGTGGAGCCGAGTGGAGCTGGGTGTCAAACTAGACCCACCTTGGATCAACCACTATGAATCATTATGATTGTCAACAGATATAACCATATCATAGTTGAACAAGATATCAACTATATCTAATATCTTCGTCTTTCTCAACCATGTAACCAAGTGGTTGTCAATGATCCAAGGGGGGTTATCAACCCATATTCAACATTTTTCTTGCTGGTTATATCCAACATTTTCATCCACTCTGAATCATTCGACATTAATTACTCAACCACCGATAGCAACCAGGTCATAATCCCATGCTTAGTCCAACACTCTTGCAGTCGCATTTTGTGGCACTCCGGAGGCTCAAGAGTTTGGCCATTTTAAAGTAGAGACACTAGCTTGTATTTTGCCAATCCAGCTCTGAATGCTTCAAGTCACCGTGTCGCTTCCAAGTGGGAGGAGTGACACACTGTCAATCCCACGCCATTCCACTGTGAGGGACTTGAAAGTGCTGGCCCAGGAGTCGTTCAGACAGAGGTGCCTTAGGCTTGTCAGAGACGGTGGACACCCGCTGACCGACCTCGTGGACGCTTTGGAAGCTTCAGGCGTTCAAGATGGGGATCACTTCACAGCAGTTGTGCAGCAACCAAAAGTAGTGGCAACGGACTCGGCTTTTGCAATGTGGTGCTGTGGAGGTGATGGGATCGTGACTTGGGGCGATCCAGATGATGGTGCTGACAGCTCCGCAGTTCAAGATCAGCTCCGGAACGTGCAGCAAGTTCAAGCCACACGTGCTGCCTTTGCTGCCATCTTGGGCGATGGGTCTGTCATTACCTGGGGCGATCCCAGATATGGTGGTGACAGCTCTGCAGTTCAAGATAGGCTCCGGAACGTGCAACAAGTTCAGGCCACAGATGTTGCCTTTGCTGCCATCTTAGGCGATGGGTCAGTGGTTACCTGGGGCCATTCAAATTGTGGTGGTGACAGCTCTGCTGTTCAAGATCTGCTCAGGAACGTGCAACAAGTGGAGGGCACAGATGGTGCCTTTGCTGCGATCTTAGGTGACGGGTCAGTGCTTACCTGGGGCCATTCAAATTGTGGTGGTGACAGCTCTGCAGTTCAAGATCAGCTCAGGAACGTGCAGCAAGTTCAAGCCACACGTGCTGCCTTTGCTGCCATCTTGGGCGATGGGTCTGTCATTACCTGGGGCGACCCAGATGCTGGTGGTGACAGCACTGCAGTGCAAGATGAGCTCAGGGATGTCCAACAAGTTCAGGCCACAAGTGGTGCCTTTGCTGCTATCTTGGGCGATGGGTCTGTCATTACCTGGGGCGACCCAGATGCTGGTGGTGACAGCACTGCAGTGCAAGATGAGCTCAGGGATGTCCAACAAGTTCAGGCCGCAGGTAGCGCCTTTGCTGCCATCTTGGGCGACGGGTCAGTAGTCACCTGGGGCGGTCCAGATTTTGGTAGTGACAGCTCTGCGGTTCAAGACCAGCTCAGGAACGTGCAACAAGTTCAAGCCACACGTCGTGCCTTTGCTGCCTTCTTGGGCGACGGGTCAGTAGTCACCTGGGGCGGTCCAGATTTTGGTAGTGACAGCTCTGCGGTGCAAGACCAGCTCAGGAACGTGCAACAAGTTCAGGCCGCAGGTAGCGCCTTTGCTGCCATCTTGGGCGACGGGTCAGTGGTTACCTGGGGCAATCCAGATGGTGGTGGTGACAGCTCTGCTGTTCAAGATCTGCTCAGGAACGTGCAACAAGTGGAGGCCACAGATGGTGCCTTTGCTGCGATCTTAGGTGACGGGTCAGTGCTTACCTGGGGCGATCCAAAGTACGGTGGTGACAGCTCGGCAGTTCAAGATCAGCTTTCACTCTTGTAGTATATCAGCTCATGCACATGATAGTTGCCCGACTGTGCCTGAATGATTTTGGCTTTGACGTTGCAGTGCATGGGTCTAAATCCATGCCAGCCGTTGGTGAGAGTTTGTGCAATATGTGATTGTCCACAAATTCTGTACTCTCCTGAAAGGGTGTTTCTCAAAATAGGCGACCCCCAAATCATCCCACCAACCATTTACAGTAATAAATCAACCATTTTTAGGCACCCCTATGGCTTGATAAATCACTCAATCGGTTGATGGTTTCACGGTAGTGCTGCAGGACTGCGGCGTGATGCGACAACTGCAGACTCCGAGAAACAGCTGCGAAATCTAAAAGTCATGATGGTTGCCCTACAAAGTGGGCCCCCTTAGTTATAAGTTGATTAACAAGCCATTTGACTATAGTTATATCTACCATAATTGGTAGTTACCCTAGTTATAACCCAAGTTAGCTAAGTAAGGGGGCCCACCTTGTAAGAAGCATGGTTAATCCCAGGGTAGATGCTGGTTACACAGAGGGTTAGCAATGACTGACTATGGTTCATGCTGGCCGGTCTTGTGGTTTGATTCATGGGGCATAGTTGGATTCTTTGTCTCGGAGAGACATCATCAATAGTTGGATTTGCATAAGTAGGTTGTGGCAGCGGTCGTCTACTTGTGAGCGTGGCTCAAAACAAAACTACCCAAGGAGCCGCTGTTGTGTTTACTGGCACTTGCGCACAACTACAAACATGATTGATGGCAATATTTTACTGTTGGCCTATGATAAAATCATGTTTGTCCGTTCTTGTCCATTGCTTCTTTAGCATGATTGGCTGTCAGTAGACAATTTTGACAATCATGGGCTATTACTGCCCACTATTACTGACTCCTGGCCCTAATTGACAATGCCGCCATCAATCGTTGGTTTCTGACCATTGCAAGTCCGTATGAACGGTTGATGTTGATCAGTATTACTCTCAACCAACAAACCCCCAAAACTGCTGTTGGTTGGGTCCCCAAGCTGGCTTGTTAGAAAGCTAAGCCCAAACACTTGCAAGTGTTTTTCAGAGTGTGCCAGGAAAGATTTAAACAATGCATGTATTTCTCAAAATAGGGCACCCCAAGAATGGTTAGTTTATTATGATTTGGGGTGGTCCCATATTGTTCAGACACACCCATATTATTCTGTGGGAAGGGGTTCTTCACCATCACTAACAGTATAGAATTTACTGTTGGTTATTATGAATTTTGGTTGGTTAAATATTGACTTAATCATCCATCTTTGTAGTATTGACTTCAATAGCTACATAAATAGGCATCAACTCATACACTACCATCATCCATCTTTGTAGTATTGACTTCAATAGCTACATAAATATATAGGCATCAATGTATACGCTACCAGTGCAACCATTGACCATGAACCGCCATCACGAACCATTAATCAACCACTACTACTAGCTGTCAGTGAGTCAACCATTAGGAACTTCAGCTAAAGTGTCAACCACTAATCACCCTAGCTGCCAGTCAATCATTGGCCATTAGTCATTAATCACTAATTCACTGTCCATGTGTCAACCATTCGGACCTTCAGCCGTTTGTCAATTTATTATCATAAATCAACATCATGCGCTAGTCATTATCAATATTTTTAAGAAATCACCAGTTAGTAAACTGAAAAAACTGCCAGTCATATCCTCAATCACCTTGCTAGTCAATCAACTTGCTATCATCAATCCCCTTGCCAGTGAACCCGTTGGGTCATCATCCCCATCCGCGCCGAGGTCGGCCTGAGACTCGCCTGGAAAATCCCATGCAGCTCTTCACGGCCACCGCCTTCCATGGAGGTGCTGGGGCTGGGCCACGGCGAGCCGGGGGCTGGTTGGGTGAGGGCCGTAGGGCCCCGTGAAACACCACGGCTGTTGGTGCGGAACTGGGGTGATTCCTAGCAGTTATAGGGGTAACTTACAACTGCCTGGGGCCCACCTTGTAGTAGGTGAGTGGTTTGAATGATTGGTTATCAAAAATCATTGAACAACTGGGGTTGATACTAGGTGAATGGTTGGTTTCATGATTTCAATGTGGTTTTTGGAGTGTTTCTACTGGTTCTGAATGGTTAATGGCCCACTACTGGTTGAGAATGATTCTCAGTTGACTAATACTAGGAAGGCTAATTTCAAGTATCAGTTGTAAATAATCATCAAGAACCAGCAATGGATTGAAGTAATGTTTGATGACTACGGTGGGATGCGTCGACGTTGGAGCTGTGGAAACAGTATTGTCTATGCTGCTGGATCATGGGGAATCCTTTTTCTTGCGATTGTCGAAGATGGTCGAAAAGAAACATGCTTGGATGCTTAGTGATGCTTATGATGATCGCCTTAGATTTGTCGTTGTTACCCATCACTGACAACCATCACTGTTACCCATCACTGATAACCATCACTAGTCACCATCACTACAACCACCTCTGACAGCCATCACTCATAAGCACCACTCATAAGCATAACTAATCACAAGCATAGTGTTCTGTAAGAATCACTGACATGCATGATAACACTAACTATACGAATCACCAGTTATAACTGATCATGCAGCAACTACTCACCATGAAACGTCAGCGTTGCTGCGGATGATCTTTTGGCTGGCCGAGCTGTTCCTTCGAAAGCTGAGGCACAGCCTCTGACAGCTGATTTGCTCGACCCCGAGGTGAAATCCCTAGACCTTGGTTGAATCATGCAAGCAACCGTGAATCAACCAATCACTATAAATGGTTATGTTGATAAGATTTGAAATTGGTTGATGGGTTTGATTAAATATTTTTGATTGATTGGTTGGTGGTTTGATTGGCATTTTGGATTTTCTCTAGTGATTATATAGTAACAAATGGTTGGTTTACTAGTATTTTTCAGAGGGGTTGAAATCACCAACCAGACGAGGGCTATGAAACAACCTAATCTAAAGGTTAATGATAGTCATCACCAGCAGTAGCACTGGGGTCGTTGGGTTTATCGAATCCTCCCAGCATTATCCTTGGGTTGTTGGGTTTCACCATTAAGCATCATCACCCTTTGCCTTCATGAACCTGGAAGCGCCAGATTTTGCATCGAAAGAAACGTAGTCTAGAACAAGAAACGTAGTCTAGGGAAAAAAAGTGGTTGGTGATTTGAAACTAATAATGGTTAAACAACCATTAATAATGGTTGATACTAGGGGATAATAACCAACTACTGATGGTTAAACAACTACTGTTTAGTGGTTTGATTGACATTTTGGATCTTCCCTAGTAATTCGTAACAAAAGGTTGGTTGACTGATATTTTTTATAGGGGTTGAAACCACCAACCAGCCGATGACCAAAATATGTTTGTTCCAAAATCACCACAAACATAAGCAAGAGTGATAGTTGCTTGTCTGGGTTTTGATCAGTCATTTTACCAACCATGAGCAACCATGCGTGACGGGAACCAACCATTTCCAACAATCACCAACAATCCTATTCAATCATCAATCAACTATCATTCACCATCAACTGTCAATTATAACTACGTAATACTGCGTAGCTACTTTCGTTTATGAACCATCATCAAGTAACCATAGTAACCATCATTTGACTATTATTGGCTCATAAGCCAACACTCATTATTGACTAATCATTGACATCACAAAAGTTGTAAACATAATCATTCACCTAACTACCATTTAACCATCATATAATCATCAATTCACTAGCTTGACCAGCTTAATAACCACTATTTCACCATCAATTTCCAGTAAGCATCACTTGAACCATCACTCGAACCATCAACAACCAACCAAAACTAATCATCACCAGCTTATGAACCATCACTTATCCAGCTTAGTTGAGCCCTTCTCAATCGCACGCCATTCATTGCGCCCTGCAGGAGCTTGGCGCACGGGCTACAAGTTCAGCACCATCGGGCCGCGCCTTGACCATTGAGGGTCAAGTTGATACTTTAGGAGTGGTTAATGATTATGTAATAATGATGGTTATTTACAAACTAATTATCACAAACCATTATTTGGAAATGATATTACTATGTTGTGATAACCATTATTTGGTAGTAATAATAGTGCTTAATTAATGATGATGGTCAGATAATAATCATGGTTGAGTAGTTGTTAATGATGATGGTTACTCAATAATGGTTAGTGGTTCATAATGGCAAGACGAAATTGCAAAATTTGGTTCTCGGTCAATACAAATCAACCAACGAATGTGGGACAATCACCAGCAATGGTGGGGAAAAGAAAATTTCAGGATGGGGGAAGCAGGGGTAAAGGGTTTTGACCCATAGGCGTTTTAATAATTATAAGGACTAACAACGGCATCCATAAGGAATGATAATAATGGTTAACAATGATGATTAGTTTAGTCCTGCCAAACCTAGTAGCAAATGATGATCAGTTGAATGAATGATTGAATGATGGTTTTTAATTCGTGGTGAAATGAGAGGTGGTTCACAACAGCATTTTTTTTAAAAATAATTGTTACTCATGATTAATAATGGTTAGCTTACTGATGATGATTAGTTGATGATGAAGGGATGGTTACTTGATGGTTGCTGATGATCTATGATGGTCACTTGATGGTTGATAGTAATCACTGATAGTGACTTATCACTGTTGTGAATGCTTAATAGTGGTCAATAGGCTGTTAATGGTTAAATACGGTGCAGATGGTTTAGTAACGACGATGGTTGACAATGGTTATAGTCGCCGGCAAGTAATCTGTCACTGGTAGGATGACTGGGGTTAATAATCTTGATTGGACCGATCAATGATGTTTGATGAAAGATTAGATAATAGCTTCCGAAGTCAGGGTTATCAATCACGAGCCACGATGCCCTGAGAAACCTAACCAACGCAGGGTGGCACCCAGAGAAAATCTCAGACATTGAGAAAGTGTTAGAGGACACTGAGGATATCCCTGACAAGTGGGTTTGTCAAAACATTGGGTACTCCAAAGTCGCTGGTGGTTTCCCGATAAGCAATGACTTAGTACTGGCTATGAACTTGGATGGTCAGTAGGTACCACCATTCAACTGGACAAACCAAAGTTATCAGCCATAGTAGCTTGTAGTTGTTTGACCATTAACAATAGTAGGTGGTTGATAATGGTCAAACAATATTAGTAGCCATAGTAGCTTGTTTATCAGCCCTAATAGCTTGTTTATCAGCCATAGGTGGTTGATAATGGTCAAACAATATTGACAATAGTATTGTATCGACCATTGTTTTTGTTATCAACCATTGTTGGTCATGATCCCCGCCTATTTACCATTATCCATGATCAACCACCATGTACTTGAAAAAAATATCAACCATAGTCCGTTGCTTTTAGTCAGATTCGTGTAGCCCAAACTTGTGCGTTTTGCATGGTCGAAGTCCGAGATCGTCCAGCTTTTTCGTGAGGAAGCTTGACATCAGAATCTCATGCTGGTAAGGGCTGGTCAACCAGAAGATTTGACCATGTAAAATCGAGTTTCCCAGAAATAATTGATGGGCAAATCTACAAGAAAGCCTTTCAATTGGTGTTGGAAAAAGGGTTTTCAATGGATTTTTGCATCAACGAACCAGTAATAGTTAGGCCCGAGTTGGTTTTCTTCAGCCATGAAGGATGGCAAAACGACATCCACAGAAACAACCATCCACGGCTACTCCAGATGATCAACCTCAAAAATGGGTTGCTCTACCACAAAGGAAGCCCAACAACACCAGCAAACTGGTCCATTTCTAGGCAATCTGGTCCGTTTCTAGGAAAAAGAGCAACAATTTGGGGTAGCCCTCGTCTTGTGCAGTGCCCTGGGTGTTTCTCCTGAGTTGTGGTTGGTTTATGACTAGAAATGGCTCACTGGATGATTTGGGGGGCTGTAGCTTTGGACGCCTTGGCTAGTGACGAATCATTGGTAAACAGAATGGTTAGGGAATGATTGAATAAAGTTGCTAATAGTTGAGCTATCACTAATAGACTAATTCTAACCTGTTGATAATAAACAGAATCGAATATAATTCATGGTTACTAATAGTTGCAAATAGTTGATAACTCACTAGTTATTGGTTAAAAAAGTGGTTGGGAATAAGTGATAGTTAGTCATGGCCGCACATAGTTACTCATATAATGGTTAATCTACAGTCACTACTTATGGTTACGAAATCGTTGATGGCTACTGGCTGTTGGTTGGGAGCGATTTGCAGCCAGGGGTGCCCCAAAAGAGGCTTTTACAGGGCCTTTAAAGGGGGAGCGAGGCCAGGAGCTACCAGGAGGGTTCTAACCGAATGCTAGGATGGTTGCACATAGTTGAAAACTTACTAGGTATTGGTTAACGAAGTGGTGACTAATTGATGGTTATAAGAATTGGTTAACAAAGTTGATGGTGAACAAGAATTGATGGCAAACAAAACATCTGACAAATAATTGATTAATGATTCGGTTAGTGAATAAGCAATGATCAGAACAGAAATTGGTACTCATCACTTGTAACTAATCGGTATGTTCAGTGATTAATGGATGGGCTACCAAATAAGTGATGGTTACTAACTAGTAGTTGATGGCTTACTAGTTATTGGTTGATATTAGAAAGTAACGAAGCAATCAATGCAAAGTAACTAGTAAATTGTTACTTACCATCCTTGATAGATGCTAGTTACTAGTTCCTTCCCATAACAATAAAACAAGTTACTAACCATCAAATACTTATACTCAAACATCAAATATTGGCGAACAACCTTCAACTATTGGTTGGTAGATACTAATTTGTATCACTTGTTACTTAACCATCAAGTATTGGTTGATATTGTTAATGATAACACCTTGATGTTGCATCAACTCTTTGGGAAGGGACCATTTGAACAAGGACTGTACTTAACTGTGAATTGTTGATATTGCAAAGAAAAGTTGTTGCCAAGCAGAGTAAGCATATCAATGGTTGCTATGGTGAGATCATACTCATTTCAAGTTCCACTGACTGACACTGGTAACCATATTCTGAACCATGCTTAAACACCATATTGCTTAATCATATCTAAACATCATACTACTTAACCATACTTGAAGCATCTTGAACCATCATCTTGACCATCATCTTGACTTAAATCAGCTGTTACATCAGTCATCGATTGATATTACCAAGTCACTAAGTGATGCATGTAAAATCACTAGCAACTTGATACTGACCGTAGGTAATGGACTCATTCATGAATATAAAATCACTAGCAACTGGCTACTGACCATGGTTAATCACACAAAGTTCCTTCCAAAAACGTTGATGCTAGCAACATGCTGGGTCGATGAGGTGTTCGGCAGTGGCGTACATCGTGGCATCCATCGTGGTGCCATGTTGGTTGGTGATCTACTCCTCCATCCAAATGCTGGGCTGGTCTGTGGTACCTCGGCAAGGCCGCGCTCTGGCAAGGAGAATTTGGTCAATGGTTCCGCTAGCCATCAAGCATTACCCATGATCTTGAGCACTTGACAATTGAGTATTTTGCATGTTTTTTAGACATGTCAAAAACCGAATTTAGCTACTTCATACTTGGTAGTTGCAATCATGGCTGATGATTGCGTAGCAACTATTGGATTTAACCGTGAGCCATCGGTTTGCCAGTCCTGTTGTCGTTCCGACTGGTTGGTTCGTAAAAAGAGGGAAGCGACATATTGGATTTATTTATGCTGGCTCGTGGGTACCGGTTTAGGAGGTAAAACCCAAGCCGGTTGGTTTGTTCTTTTTATTTGTTTGCTTTGCCATCACTTGGTATACTCAGATGACGTGGAATATATTGCCACCCAGTACACGGAAAAAGTATCCCCAAAGTATATCAAAGATGCGCCAGCATGGTGAATATAATTGTCGATGGTCAACATGTAGTCCGTAGCCATTGGTTTATCGGTTTGTAGCATCATGAGCTAATCCAGGTGAAACTAGTTGTCGAAACAACCCAAGTGAGCACTTTTTTTGTTGCTGATATCAAACATCTTCATCCAGTATCAATATTTCAACATCATTCAGCCACCGATAGGAACCAGGTCACAATCCCCTGCCCAGTCCAAGACTCCTGCAGTCCGGTGGCACCGCACTGGCTCAAGAGGTTACCCATTTGAATGTAGACATAGTGAGATTCGTATGCCCATCCAGCTCTGAATGCTTCAAATTTCAGTGTCGCTTCCAAGTGGGAGGAGTGAAAAACTGTCAATTCCGCGCCTTGCCACAGGGAGGGACTTGAAAGTGCTGGCCCAAGTTTCTTTTGGACAGGGGTTCCTCAAGCTTGCCACCGAAAGCGGACATGTGCTGACCAACCTCACGGACTCTTTGGAAGTTTCAGGCATTCAAGATGGGCATCACTTCACTGCGGTGGTGCAACTACCAAAAGTAGTGGCAACGGACTCGGCTTTTGCAATGTGGTGCTGTGGAGGTGAAAGGATCGTGACTTGGGGCAATCCAGATGACGGTGCTGACAGCTCTGCAGTTCAAGATCAGCTCTGGAATGTGCAACAAGTTCAGGCCACGGGTGATGCCTTTGCTGCCATCTTGGGCGACGGGTCAGTAGTCACCTGGGGCGATCCCAGATATGGTGGTGACAGCTCTGCAGTTCAAGATAGGCTCCGGAACGTGCAACAAGTTCAGGCCACAAGTAAGGCCTTTGCTGCCATCTTGGACGATGGGTCTGTCGTTACCTGGGGCGATCCAGCCTGGGGTGGTGACAGCTCTGCGGTGCAAGATCAGCTCAGGAATGTGCAACAAGCTCAGGGCACAGATGTTGCCTTTGCTGCCATCTTGGGCGACGGGTCAGTGGTTACCTGGGGCCATCCAGATTTTGGTGGTGACAGTTCTGCAGTTCAAGATCAACTCAGAAACGTGCAACAAGTTCGGGGCACACATGGCGGCGCCTTTGCTGCCATTTTGGGCGACGGGTCAGTGGTTACCTGGGGCGATTCACAGTCTGGTGGTGACAGCTCTGCAGTTCAAGATCAGCTCCGGAATGTGCAACAAGTTCAGGCCACGGGCTATGCCTTTGCTGCTATCTTGGGCGATGGGTCTGTCGTTACCTGGGGCCATCTACGTCGTGGTGGTGACAGCTCTGCGGTTCAAGATCGGCTCAGGAACGTGCAACAAGTTCAAGCCACACGTCGTGCCTTTGCTGCCATCTTGGGCGACGGGTCAGTAGTCACCTGGGGCGGTCCACACTTTGGTGGTGACAGCTTTGCAGTTCAAGATCGGATCCGGAACGTGCAACAAGTTCAGGCCGCAGGTAGTGCCTTTGCTGCCATCTTGGACGATGGATCAGTGGCTACCTGGGGAGATCCAAATTCTGGTGGTGACAGCTCTGCAGTGCAAGATCAGCTCAGGAACGTGCTACAAATTCAGGCCACGGGTGATGCCTTTGCTGCCATTTTGGTCGACGGGTCAGTGGTTACCTGGGGCAAACCAGACTCTGGAGGTGATAGCTCTGCAACTCAAGATCATTTCTGTCTCTTGTAGTATATCTGTCCATGCCATCCCTGCACATGATGTTCGCCCCGCTGTGGCCAAACGATCCCGGTTGTGATTTTGCAATACATTCGCGCGAGCCGATGTCAACTGTCGGGAAGAGTTTGTGCAATATGTCATTGTCCACGAATTATGTACCATACAATCACATGCTAAATCACATCCTAAATGGTTGGTCGACTAATATTATTCATAGGGATTGAAACCACCAACCAGATTATGTACCCTGCCAAATCGGCGTTGCCAAACACTTTGCAAGTGATGCTTTCACGGTAGAGGAGTGCTGCAGGACTGCCGCATGTCAATGAAACAGCCAGCAGTGCAGACACTGAATGAGTCGCAAAAAGAGTTACTAAAGTGGCTGTGGGTCAAAACCCTTAGTCCCCCTGGTTCCCCATTATTAACCATTGTTTTCCCTATAAAATGGTTGGTTATTACCATCATGACATTGGTTGGCTAAGTGCTTGACCCAACTCGCCAAGTCATGGTTGTTGCGACCAGCGGTGCTTCACCAGCTGGCTACGGCTGGGCACCTCCACGGCTCGTGGCCACGATTCCCATGGTTTCGTAACGGGGTCAGCTACCGAACATGACGGGCTCATAGCCATGGTTATAACTTAGGGGCTTCCTCTGTCAGTATCTAAGGCAGCTTCTTTAGGAGCTTGATCCTAGAACGTGGGCGTACAAAAAGACCCCTTGCCATGTGCAAAAATACCACTTCAGGGAATGCAAAGATATCCCTTGCCATGTGCAAAAATGCCCCTTAGGAAGGAGTACTTAAACTCCAAAATGCCTTTTGGGAAGTAGTACGTATACTCCAAAAACGACTTGGGAAAGCATTTATGCTCCAAAATAATTTTTGGGAAGGAATATTTTTGGGCAGGAAACGAAGGGGTATTTATTGCCGTGCCTATGGGGAGAACCAAAAATACCCCTTCAGAAAGCCTCCAAAAATACCCCTTCGCAAGGGGTATTTTTGCTTCAAAAATAACCCTTGGGAAGGAGTATTTTTGCTCCAAAAATACCCCTTGGGAAGCAGTATTTTGGCTCCAAAAATACCTCTTGCGAAGGAGCATCTGGACGCCTTTTGCTCCAAACATACTCTTTGGGAAGAGTTTTTTGTGCCAAAATATCCTTTGGGAAGGGGTATTTATGGCCCCAACGAAGGGGTTTATGGCCCCAACGAAGGGGTATTTATGGAAGCACGAAGGGGTATTTATGGCCCCAGCGAAGGGGTATTTATAAAACCACCAAGGGGTATTTATCAGCCCCATGGAAGGGGTATATTATATTAGTCTAAAGAGTTACTGTTAGAAGCAATCCCTAAGTTATAACCCCAGCTGCACATCCAAGTAAACAGAGAGTTGGTAATACCTGACTCTGGTTCACAGGGTTAAATCCGAAGCATTTCTTTCTGTTGGGAGCGACAACATCAACGGGTAGGGTTGCACAATGATGAGTATCGGTATGTATAGATCATACAATGATATTTGGCTTATATACTATATATGTTATAAGCATAATACATCAAATTTATCACATATTTACTTTTGATATTTCGATGTTATATGCCATATACAAATATATATATATATATATATAAACATTAAGTTTATCACAAAATCTCTTGTATATCAACGATGAATCACAGCTGGATGGTCCGGTGGCCCCAAGCTGTGATGAAGTCCTCGGAGTGTCAACAGGGTGATTACCTAGTGATGACTACAACTTGACAGTGATTATGATAGCTAGAAGTGGTTACTAGGAGTGGTTGCTAGAAGTGGTTGCCAGTGAGGACTTCAGAATCATTCGCTGCTTCAAGCACAGCTGACTCGAAAACACTTTTTTCCTTGGTATTTTCAAAGCTTTGTTTTGGTTCACCTGCTGTGCCAACAGAGGAGATGAAGAACACAGTCCCTATCTGTAGAATCGAATCTTTGGCAAGAGCAAAAACGCAAAGTAATTGAAATATCCCTGAAATGCATGTGCTGGGAAAAAATGAGAAAACGACCCCAAGATCGGATGTCGTTGTCGATGATGGCGAAATGATGGCAAAATAATGTTTCATGCGAAGCACAGCATGAAGAACCAGCATCCATGCGAAGCACAGCATGAAGAACTTCGGCGGTCTGAAAGTCGGTGAACTTGGAGATCACATCCTACAACTGATGGTTTCGACCTACATAAGTGAGCCTTGCTGCTCAATGATCAATGGTTTTAGCCCCTTATAAATCCTTCTTTAACCACCTGAAAACCACCTATTGGCCATGATTGACCACCTCTAAAGCCCTTTGGCTGATAGTTACCCTACTAAAGAATCCCTTCTAAACCACCTGTTAAACCACCATGAGTAGGGTAACTTATGAGTAAGAAGGGATCTTAAGTAGGGTAACTTAATGGTTAACCAATTTGTTACACCTCTAAACCACCATGAGTAGTTCACAAATCCATCTCTGGCGATCCGCTTCCCTGGCTTCATCCGCTGTCGCCAAGGCTTTGTTCCTCCTGGCCACCAGCCAAGTGGCTGGTGCCGAGGAGACCGTGAGCGGCGGGTCGATGACTGTTGTAAACTGCTCACATGCTATAGCCACAACTAGCTGTTGGTGACCAATGGTGACCACACAGCTATAGCCCCTACTTGCTGTTGTTGACCAATGGCCACAATGGACAAGTCATCCATTGATTAACCCGTCAAGAAATTCTTGTTAACCAGTTTTAAGCCAGTATGAACCATCAAGTCCCCATCTACCATCTAGTAGGGTCATTTGAAATTGCCAACCTATCAAACATCAGTCCCCCATCTATCTACCATCTACAAGGGTCATTAGCCGTCATCCTCCGTCATGAAACATCTATCAACCACTGTCCTCCAACCCAGTGACAGATGAGCCAGAGCCCTCCCCAGTGACTGGTAACTGACCAGGGTTATGGGCTTTAGGGGCGATACTCTATACATTATAAGGGTTTTTGACCATGAATGTTTCCCAGTTCGAAGCACCCTAGTTTTCATATGAACTAAAAAATATGAACCATGATATGAAAATGGTTTTTTACCAGCTTATCAGCCATAAATCAATGATTTTACCAGTTTCAGCCTCAACATTCATCAACCATGATTTTACCTTGGTATTTCTCACCGGATCGATATGGTTCTCGCTCTTAAACCTGAGCGCTGCATATCCTTGTTGGGGCGTTTTTCAAAAGATGGGACTCCCAAATCATCCACAAATCATTGATAGGGCTATGGATCAATATTAACCAGCAATAATGGTGGATAATGACCATTAGTGATAGTGGGAAAACAATGGTTAATGATGGGGAACCAGGGGTACGGGGTTTTGACCCACAGCCATAGGAATAAACCAGCCATCACCTATGATGTGGTATAGTAACAAGCCACTGTTGTTGCTTAGTACAAGTATCTAGCTGATAACTTGGGGTACCCCTATGGCTTGAGAAACCATCAGTTGTAGGACGTGATCTCTAAGTTCACCTACTTTCAGATCGCCGAAGTTCTTCATGCTGTGCTTCGCATGGTTGCTGGGTCGTGCCCAAGGGCAGTGGGCAGTGGCAGCGTTGAGAACCGTGTGGTTAGATGGCTTGTTAAGCAAGCCACAACGATGGTTATAAGAAGCCGTATGATATGGTTATGATCACAACTATGGCTAGAAGATGTTATAAGCAGGATAAGACACCGATCAGGTGAGTTCGTGTTCATGCCAGGGAGTTTCAGGTGTCTACTATGCAAAAGGGCATCAGTCTTAGGGTATTTTCAAGAATTGCCAAAGGGTGAACTGTCGCGCTGCTGGTCAAAATGCACATGTTCGCCAGCGATTTGCCTTGTGCAAGTGTTAACCATCATGAACCATCATGAACCACTATAAACTATTTCGAACGCAATGGAACCCTTACTAGCCCATATGAACCATTAGAAACCATCGGTAGTTGCTGTTTTAAATCAACATTATGAACCTCCATAAACCATTACTAACCCATATGAACCATTCTTAACTATTAGTAACCATATCAAACCATATATGAACCATGTTGAGCTACTACTAAGCCAGCCATACTAAGCCAGCCATACTAAGCCAGCCATTAACCATGTTAACCCATACTGAACCACCATTTTGAGCCACTACTAAGCCAGCCATGTACCGTCCTCAGCTGGTCCCCAACTCGCCAGCACGGAGCGAGGTTCCATCCAGTCCCATCACCACCGGCATGCAGATCGCCTCCCGAGTGGGCGCTGTACAGGAAACGCGGTGGCGACTTTTTTTGGATGGCTGAGGTTGGTGATATGGTTGGTGATATGGTTGGTGATATGGTTGATGACATGGTTGATGACATGGTTGGCTGATGGTTGGTTGATGAATGTATGGTTAATGATGGTGAATGATGGTTGATGATGGTTAAAGATGGTTAATGATCGTTAATGATAGTTGATGATTAACCATCCAAAAATGATTGACCATGATGGTTGGTGATCATTTTGGATGGTTCATGATGGTCAATGATGGTTGGTGATATGGTTGGTTGATGGTTGGTTGATGGTTGGTTGATGGTTGGTTGATGGTTGGTTGATGAATGTAGAATGTAGTGGTTAATGTTGATGGACGAATGGTTAATGATGGTTCATGATGCTGAACGAATGATGAATGAATTATGTATAATGGTTGATAGTTAACAATTGCAATGGTATAATAGAATAATGATTGAATAGCCAACAGTTTACAAAGGTTAGTTAGTCAATAGTAGAATGATTATAATCGTTCAGACTGGTGAAGAATGTCTACTAAACGGAAACAAATGGATAGTTTTTAACTAATGGTGACTAGTGTATAACAGTGGCTAATTCGAAATATCCAAGTTAATCACTATTAAGTTAGCCATTTAATTACCATTTAATAGTCATTTAATTATCCAGTTAACACCATTAGAATTGCCATTAGTTCACTATAGTGTCCAACTTAACAGTGAATAGTCGAGCCATACTTGGATGTGCCATGTCCAGCCATCGAAACTGACAAGTGATTACTGAAATAGTGCAGCCATGATGAAATAAACCATGGTGAATAATGGCTGCGCTCACTTGGTCCATGCCCCTCCCCAGCGGATGCAGAGAAGGACAGTCTCGATAACAAATAGCAGCAAGATGTGAACATTCCAACTGATCGTGAATAATGGCTAATGATAGCTAAAGGTGGATAAACGATTAGCATTGGCTATGACTAATTTGGCTATTACTGTGAACCCCGGATGAATAAACCATAGGCTTATTGATTGGGGTATCATTTGAAAGGGAAACCACTTGGCTTTTATAAACCCTATCAATCAATAATCCAAACCCCTGGATTGATAAACCTGTGACCTATTTGCTTTCAGAAGGTAGCTGAACCAACCCCTGGATTGACAGGATTAATAAACCTGTTAACCCTTGGTTTTGGGTTTATTAATCCAGGGTGGCATTGACCTTGGAAATCCGGGTTGGTTCAGCTACCTTCGTCGCGGTACAGCTCACCATGGGTCCCAAAACGCGCGTCCCTCCGTGGTGGAAGGGGCCATGGTGAATGACCCAGATTTTTTAGAGGGGACTTCGGAGCCCTGTAACCATGGTTGGGCTAAGTGAATGGGTTGACTATCATTACTGGATGGCTTATACCCACTAACTTAGGTTTTTAGTGTTTTTGGGATATGATTGATTTACCATATAACCACTAAAAATATATTTTTAGCAAGGGATCTATAAGCCACCAAGATTATAGGTAACCATGAATAGTTGACCAACATAGGTACGTCAAGTACGTTTTTTAATTAATACCTATCTTGGTCAACTATTTAATTACCAATTACAAAAGAATGATTTTTTTTTCGCAACTATTGACCAACTAATTCCTATTCACCTGGCTTATCGGACCATTAGTTGCCAGATGATTTGTTGATAGTAGCAATCAATTTGAAGGATCCACATCAGTCATCAACCACCAGCTATTCCGGCACCATGAACTGAACTCATCACCCGGTGGTTGGGAGGGAGCTGCGACACCACCGGTATCCCGAGCTGGCCCTTTGAAGGAAAAGCTAAGAAGCTACCAGGAGTGGCCTAACTCAATGGTAGTTACTTGGATGCGCAACTATCTGGCAACTTGTCACCAATAATCACCATTAATACTATCAATCATTGATCATTGCCAGCACGTGAATGATTCAACTATATCATCATGGCCACCAACTAATCATTGTTCACCATGAACCACTTTTGCGAACCATTATTGACCAACCATTGCCCTCACGTGAGGCATCAGTAAACATTAGTTCTTTACAAGCCACTACCCACATTTCACCTCAAGTGTCATGATCAACCAACCATTAAACACTATTACCACTATTGCCCACTATTAGTTTTTTGACTAACCACTATGATATAACATCATTGTTCACCCAGTATGAACCCAACCATTAGAGGCAACACTATTCCTCTTAGGCTTTTCAATCTAACCACTGTAACCCATTAGTCCATTGGTGGTTACCACTATTCACCCGCCAATTTTTACCATTAACCTTTATTAGCCACTATAATAACCACTATGAATCACTATAACTATAACCCATTCATCAACCATTCATCAACCATTGGGCAACTGTTCATCAACCCACCAGCCGCTTCGCGCGCATCGTTCCAATTCACCCATTCTTCACCCACAATTGGCTGAGTCCCCCTGGTTCCCCTTATTATTAACCATTGTTTCCCTATAGTTTTGTTGGTCATTAATAAATGGTCGATTTTCCATTAAGATTCATGGTTCCCCATTATTAATTACCCATTGTTCCCCTATTATTAACCAAGCTTATTGTTGGTCATTATCCCCACAAAATTGGTTGGTTAATATTGACCCATAGCCAATTCACCATGTCCAACCCCACGGTGCCCGCACGGTGCGCTCCGCTGCCGGCGCTCCGTGGTGCTTCGCTGCAGATCGTGGCATGCGCTTCCAGTAGCGCCAGTCGATCAGCCATGATGCCCTGGATGATGCTTGGCTGCGACATGGTACCGAGTTCACAATGAAGTGTCAACAAGGGTTTAAGCAGGATAGTAGTGCTTAATAGTAGATGAGTCGGTAAATAGTAGTTTTAAGTAGGGCGGTGTATGTTAGCAGTGGCTGATAGTAGGGTAGTATTAGGCTAGTAGTGGTTTACCAGACAACAACACGGCTTGATGATGGTTGATAGTTGTGAATCATGATCTTGAAGAACGGTTGATTGATATTGGACAAACGAGGGTTTGGAGCTTAATAGTGAGTGGTCAATTGTGAAGCTATTGCATAGACACGGCTTTGCGGGTGAATAATGGTGGATACTTGTGAGCAACGATGGTTGAGATTGTTTACCCAGACTCATGACTGTTATGCGGTGTATGGCCATGAACAAGCATAAACGGGTGTTTCTCAAAATAGGGAACCCCTAGATCATCCAATATTAACCATTCATAGAAATAAACCAACCATTTTCGGGGGTTCCCAATTTTGAGATCCCTACATGGAGTATGGCCATGAAGAAGCATAAACAAGTTGAGTTCTTGGGATAGTACTGCTGCCACCAAGTGTGAGAACATTCAAGTGCATGTCCCCATTGTGAACCCAGTGGGGTCAGGGATCTAATGCGTCGGTGGTCGGATTGATATCATCCTCCGGCAATATGGGGTTCTTGGGTCCGAAGAAGACCATCCTCCAAGGATCATTTGGCTATGGGTCAATATTGATCAACGAACTAATGAGGGATTTCCACCAACAATAATAGGAAAAACAATGGTTCACAAGGGGGAACCAGGGGTACGGGGTTTTGACCCACTGCCATTTGGTTGGGAAAAGAGCCGTCCGAAAATCATGATTTCATTGGAAACGCTGCACCTTTCGAACAGAATCCAGGGTGCTCCGCATCGCGTGTCGCACACCTTGTTGTGGCTGAAAAAATATGGTGCCCAGGTGGTGCCGGGGCTTGACCAGTGGTGACTACGATTGTTGGTGCCAGATAGTACTACTCGTTGGTTGTTTGATTCACATCTTGATTATTTTCCCTAGTAATGATTGACTAATATTTAAATAAACCACCCTGTTGATCAATTTTTCCCTAGTAATTATCAACAAATGGTTGGTTGACGAATATTGTTCATAGATGTTGAAACCATCAACCAGATTATATCGTAAAGTGTCATGATAATGTATACATATGTACACATATGTGTACGCACATCATATTTTCATGATATTTTATGATTATCATTAATTATATATGAACAAGTGATATATATATATATATATATGTATCTATCGATATCTATATATATATATATTCACTTACTAAAGGAAAGGTATACCGCTTTCCGGCTTGCTGGGGGAATCCAATACACTTACATGTTTGTAACGTATGTATACATAATGATATGTATATACATACATCTATAAGGTCATCAACTAAGAAGTCTTACCACACATATCTTGCAACCTTGCAATAATAGGTTGTGAATTCAGGGTTCTGTTATATTGAACAATGTCACCAAGATCTTGGGCATGTTCAATGAACACTAATCTCTGATCACCATCAGAGAAAAGGTTGTGCAGGAATTCAAGCTGTTTACTGTGTACATTGAAATTTATCCAACACCCAAATCCATGACTAATGACTGCTAATCTTAATCCGAATTGTTCATGGGAGTCATCCAGCCAAACCTGTGACCAAAGACCGCCGATTTTCTGGAAATACTGGTGATTTGGCGGTTACTGAACGGCTCACCCTAGTTGTAAGGTGACCTGTCCAGAGGGTGATCTTGGCTGCCAGAGCTATGTCCAAGGTTTTGAGTGATCCAATCACAAACTTGCTGAACGGGTTGTTTAACCGAGGTAAGAACCCAGTTCGCAAAGAAGTCAGCAGGTTCGAAGTAAGCCGGTATACCGGATTAATGGCACAACTCTACCAGGCTTGATTTGAACAATTGTTGTTACACAACCTGGCTGGCCTGTTGAAGGTTCACGATGACATGAGAATACCGCTCTCAACCAACCACCACTGCTGGGGTCACGACCATGAAACAAAAAAAAGCAGCATTCAAGTCCAAGAATACAAGACGAAAAGTGGCATGACAGTGGCTCAAGAGCTGGCTGCGATTTGCATAGAAAGTGTAGGGTTCGAGCTTTGCACATCCAATTCTGAATGTTTCGAATCACCGTGTCCCTTCCAAGTGGGAGGAGTGAAAGACTGTCAATTCCGCGCCTTGCCACAGGGAGGGACTTGAAAGTGCTGGCCCAGGCTTCTTTTGGACAGGGGTTCCTCAAGCTTGCCACCGAAAGCGGACATGTGCTGACCAACCTCACGGACTCTATGGAAGTTTCAGGCATTCAAGATGGGCATCACTTCACTGCGGTGGTGCAAGTACCAAAAGTAGTGGCAACGGACTCGGCTTTCGCAATGTGGTGCTGTGGAGGTGATAGGATCATGACTTGGGGCCGTCGAAACTCGGGTGGCGACAGCTTTGCAGTTCAAGATCGGATCAGGAACGTGCAACAAGTTCAGAGCACAAGCAACGCATTTGCTGCCATTTTGCACGACGGGTCAGTGGTTACCTGGGGCGATCCACAGTTTGGTGGTGACAGCTTTCCAGTTCAAGATCGGCTCCGGAATGTGCAACAAGTTCAGGCCACAGCTCATGCCTTTGCTTCCATCCTGGGCGACGGGTCAGTGGTTACCTGGGGCAATCCAAGATATGGTGGTGACAGCTCTGGAGTTCAAGATCAGCTCAGGAATGTGCAACAAGTTCAGGGCACAGATGTTGCCTTTGCTGCCATCTTGGGCGACCAGTCTGTGGTTACCTGGGGCCATCCAGATTATGGTGGTGACAGCTCTGCAGTTCAAGATCGGCTCCAGAACGTGCAGCAAGTTCAGGCCACAAGCCACGCCTTTGCTGCCATCCTGGGTGACGGGTCAGTGGTTGCCTGGGGCTGTCCAGATAAAGGTGGTGACTGCTCGGCAGGTCAAGATCAGCTCCGGAATGTGCAACAAGTGCAGGCCACCGGTGGTGCCTTTGCTGCCATCTTGGGCGAGCGATCAGTAGTCACCTGGGGCAATCCGATATATGGTGGTAACAGCTCTGCAGTTCAAGATCGGCTCAGGAACGTGCAACAAGTTCAGGCCACACGTCGTGCCTTTGCTGCCATCTTGGGCGACGGGTCAGTGGTTACCTGGGGCGATCCACAGTTTGGTGGTGACAGCTCTGCAGTCCAAGATCAGCTCCAGAACGTGCAACAAGTTCAGGCCACACGTCGTGCCTTTGCTGCCATCTTGGGCGACGGGTCAGTGGTTACCTGGGGCGATCCACAGTTTGGTGGTGACAGCTCTGCAGTCCAAGATCAGCTCCAGAACGTGCAACAAGTTCAGGCCACACGTCGTGCCTTTGCTGCCATCTTGGGCGACGGGTCAGTGGTTACCTGGGGCAATCCACAGTTTGGTGGTGACAGCTCTGCAGTTCAAGATCGGCTCCGGAACGTGCAGCAAGTTCAGGCCACAAGTAAGGCCTTTGCTGCCATCGTGGGTGACGGGTCAGTGGTTGCCTGGGGCGATCCAGATGAAGGTGGTGACTGCTCCGCAGTTCAAGATCAGCTACTGTTCTTGTAGCATGTTTATCCATGTGTCACTGGGCGGGACGTTTTGCTGATGATCCTTGAAATTTACTTGTGATTTATTTTGCAGTCGATCACCCTGGCGCAACGAAGAGGGCTCTGAACAAGTCAAACAAAAATCTTTGCTGCGTTGTGGAAACCCTGGCAGGTTCAATACTCACCTGCAATACTTCGCCTCCAAACCATCATTAATTAATCATTATGTTACATTATATTCCTTTTCTTCTTGGCTGCTATCCTCCAAAACTCGCCGTTGTTGACCATCATGAACCTCAAATGAGATTTTTATCCACCATCGAACCAGTTATTGCTGGTTGATAAATTGATTAGTGATGGTTGATTTTGGTTAGATGGTATGGTTTTGTCGTTGTTATTCAAAACCAGAAGCCAACTGGTACAATCAGTTCGTCCTACTTCTGCGCCTTTTGGTTGGTTGTTTTTCATAAAGCAGAAGCAGACGCAGATGGCATTTGTCATGTTTTGTATTCAAGCGGTTCATCTTCGTATCCAAGAATCCCCACCAACCTGTGGCATGAAAACCTGCCATCCCAATGGCTGCTGTTCAATACCGTTCAATGCTTCAAGAGCAATTAGCTTGTGAAATGATGGATGGTTCGTGTTCGTGGCTGCCATTTTGTGGGTCATGGGTAGATATAAAAGCCTTTTATTCATGTGTACCATCATTATAACCATTGTCAATTGTGTTTCAACTAGTTGGTGGTTATCCCTCATGAAATTGGGATGGTGAGGTGCTTGACTCAACTCGCCATGACCCACTTCATAAGACGCATATGCAACATGATTCACCCTGTGAGGACACCAACGTGTTGGATGGGTGTGGTCATGGCCGGGTACTGCAATTCGTTCACAAAAAGATAACTTGGTATCGTTGGTTTATCAACAAACATGGGCCAATGCTGGAGATGATGATGGCCACGACGACGACGACGATGACGATGATGATGACGAGGACGATGACGATGATGATGACAAGGACGATGACGACGACGACGACGATGATGACGATGACGACGACGACGATGATGACGACGACGACGACGATGATGACGATGACGACGACGATGATGACGACGACGACGACGATGATGATGATGATGATGATGATGATGATGATGATAACAATGACGGGAATGCTGAGGAGGAGGACGAGGAGGAGGAGGACGACGACGACGATGATATGGATGAGGATATTATGCATCATGAGGATGATGCTGCCGATGATGATTGTAATGATAAGTAAAAACAAGACAAAGAAACCTTCAAACAATCACCTAGTTTACTGGCTTATCGGAAGAACATGATGGTTTCTCAAGCCAGCTTGGGGTACCTCACAAAATGGTTGGTTTATTACTACAAATTGATCATGAGTAGATATTATGAATAGAATTGAATAGATGATATTAACTAATAATATCTAATAATGTTCAATTCTAGTAGATATTACTAATTGACTATTAGTAGATGATATTAACTGGGGGGGTAGCTTTATGAATTAAGAAACCACCATGTATTGACAGAACCTCCCGCCACTTAAGCTTGGCACCTCGTAGCCCAGTGGTTGGGCCGGCCATGGCCTTCCCAGGACACTTTTCTATTTCGCCTGGAGCATTACGGAGGTGGTGCGATACCTGCGCCCTGGTGGCACTGGTGGAAGGGAGCTGGGCCGCCATCCTGGGAGCTGGGCTAACCAAATGGGAGGTTTTTGTGACCACTTTTGAGCAGGGCTGGGCTCTCATCATAAGGAAAATGACCAGGAAAATGACCAGGGATATATATCTAACAAGCATTTGATCCTGGTTATTACTAATGGCCAGGGATATTCTAACCAAATGGGAGGTTTCTGTGACCACTTTTGAGCATCGAAACTACAAGTGTCGGAAGACTCCAGTGTTTTGATGCTCTCGTTGAAGATGTTTTCATTGCATTGAAGACAGGTAGTTTGTGCAAGGATTGTAATAAGCGTTGTTTATAACCGATCTCCTGCTTCAAAAAATGCCAACATTGGCATTTGGATATTTCAACCATCAATCTCTCCCGTAAAAGGTTATTTTTTCCGTGGACGGGATCCATCAATGCTTTTTTGAAAATGGCTGCAAGGTGGGCTCCCAACCACTATTGGTTTATAAGTAACTTAACTGGGGTTAGCTACCACTTATAGGGGTTACAACCCAATTTAAAACTACCAGGGGGCCCACCTTGTGCCAGTGTTCTGAGGATTCTCATGCCAAAAGTGTTGTGCCACCTGCTACAGGTTATAATTACTAACCATGGTCACTTGCATGGCCAACATAAACCCATCATTAGGGGTTCATCTAGGGACCAACCGTACCATGATCAATTTGTGTTGACCTGTGGGTACTTAATCTTCTAGTCAACAAGTATGAATGGGTTTCGAAACCTCCAGTTCTTGATCATTCTTAGTAATTGTGAAATAATCCGGTTCATTCCATTAGTGCTGTGTTGATTGTAGCTTCCCATGGAAAACAAACCGAACACCTACTGCAACAACCAGGATTGTAGCAATAGATAATAGGAACCTGCTGCGTCGATGCCTAGTGGGTTGTGCCTCAGAGGGCAACCAGCCACGCAGCTGAAGCTAGAAGATCAACGACATTGGATCGCAATAGTTGTTCATATTTTTGGAGGTTCTGAATCGAATCCAGTTAGGAATAGCTACTTTGACACATACATGCAGATTTATGAATTAAGATGTATGTGTGTGTGTACGTTCGGTGATGATAGTGACCAAGGTTGATACTGGCTGGTTAGCGACCGGTAGCAGATTTTGACCAAGCATTTCGTATCAAGAGAATGGAGATCTGGGCTATTGGGTGTTTCCCCGAATGCAGCAATCAGCTCATCAGTCTCGGTGGGCAAACGGCTAATCGTGGGGCGAATTTGACATTTGGCGAAGTGTGAACATTGGTGAGTGAAACAAGAAACATGAGTTGTTGGCACATATTGGCACTAATTCAACTGATTCAACATTTGATTCTGTCCCTGTGACGCGGGTGTGGTCGTCGTAAAGTGAGGCTTGGCATCGTTTGGACCACTTCAGGGGGGGCCATGAACAGCCCAACCCCCCCAGCCCAGGCGTTCACGGCTCAGGTACTATGCCTTGAACACCGCTGGGGTGCAGCTAAGCCCATTGACCTGGCTCAGATATTCCACATTCCTCCTGCTTTACCCTGCTGGTGTCACAGGTGGGGTTCGGGTTGAGTTTGTCAATGCTGGAGGTATAGCAGGCAATCAGAAGCTACTAATGGAGGTATAGCGGGTAAGAAGTGGCTACTAGTGGAGATATAGCGGGTAAGAAGTGGCTACTAGTGGAGATATGGCGGGTAAGAAGTGGCTACTGAGGTATAGCAACGGTCAACAATGCTCGGGAAGAGGGGTTGACGATGGTTGGTATCACTAAGATTCACCAAAAAGGATGCCTGATTAATTGCTACTAATGGTTGGTTGAAGCAGAACTAGTGCGTGATAGTGGTTGATGCAACTGTTCATGTGTCGGACTTGGAGGCAACCTAATGCAGCGGTAGGATGAATTTCAAACCCTGAAGTAATCAGTGGATCGACCTATTGTTGTTTTAAACCAGTGCAACTGTATCAATGAGCCATGATCAAGCGTTGCTATTAGCAAATCATTGTTAATTAAGCATTATTTGCATTGCCAGCTGGTTATCACCCTTTTCTTGCTCGTTTTGTTCTTGCATATTCAAAGCTCACTGGCCTCGATGTACTCGTATTCACCTAGCACATCAAACCAGAACTATTGGCTTCGCTATCGCTGGTGACATCACCGCTACGTTTCATGGAGAAATTCATGTTTCCAAATGGGGCAAGCAAGAACAACTATCACCATTGTAAACACCTTTCATGTTTGCACAATGAACCACCATCAAAACCTAACAAAAGACCAATTGAACAAACTATTGGAATTGATCGAGCATTCAATTCAAAACGCTGCCATGAATGTTTTGCCATGATGAACCAGCAACCATTATATACCATTTTAGAGGCCATGATCCCTATTATTGATAGTGCTTACTTAATGTTTTCTGTTAAGCATTTAGTGCTTAAGAAACCACTACTAACCCTTATGAGCACCATTTAATTGTTGCTTAGTAAATCGCCATTGAATCTTGTCACAAAAGCAATTGAAAAGGTCATTAAAACCCATAAAAAAGACTGTCAAAAGGTTGCCCAGCATCAGGAATGACTAAGACCAGTAGGACCCTTAGTAACCTTTGATTGTTACCATTATTCATTGCTTGCTTCACACCAACACAACTTTCTTAAACAAATATCAAAACAGCCAGATCCTTCACCCACGAAACTCTGCTCAAATATCAAAGAAACCGCTGCAGTGGCTCAAGAGGTCAGCGATTTGAACGTAGAGATAGTGATTTTCATTTTGACCATCCAGCTCCTAATGCTTCAAGTTACCGTGTCCCTTCCAAGTGGCCGGAGTGAAACGCTGTCACTCCCTCGCCTTTCCACTCTGAGGGACTTGAAAGTGCTGGCCCAGAATTCTTTCGGACAGGGGTTCCTTAAGCTTGCCACAGAAGGGGGACATGTGCTGACCGACCTCACGGACTCTTTGGAAGCTTCAGGCAGTCAAGATGGGGATCACTTCACAGCAGTTGTGCAGCAACCAAAAGTCGCAGCATCGAGCCAGGCCTTTGCAATGTGGTGCTGTGGAGGTAATAGGATCGTGACTTGGGGCAATCCAGATGCGGGTGGTGACAGCTCCGCAGTGCAAGATGAACTCAGGAACGTGCAACGAATTGTGGCCACGGGCTTTGCCTTTGCTGCCATCCTGGGCGATGGGTCAGTGGTTGCCTGGGGCGATCCAGGTTATGGTGGTGACGGCTCTGCTGTGCAAGATCGGCTCAGGAATGTGCAACAAGTTCAGGCTACATGGGAGGCCTTTGCTGCCATCTTGGGCGACGGGTCAGTGATTACCTGGGGCGATTCAGAGGCTGGTGGTGACAGCTCTGGAGTTCAAGATCAGCTCAGGAATGTGCAACAAGTTCAGGCTACATGGGAGGCCTTTGCTGCCATCTTGGACGATGGATCAGTGGTTACCTGGGGCCATCCAGATCGTGGTGGTGACAGCTCTGCAGTGCAAGATCAGCTCAGGAATGTGCAAGAAGTTCAGGCCACAGCTGGGGCCTTTGCTGCCATCTTGAGCGATGGATCAGTGGTTACCTGGGGCCGTTCACACTGTGGTGGTGACAGCTCTGCGGTTCAAGATCGGCTCAGGAACGTGCAACAAGTTCAAGCCACACGTCGTGCCTTTGCTGCGATCTTGGGCGACGGGTCAGTAGTCACCTGGGGCGATCCACAGTTTGGTGGTGACAGCTTTGCAGTTCAAGATCGGCTCAGGAACGTGCAACAAGTTCAGGGCACAGATGTTGCCTTTGCTGCCATCTTTGGCGACGGGTCAGTGGTTACCTGGGGCAATCCATATTGTGGCGGTGACAGCTCTGCAGTGCAAGATCAGCTCAGGAACGCGCAACAAGTTCAGGCCACAGGTAGCGCCTTTGGTGCCATCTTGGGTGATGGGTCAGTGGTTACCTGGGGCCATCCAGATTCTGGTGGTAACAGCATTGCAGTGCGAGATCAGCTCAAGAATGTGCAACAAGTTCAGGCCACAAATGGTGCCTTTGCTGCCATCTTGGGCGATGGATCAGTGGTTACCTGGGGCTATCCACATTGCGGTGGTGACAGCTCCGCAGTTCAAGATGTGCTTCAACATTTCTAGTCACTCTTTC
>VSDK01014435.1:302234-318956 GCA_009767595.1 Symbiodinium kawagutii | reverse complement strand
ATGAATGATTTTTGTCAAAGTGTTGCAGTGAATAGAAGCATGCACTAGGGCTAAGAAATGCCACAGGAATGACACTGTTGCCAACGAAGCAACAGAGCATTCCGAACAGCTGGCTGAACGAAACGCTTTTTGTCGTCGTTGAGCCCTGCCAAGACTGTTTTTCTTCTGCCCAGACCTCTTTTTCTTTTCGCATTGCACAAATGAGCAGAATAAACCCATATTTTTCTACTTTTGTGTTGAGATGTTCTTCCATCATCTTCCACCAACTGAAGGGAGTGTATTTTAGTAGGGGTCTGAAGTAGAGCATGTCGAATAATGCAACCGATGGCTAGTGATGGCTAGCCAATGGCTGGTGACTAACTAAGTATTGAGAGGGAGGGAAGGACCGCTATTAACGACTCTTGCCTATGAGTAATGATTACTTAATGTGCAGTGGTTGATTTAGTTCTCATCAGTAGTGGCTAGTCAATGGTTAGTCAAAGATTGACCTTCAGGACTCATGGTCAATGTGGCCTGCTTCCAACCGGGAATGCACCTGCGAAGAGTTCAATCAACATCCAGTCACGCTTGTAGCATGGCAGGGTCTTTGGAAAGACACGCGTCATTCCTCTCACCCCTGCGAAGCAGAGCACCGTCACGGGTTGAATACGTTCCATCTGTTCCAGTGCACCATCTTCAAGCACCAGTGAGTTCTTAGCTCGAATCATTCATCACGAGCTCATCATCAACCCCTGTAAGAGAAGTAGGGCCCATGGAGGCAAACCATCATGAATACACACGTCACTTGGAGGAGAATCATGTCCATGATCAGGCGTCGTATAGTCAAAGCGAAAACCAGTGAAGGGAGCATTGACCATGATCATTTCAGCAATCAAGCTGGCGTCATTCCATTCTTTCTCACACATCTGGATTTTCACTTGCACCACTTGTTTCGCAATATGGGTTTTCTCAGCCAAACAGTCATGTCCATTGCCGGCAAACAAACACAGCACCAGGACATCTGTCCCTGAGGCATCCAAACAATCCATGAATGAGCCGCTTAACATTCAAACAAATCCACCCTGAACCTGTATTTTCATTGGTTGCTCACTTGCTAACCTACTTGGATGTGCGGCTGGGGTTATGATCATGGTTATGAACCCTACAAGGTAGCTTATGGTAGCATATAGCCCCTATAACCATGGGCAATTCCCAGTTATTAACTGGACATGGCACATCCAAGTAGGGGTTATGACCTACCTTGTAGGGTGATTTACCATGGTTAAATCCTAGTTAACCAGTATCAACCATCATTATCAACCATTTGCTAACCACTACAAGGTGGGAGCCTGGCACTTATACGTTGGGCTATAGCCCCTACAACTGCTAGGAATCACCCCAGTTAAGTTACTTGTAAACCATGTGACCTAGCCGTGGTGAAACGGGGCCCACCTTGTATGGCTCGAGAAACTCCCACTTTGGTTAAATCCCAGTTAACCAGTACCAACCATCATCATCAGCCAGTACTAACACTCCCACCTTGGTTGAATCCCAGTTAACCAGTATCAACCATCATTCTAAGCTATTTACTAATCACTACCACCCTAAAGAAAGCACCCTGACCCCGTTGCCACATTCACTTCACGCTGGCTTCGTGAAAGGTGAGCTGGGGACCATCTTCACGGCCCTGCCGGAGCTGACATCGAAGGTCCAGGGACCACCGTTTGTTACGACGGGTTTATGATGGGCTCAATGAATTGTTCAACGGGGAATGGTGGTTTTTATATGGTTTTTATATGGTTTTATATGTGGTTTTATATGGTTCAACAACCATAGGGATATGGTATATATGGTTGTTTTATATGGTTTTTATCGGGCATTCACTTGTGGCTAATAGGGGATAATAACCAACAATAAGATCAACATGGTGGTTTCTTGAGCCACGGGAAAACGCCAAAGGCATGGTTGGTTCAATTATTGATATTCATTACTAGAATTTGTTAATGCAGTGGATCAAAACTGGGGGTACTTACTGCACCCCTATTTTGAGAAACCACCAATTGTATCCAGTAGTTAAATGCGTCATGGTGGTTCATGGTGGCTTAATGAATGGTTGGGTGGCTGGTTTGATCATGATCAAATGGTAATCAGATGATGCTTTAGTGATGGTTTAATAATGGGTTTATGATGGGAAATGATATTAAATACGACGGGTAGTAAACAATGTTCAATAGTGGCAAAGGACGTTTTGATTCTGGTGAAACAATGATGAAATGTTGTTGACTATTGTTGATGACGGACCAAGCAACTCATAGCTTTACCGCTGTTGATCCAGGCTAACCGCAGCAAATCACTGGTTAAAAATTGTTTAGCAATTAATTACGCGCCATGGCTATGATCGGCCATTAAAATCTACCATCATGAGCCATCATTAACCAGCATGAAGCAGCACTGACCATCATTAACCATCATTTTCCATCATGAATCATCAGTTACCCATCATTTACCCATTATTTTCATCATCATGAACCATCATTAACAATCACTGACCATCATCAACCATCATGAACCATCATGAACCATCATCAACCACCATGAAGTGACCATGGAGACTAGCCATGCTTAACCCATCGCTACCATCTGGCTGATTGATCCACTCCGGGCAGGCAGAGGCCAGCAGTTGTGGTTTGTGGAGCAGCTGTGGGACGATGCCTGGCGTGGTGGTCACCATTGGTTTTACAGGCGCACCTGGGGTCACGCAACGGGAGGATGGTGCTGTTTGACTGGAGAGCAATGCTCAATAGGGGAAGGTAATGGTGAGTTGATCATACTCAAGTTAGTTGATCATGGTTACAGAAAATGGTTTAGAACTTGTTAATAGTGGTTGACAATGGTTCATGGCATCCCATACTGAACGGTTTGAAAACAAAGGTGCTGAGGACGTTCGACGTAGATCTGTGTGCCGTGAGTCTGGCGCGATCCATTTTGCTGAGGGCGGGTGCATAATATGGCCATGGGTCAATGTTGACCATCAGTAATGGCTTTTAATGACCAACCAAATCATAGGGAAAACAATGGTTAATGGTGGGGGAACCAGGGGTACAGGGTTTTGACTCACAGCCATGTGGCCTGTGCATGCCGGCACGACAAAAAACATTTCCAAGGCCTGTCACCTGTTGACATCAAATTGAAAAAACAAGTCCGCTATCAAGATTTTATCTTGTGAATCTTGAGACGGTTGGCAGCGGCCCGTGTAGCCCACTTGGCGACCTTGATTTGAAAATCAATCAAGGTATATGAATTTGAGAGAGCCAGCAATTTGGCACATCAGGGAGCCAGCATGGCACAACCTTTCACCAGAAAAGGGAGCCTAACAAGAATCAAACACATGCCTAAGGGCCCATGACATTCCAATCCATTACTTTGTTTCCGCCCATTCAGCAAGTTGGGGGTTTTCCGCTGACCCAAGTGTAGCCACGCATTGACATGGTTTAACTGGCGGTTGGGCTTCACGGCGCAGCACAAGGAAATGCGTTAGACTAGATGGCCCCTGCTGTTGCGGATGCTACCGAAGCTCATTTTTGTTGGTTGCATGTCCATACTGGATCGTACTTTGGGGAACCAGGATTTTTATCTCTTAGAATGGTTGGTTTATCACTAAAAATGATTAGCATTGGATGATTTTAGGGTACTCCTATTTTGAGAAACCACCACGTGTTGCCGTGCATGCCACCAGCAAAAAATAAGTTTATCGGCATTCGGGAACAAACAGTGACGGGTTTCGAACACAACCACGTTTTTCTGGCTGAGAATTTCTAGCAACACAACCAAATATCTGACAGTCAGTACATTGCATGCAAAAACGCAAGGGAAAAAGCAACCAGTCGGATACTTTTTTAAATAGGAAATTTCCCCAAGTGAGTGGTTTCACGAACATTCTCAAATTGTGGGGCTGATTGGGTTTGATCCCCACTTCATTCCCCTCACGCCGGACAGTTGAAGATCGGTTGCCACAACTAGGTGCTACCGTATGAATCCTTGCAGTAGCCAAAAGCCAGCTATGAGCCAACAATTCTTGGTGAGTAACTCCAATCAGGAGCCCTCCAATCAGTAGCCCTGGGGGTACAAATGAGAGTTGAATGTTGATGATTTTCATTCAAAAGATTTCAAAAGCAATTCTGATAGATTAGGATCGTTAGAAATCAACAATGAACAACACCTCGTCAGTTTGTTGTCACTATAGGAACCCCATCATTCGTCCTATACCAAGGTCATCAACCATTCTTCACCATCATCAAACATCATTGAACAATTTATGAACTATCACTTAAGTATACATCAACCAACAACTTCGCATGACTCACCATCCTTAGCAGATATATTTCCCATCGTTATTGCCCGCTATTCCCTGGCAATCAACCATCATCGGCCAATCATGATTCAAGCCAAGCAGCTTTGACCAACCAATCAACCAATTTCACCAATCAACCAATAACCAGTCAGTTCAACATCCAGCCACAGCAAATCTGCAGGTGTCTTGGTGATCTATGCGTCAGGTTTTCCACTTCTCTTTGGTTCCTCGGTGATTGGCCGCTGGTTCAGGGGCGTCACGGTGATCCAAGGTGAACAACGGGCTTGGGGAGAAACTTGGTTTATGATGGTTACATAGGTAAAGCATAGGTGAAACCAAGGTTTCCAAAAATTATCAAACATTAAACATAGGTTAAAACATAGGAAAAGCATTGGTGACGCCAACGTCAAACCATCGGTAATTCTCAAGTGAACACAATGGTAAACGACTTTGAACATTGGGTTAGAACCCTAAAAACCATGGCTAGTCATAGGCAAAATCTAAGCAGCAAAAGCCATCATTCCTGCAGTTCCAAAGATGGTTGATGTTTTAAACAGCAGGCAAGACCATTTTTTTACCACAGGCAAATATTTGGACACACTTGGAAAACAAAATCATGTCATAATATGCATCCAAATTATTTGTCATAGCAAATGATTGATATTTGCATACTCTTGGTTTATCGCCATACCAAAAGTTTGATTAGCTTGTCAAATGACTGCCAAATATTGAATGATCATTGGAGATCTGTTAACAGTGAAACCTACATTCCCCTATTCATGATGTTTGTACCGGTTCATTGCCATCGGTAGACATAGGCAAAACTACAGTGGATGATTATTGATACTGGGATATCGTATCCATAGTCAAAGAATGTTAACACGTAGTAGCTACAACCATGGGTAAACGACATGGATAAAACATGTGAAAACCATGGTTCGTATCCGTAGTTAGTATACAATCTCATGGTTGATTATGGCGCGGGTACCTCCCGGCATGCTGGGCGCCGACACCTCCTGTGGACATCCTTTACCTTGATTGTTTATTGCTTACCCTTTGACCAGCGGATCCCATCAACTGTGATTAACCCAAGCATGATTCAACTGTGATGAACGAACATGATTCATTTTGAAAAATCAACGGATCGATCCATCAGCTGCGTTTCATTCGCCCAACCATGATTTCAAGCAATTCATCACTAATGGTTTTGCTAGTTCATGTTTTATTCAACTGTTTTATTCCGGTTGGATCCATGTTTCAATCCATTACTGAGGTAATGCAATTGACTGGTTGTGAAACCTTAAGGTAATAAAACCATTCACCTGTTACAGCCTTATTAACCTAACCCTTAAAGCCCTGATATGGGGTGTTAAAGGTCCCTGGCACCGGTCCCTGTCTTCCCAGGCACCATGTTGGGTCAACGGCGAAAAACTCTGCGAAGACTCAAGGATCACCTGGATGAGTCGTGGATCACGGTTGTCACGACATGTTACTTGGGTGTTTCTCAAAATAGGGGGACTCCTAAACCATCCAGTTATAATAAAAATCAAGTAACCATTTAACCATTTACATTACTTTTTAGATCTTTATAGTATTGAACCAACCAGTTTTAGGGTCCCAGATTTTGAGAAAACACCACTTGGATGTGCAGCTAGGGCTAGAAGCATGGCTAGTTACGCCCCATAAGGCAGCTCAACTAACCCCTAGAAACCATGGGAATTGTGACCACTGACCTTCGCTGTGGGGGTGCACATCCAAGTACGGAATCCGATCCACCAACTGATAGGGAAATTCATAATTTTAAGTGTGGATGATTGACCAAAGTTGTCATTACGGCAGGGGTAAATCGCATGATTTAATGAAGATGGTTGTCATCAAATCATACGGAAAATAGGAGTGGTTAATAAATGATTACTACTGGTTGATAACCAATTCATGATGATGGTTGTCAATCACTCAGTGGTCACAATTCCCATGGTTTCTAGGGGTTAGTTCAGTCACCTTGTAGGGCGTAATTAACCATGGTTGATAACGGGCTGAATGATCACTACCTATTCGGGTAGTTCATATACCCTTGGGGTACCCTAATGGTTGTTACCCTAATGGTTGCTCAGCTTCCTATTGGGTACCCTAATGGTTCTTAGTTCAATCACTACATATTTTCCAACAATTAGGTAGCTATTGGGTACCCAATTGGGTATTGAATACCCTAATGTGGGTATCACTATTGAATACCCTATTGGTATTGAATATCCTAATGTTTTCCAACACAGATACCCAACCTGGTAGATGAACCTGAAGTCCAGAGACTTGGATGTATCGTGGTCGTGCTACTGGTGATTGCCACCTGGGTTCATCCAGCTACCTGGATTGGTAGGCGGCGATTTTCTGGCGAGCTGGGTCAATATTAATCAACCAATAATAGGGAATAATTAAGTTGATTAGTGGGAAAACAGATGATTAATCAATTCCCAACATCATGAATCAACCAATAGTCGAACCAGTTATACCCAACGTCAACCAATAATAGGAACCAATTATACCAAACAAAGTTTTTGGGAAAACAATGGTTAATGATGGGGCAACCAGGGGGACTAAGGGCGAACTGACCAACTGCCAACTGGGGTGAAGCCACTGGGAAGCCCCAAAGTGATGGATTCCTCGGTGGGAACCATGGATTTTTCCCATGGTGAATTGTAGTCAATCGTGGTTAGTAGTAGGGGATACTCACCAACAATGAAACCAATATGGCAGTTTCTTAAGCCATGTGGAACAAGCCAGGGAATTCTGTAGCCACCTTTTGCAGGCTTATCAATAGGGAGAATGACCACCGAACTTATGGTTGAACAACTACTATATGTGGGCTTTTGTATGTTATTTACAGGCAATTGTAATGGTTGATAATAGGGGATACTCACCAACGATGAGACCAATGTGGCGGTTTCTCAAGCCATGGGAGGCCACCTTGCAAGAACCACTATCCCCCCTGGTGGAACCAGTGACCACGGCTCGAGGATCCCGACAATGACAAGAAGACGAAGTGAGGAGAGCCAGCGATGAAAACAGCCCTAGGTCCCGGCGTCATCTCCAAGCATTGCTGGGGTCGGGATTCATGACGTGATCGCTTGAAATGATGGTTGATGATTGTCAATAGATGTTGAGAGTGGTGGATGATGGAAAAAATCGCTACACTGGTTGGTGTTTTTTTGGACTTTCCTATTTTCCCTAGCTTTCTGGATGGCTGGTTGATCCCCTGTTGCGAAAGCCGCAGGCCGTTCTCTTCGTGACCCGACATGTCCGGTACAAGAAATGGTGGAAGACATCCTAAGGACATCAAACATGTGAGCCCCAGCAAGCACTTGCTTGCAACAATGGCTGCTAATACTATGAGAATTTGCTTATCTAATAAAACTAATGAACTAATATTGCTTGCTTGGTGGTTTTATACATCTTTTAATTTTTGCTAGTACTTACGAACCAATGCTTGGTTGAATACTATTTTTCACAGGGGCTCAAACCACCGACCAGTTACTTACCATCTTACAGAACTGCTCGGAACTGCCGATAGCCTCTGATGTTACTATGTTTTTGGAGCTCTGTAAGCATGCTGGCTATGTAACAAGTGATCCACTTCTGATATTTTCAGCTATGGAACTGGTAAGTTACAGGTATGGAACTGATATTTTCAACTTCTGATATTTTCGGCATAACAGTTACTTCTGAGATGAGAATCATACTTGTAACTGGTATGCTGGTCGATGAGACGATCAGAACCAACCAACGCTAGAAAACCTCATTGGTTCGTTCGTGCGTTGACTGGGTGTTAGTGGGTCGAGTGCGCAATTCACATAAGCATTTGTTGTAGTGAAACCAACCATTGGTTGAGTGCGTAGTTAGTTGGCTATTACAATAGATTCTTAACCAATATGTGGTAGATGTCACCTTGTTTGTTGCAATAACCCTGGTTACAACAATAGATTCTGAACCTGCCTCCTTTCAAGGGAGGCTACCATAATCCATTATTTGATCAGCTACGAAGTGACCAGTGGTGACCAGTGGGATCTATGCCCGAAAATATTCAAGCAAGCAATTTGGTCAGCTAATGATGGTTGGCACACCCCAAGTGACGATGAAATAACCATGTATAACCTAAATATCCTATAAGTATTGCTGGAGCAATGTAAAGGGCACTTGTTAAGCATCCAATTTGGTGGGTTCGCATTCTACCTGGTTTATAGGGGGGTGTATGGGGTCACTGCTGCGACTACAACGCAGTACCCATGGCCACATACTAACCGTCGATGGCAAGTGTTGCCGCCATGATCAAGACTTCATGGCGGGAAATTCGCCCTGCAGCAGGGGTAGAGAATTTGATCAAACTGATCATTGTTGTGTTTTGATGATTGATCAAATTCAAGGATGAATTGCTATTTAGAGTAGTGTTATTGCTATGGTTTGATGAAACATATTATTGGATATCAGTATAGACAGTATAGATCAAACAATTTCGGGAACGACGTCCATGAATGCTAGAATGCAATGACCAACCAGCACAAACTTGGAGTTGCGCCAAATTATTGCGCGGAACAGGTCCGGTGTGGACATGGCTTGGCATGCCACAGTCACAGTGCTTAGCTAAATCGAACAGGTCCGACCAACGAGTGTCGCAACCGAGTTCATGCGCAGAAAACGCACGCAGCTCCGATTTGTTTGATCTCCAAACGATGGAGACTGAGCGGTCTAGAAATCACAGCAGTCGTTTGTTTATTGGAGCTTACCATTTTGTATTTTTGATGAACAGGGCAACTACCCTGTACTATTATCGAATATGATGGTTTGGTACTATACTTCAAAAGCCTGGATATTCGAGCAACAGACATGGTGCTGAAACTCTAGAGCGTAGAACCAACAAGATGCGTATTTGGGATGCTTGCTGATTGGTGGTGATTCCGATGATTACCAGTAGTTATACACGACAGGTGATGTTAATTGTAAGCTACAGGTAACCACTAGATGATTGCCATCAAGTAGGCAATGATCCCATGAGTTGATCACCACTCTCAATCTAAGAATGTTCGCTAATAGTCAACAACAAGCTAACTAACCAGCAACCAATCAATAAACAGCTTGCGTTAATCATCCAATGAGTTACTCGAACCAGCAAGTGACAATTGGTAACACAGTAACCTACCAGCCATCCACTACCCAGTTGATTACCCGTCATGGAATGCCCTTGATGATCAACTTACCAGTAGCTTACCGTTGATGTTTCACCGTGGTTCTAAACCTGGCTTCTTGGTATACAAGCATGATGGGGGGAGTGCCGATGGACCAAGGAGTACCTAGAGGCAACTTGGAAACCGCGAGACGGTTCCAAGTGGCTAGTGCCGTTGGTTGAAAACTCTTCTATTTTTTACATCTCTAAACGATTTTTTGGATATGTACATAATACACATTCCAAGTAATGTTGATTGTTTCAAGTCGTTGTTCCAAGGAGTTGATGATTGTAACCATCAATCAACAATAATCGTCACAACTGTTGGGATTTATCTTGGATTTACCATGGAAATGGTCGGGAAGAATCTCAGCCATCACCTGTTGGATACCCCCCTCCATAAATAGCGCCGCGTCACGGATCGGAACGGGTAACGGCAGCGTGGCACACAGCCATCAACTTCAGCCGCCAGGTGCCAGTGCGAGGCGCTGGAGTTCCGAAGTGTGATGGAGATTGAGTGATTAATTTACCACCAGGTGATTAATAGTGGCCAGGGATGAGTGATTTTGTAATTTTATAACTAGATTGAGTGATTAAGAATGGGATGATAATCAATGATCCATTATTAATAATCCATTGATTAATAATAATAATGATTAATCATCAGTGATCAAATAGATTGAAAATAATGGTCCATTGATTCATAATGGGATTATAGTGGCTATGGATCATTTGCAATGGTTATCAAGAAAGGTTTATGAGGATTAATTATGAGGATTGATTATGAGTAATTATCATTGATTATCATTGAGTGACTTACAAAGGTTTTTTATCCAGTTGATTTATAGTGGCCAGGGATGAGTGATTTTACAACTAGATTGAGTGATTAATTAACCACCTGGCCAGGTTGGTGGTTTGATTTACATTTTTTATTTTCCCCATTAGTTATTAACAAATGGTTGGTTGACTAATTTTTTTCATGAGGGTTCAAACCACCAACCAGTGGCTATGGATGATTTGCAATGCTTATGAATAAAGGTTTATTAGGATAAATTATCATTTATAGTAATGGTGGATGAGATTATGACCCTTCATGACTATTTGCTATTCATACTCCTCATAGTAGCGATGATTGCTAAGGATCATCAATAAAGGTTATTGATTGGAAAGTGACTTGCGATTCTTGATCAAGCAATAATGGTTGATACATGTGGCATGATATTCTTCAGGTTGTTTTTGTTGTTTTTCTTTGGTCATAGTTGATGTGCAATAGTTATTGGGATTCTTTGCCACAGTAGTGATTTGATGATAGCAGTGACTACTATAAGTTGATAGTGTCACGATAGCTAGATATGATCATGATCACTACAAGGCCTGTGTGCTATTGGTTAAAATAGTCGTCGTGACTTTTGTTATGTGTATTTTTTGTTGAGTACTGGTTACCTGGTTGATCAAAAATAGTTGCTGAGATGATACATCCTATAGTTCGCCATAATGGGATAGTTGTCATGGTTGAGCAATCATCATTGACCATTGTTAACACCCATCCTGAACACTCATCAACAATCATTCCCAATTTCTTTCTATGTTCATGGATTGATTTATACTAATGGCTAATCATGGTCATCAAGCATGGGTTATGAATTTCATGGCATATGACATTCCACAATGAGCCATCACCAATAAGCATAAATCATCATTCACAATTTTCAAGCATCATTAGCTCGCCTTTCACCATCTCCGTTGGCCATTGTTCAGTGGTCCCACTCTTCTTCTATAAACGGGATCCCCAAGAGAATCGGATGAAGATGTCATCATGACGCAGAAAGCGAATCCAGTCAAAGGTCGCCGTTGGCTGTTATTTTTAGGACCAAAACTGCCCAACAAATTCGATTTGGGTGTGAATTTGGTCGATGGGAATCAGGTTGGCGGCACATGCCGATCTTTTGAAAATTGCTCCGCTGGAGTCATTGTTCACCAATGATTAACTGGCTGGCGGTTTTATACATTTGTTATTTTCCAAACGTATTTATTAGCAAATAGTTGTTAGTTGACGCATGTTTTTCACATGGGTGATTCAACCACCAACCACTAAACTATCACACATGGTTATTAATAATTTACAGCAAACAGGTAACCCACCAGCATAAATACAGTAAATGCTCGGGGGTTCTCAAGTCATAGGGGACCCCCAAGACTTGGGCTTACCTTATCACTACAAATGGTTTATATTGGATCTGCCTGGTGGTCTTAACCATTTTCTATTTTCCCTAGTAATGATTGACAATTTTTTTGGCTGACTAATATTTTTCATCGGGTTTGAAACTACCAGCCAGGCATGATTTGGAGATACAGAACCCCTATGACTTGAGACACAAACATTTGGTCACCGCTTGTGTAAATAGATGACCTGGTCATGACTCCAGGCACACCCCAAACTGACGACCAGTTGCCACGGAAAAAACTTGCTTTCAACACATCCAGAAACTTAGAGAGGACGTATTCATTCGAGGGTTGGCTTGGGGAGGTTGGGAAGTGATTCCGAATGATCGATCTTGGAATTGCGAGCAGACACCACCCCCGATTTAAGACCCTGCATCATCCATAGCACTTAAGCCTGGTTGGTCATCGCGAATCACCGCTGTCGATTCTTGCTCACAAGTCACTGCCGCTGAAATCAGTTTCAACCACGGAAGATGTTAGAACAAGCTAACAAAACCTTGGTCAGCAAGAGTGCAGCATAAACCAATGGTGTCCAGTTCAACCAGCAGTCCACATGAACCAATGTGTCCAGCAGATTGCACTAGTGGTTAATAGATGTTAATAGAAGATCCCTCTTAACCAGTGGTTCATGGATGTTGATGGGACATCATCGGCGTTCAGAAATGGCTACTGGAAGATCCATGGTACCATGCCAGCTCGCTTGTGCGGGGAGCCCCCCGGAAGGTTGGATCCGCCAGTTTGACCACCTGTGTTCGGTTTAAGATATCATAAGCAGCTAAGTAGTGGTGGTTAACGGTGGATATAGCCGCTTCATGATCAAGAATGATGCCAGTGGTTCCATCCAGTCAACCAGCAGGTATAACAGGTATGAAGTGGTTTGTAACAAGTGGTTTCTGATGAAGAATGAATCAGTGATCGGCAAGTCAGGCTACCTGTAGACTTCAAACTTCAGGGTGCATTCACTCGACCAAACGTCAAGTTTCGGGGTGCAGCCTGCCATTCAGCTGGACGCCCCCTACACCCCACCCCTGGACAGCCAGCACTGCAAGCACCAAAAAATCACCACAGAATCTCGGCCGAGCGCTCAACGGCAGCATCAGGCAGGGCATCTTCGGTTGCGGGAAACCAATCAGGGGACACCATGGTGAAGAATACGAACGTCCAGATCGGACCATGGTGTAACACTGGTGCATGTTTCATACAATTGAAGTTGTTTGGAAGTGGTATACGTTTAATTTTGCAGGTTTGCAAGACGGAAATTCCTTTTGAGATCCTTGTAGGCACCAGCAATTTTGCACTGTTACATGCGATTTCATGTTTCAGACACGATCATTGGCATGCCTAATGTAAGCAATGCATATCCAATACATGAAATTCATTCGGTTATCTAGGTTTGTCGAACACTGGTGGTACCTAGTAACCATCCAATGATAGCTATTCATAGAGAAACTGCCCTTTCTGGGTGGTGCACCATTTTTTTGGACAATCCCAAATTTGGAGGGGAGCTGAAGCCAAATTTTGAGGTCGCCCCCCACTCCGTTTTCAATCGATTCCCGGGGTGGGAAGTCCTTGAGGGCAGAGCCTCGATCTGTGAGCCGGTGGCTGCCTAAGATGCCGTGATGTTTGATCTTTTTTTAGCAACGATTAAACATTAGGAACCACCATTTACTAGTATTGTTTGATTATTTTATTGTGAATGATTAATTAAGAATTACAACCACCATCAACCATTACATCATTATGAAGCACCATTCAGTAGTGTTGAGATTTCTAGAACCATGATTAGACCATGATAATTCATGTTTAAACCGTTATTGAATAACTGCGATTGTCCATGATTAATCCTGAATAGTTGGACTTGACAAACCCGTATTTCTGGAGGGTTAGGGGCAGCGGAAAGTCCGTTCAACTGTAGGGCAACAGCTTGTTCCCGATAATCAAGCAATGCAGGTGCATTACCAGGGGCCCCACTGGCAGTTGGATGTTACAAGTATTGATGAATGGTTTCCCTCTTGTAGTCCCTAACATGGCAATGGAACATCCACCATTTTGGCAACGGAAAACCCCGGGAAATCATCCATTTGTGGTGATTTGTCCATTGCCATGTTAGTTCACCAGAGGGTAATCACCACTGACCAAAGTATTGACACATGCCATCAATAACACATGCTGAAATATGGATCAACACATAACTTAAGTAGTAGTTGGCTTGATACGGTAAGACCAATTTTGACATAAAACCATTATGTATTGACACATGTTACTAATTTGCCAATACCATCAGTGTTTTGACAATAATTGATGGTTGACGATCATGATGAGTGGTGACAATTATTGGCTAATTAACAGTCAAGTATCGACAATGATACTCCCCAGCTTATTAAGCATTTAACCATCATTCACCATCATTAACCATCTTATACCATCAATTATCCATCATTAACCATCATTAACCATCATTAACCATCTTGTACCATCTTATTAACCACTCAACTTGTTACCAATCACTATCTTCAACACTCCATGTGGAGAGCTTTGTCATCTCGCCACAGGTCATGCAATCCGTTGGGGTCCCAGCTGAATTTTCCGCCAGTCACCGGGGCAAGGGGGCAAAAACTGGGAGACTGGCTGCTTGAGTTGAATGCATATATGTATATATGATTATATAGCCATGTCATACGTGATGTAAGGTGTTCATTTAACTGAATAACTGGTTGATCATGCAAATATATATATATAGATTTGTATGGTAAGTGGTTGTTCATTTAATTTCGTGTAAAACCATAGCTTTATATTCGCGTATGTAGATTTCTGTAACTACATGATAAAACTTTATACATCTAGATTCGTTCAATTGATCGTAATAGTACATGTCTACGTGAAAATATACTTTGTGTTTGTGTATGTATTTGATTTCTAAGTATGTACATATCTGATTATGTTTGCACATACGATAGTATATGTAACATATATTTATATATATATGCACATATAACACATATGTGGAGATGTTTGATTATATTTACATCTACATACACATTTCTTTGTATATATGTACGTTACTTCCATTTGATGGATTATTCCGCTCCTTTCGGATACCCCGATTTCTCAGATAGGGGCACTCCTCAGTGTCAAGTTTGTAACAAAGCCAACTTGGCTATGGGTCACATGCATGTCTAATCCAAATTGGGTCCTAGTTCACACTCTAGCAGTTGGACTGCTTTGTTCATTGAATTGATATTTACCAGGAGTAGAGGTTTCGACCTGCAACCAACTGTTGATCTTTTCAAAGGCTGAAGCAGCATGGTTATGTCAACCATAAATCACCAAAATCAACCATCCAGTCAATAGATTGATACCCAGTTTAGGTCCACCATAAATCCTTCATTCACTCGTAGCCATCAAAAATAAATTGACCCAAACCACAAGGACCTCCGATCAGCAATCAACAATCACTAACCTCTATTCAACCATCAGTATCCTCTTTTCAACATATTATCCAACATTGTTGACCTCATATCCTAGGTCCTAGGTATTGGTGGTGAATCAAGCAGGTCAATGATGATCCAGCCACCATTCTTATCCAACCATCATTGACTTCCAATCAACCACCATAATCAAAACATAAACCATCAATCAACCATCATAATCCAAGAACCACCTTTAGCCATCATGCAAAAGTACAGGATCTTTCTCCAGTACAACCAACAGTGTCGCTCACAGTCAGTACTTCAGCTCTGGACTCTTTTGCACAGTGACTTGAGCCAACAGTCAGAATTGGCAGTCTGTGGAGTGCGCAGTGGCTTATGCAGTGTACAAGAGAGTGTGTGACTATGACAGTGTATCTCAACACTCCCCCTTGAGTTGACAGTCGTCTTGAATGTCAAACTCACAGTGAATTAAGCAGTCCTTACTCAATAGACAGTCAGCTTTAAAAGACATCTCTTCAGCTCAGCTTGACAGTGGCTTCCAGTCAGTCAGGGTGCTAGCAGTCCATCGCTTCAGTGACTACAAAAACGGTTCTGCAGTACAGCAGTGCTTCATTAACAGTTCTTCTTGACGGTCACAGTGAAGTAGTGGATTCATCCAAAGTCCCGTCAGTCTTCTCATCTTCAGATCATCAGCAGTGACCTCATCAAGTTCAGCGGCAGCCTGAGTACCAGTTTCAAAGTGGTAGTTTGGAGTACTATCTGCAAAGGTGTCTCACGTCCAGTTCTTCGAAGTGGATCACGGCTTACCAGTGTCAGTCCTTCAGGTTCAAACACCATTACAGTGTAGAACTCAGTCTCGCTCAAAGTGCTGGACAATCTAGGCAAAGTCCAAGCACAGTCTGGCTCTGGTTAGACAGGCCTTGCCTTGTAGGCGTGGAGGTCCAGTCTATCATGCACAGTTCCAGTCTATGCAGTCAGACTTCCAAAAGTGACAGCTTGGCAGCAGTAATGGTATTCAACTTCAGCGCGAAAGTTGGATGCGTGTGATCCAGTCATCTCAGCAAAAAGTAGTCACAGTGACGTTGGAGTCACCAGTTCGCTAGTTCGTCTACTTTGCAACGAAGTCAAGGACAATGAGATTGATCTCAGTGTCTTCGACAGTCGGGTGTTGCAGTTCAGTCCGAAGAGTGCCCATCAGTCTGCTCTGCAAAAAGAAAGCAGTGCCATATGCGACACGTTCAGCAATCCCAGTGCATGTTCAAGCAGTGATCTGCGAACGTCTGCATGAATCGTTTGATTCAGTGTTGACTTCTCGTCAGCGGCGGCAGCAACAGCAGTTGCTACAGTGTCAGTTGCCATCCTCAACATCAGTGAAGAAGTCTGGTAGTTGCACTCGTCAGTCAGTGCACAGTCGGACAGCGACGTCAGTGGCTGCAGCGCTACAAAAAGCATTGCGACGCAGTGGAAACTTCAGTTCCAATGCTTCAAACTTATCTGTGTCTCAAATTCAGTTGCAGAAAAAA
>VSDK01014435.1:262692-297631 GCA_009767595.1 Symbiodinium kawagutii | reverse complement strand
TGATTCATCAGCTTCGGTGTCTTTACCTAGCCATATGCCTTCTTGCCACGCAGTGTCAACTTTGTTGAGAAGTTGTCCAGGAACGTGAAACAAAACAGTTTCACCAAACTCACATAAACCAGTTTGATGGTCCTTCTTCCATCTCTTCGAGTAAGCAGTTTGGCCATCCTTATGGGTCCTATAGCGGTTCAACAGGAATTGTGCATGTTTAACAATCCAAGGAAAGATACAGTCATCAGAACTGATCTCAGTGCCTAAGTGTTCTTGCAGTTGCAGTCGCAGTGCCTTAGCGTGTCCAAACAAAGTTTGCTGCATTCTTCCTATTGATCCGCGCGCTTGTTTCCAGTCCTTTGGTGTTACTCTAGCGCTCATTCCTCCTAGCTCCTTCACAGTATCGTTCACCAGCGCTTTCAATGACGTTTCCTTGTCACATTGCATGATACCAAACGTTCTACCAGTTTCGTACACGAACTTCTTCAGTTCAGCCATGCTATACGCATGTCTGCCTTTGGCAGGTACAACAACAGAGGTAGACAAACCAGTTTGAACATCAACAGCGTTCAAAACGGTTCTTGGTTCAGTTTCCTTGCCAGTTGAAACAATGGAATAACCAACTTGAATCACAGGTTGTCGATCAGTGTTTTTCCTACTTTGCCTTTCCTTGCCTTTTGCCTTCCCACAGTGTTCACACCATGACCTGCAGGGCAAGTGAGTTAGGCAGTGCTCAGCTCGTTGCTGGGCAGTAGGCTCACTTGAACTGGGAGATCCTTTTGCAGTTTTAACAGCTTTGTCTTGAGTTTCTTGTTCAACAGTGATCACTTCCTCAGGTCGCTCAAAAATGGTCAGTCCAGTCCATGTGATGTTTGGGGTCCATTGTTTTGTCAAGTCTTCAGTTCTCCAATCATCAGTGTGAACATGTCCATCTAGATCATCACTAGTACGAAAGAAAACAGTCATCCTAAGATTTCCTAGCTCTGAGTGGTCAGGTCCACTATCATCAGGATAAAACAGTTCTCTACGTGCAGTATGATGAAAACGTATCCAAGCAACAGGTGTGCGAAACCAGCGATCATCAGTTCTCACATCTCCAGTCTGTGGGTCTGGAGTCTGAAACTGTGACAAAAGCAAAACACGAAACTGTTCATCATCCCAAGTTTTGTCCGCCAACAGTCTGTCAGTGATGAGTCTAGCATCATCTGCTGTGTGTGGCAGTGAATACGACGGCTTCTCAGCGTCGTGCATTGTTTTGTCATGCTCTTTAAGAACTGGTTTAGTCATGGAGACTCCAGGTCTCCTGACTGGTTCTTTTGCGATGTTCCGCTTCAGTGGTCTTGTGACCTTCAGTTGAGACACAGTCTTGCCTTTCCAGCGCTCACCTTTCACTTCGGTTTGGTTCGTCAGTTCATTGACATTCTTAGTGACAGTTTCAACTCCACCTTCACCACAGTTCATGGTGGTGATTCTTGTTCCATTGAGTCTGTTCAGTTCACCAGGGCAGTCGGTGCGTCTTGGCATGAACATTGTCCTACGGGGTCTCCTGTGTGTTCGTGTCAGTGTACGGTTTGCTTCATCCAGTTTCCACGTGTCAGTGTGGTGGTGGATTTTTGGCTCAATAGTATTATTGATCAGTGCTTTCAACTGTTCTACTGCATCAGTGCTATTGCTTGCTGGCGTCAAACCTTCACAGTTCAGTTCATCCCCAAAACGTTTCATGATTTCTTCCATCATTTGGTTCGGTACAGTCATGGTCTCAGAATCATATGGAACGAGATCAGGTGTGAGGTACAGCAGTGTGCCATATCGTGTGATGTCAATGGTTTCCTCATCAGGTGAAATCAGCTTCAAAAAGTCTTTACCAAGAACAGTCCAAAAACCTTGCAGCAACATTCTTGCAACAGAAACCAAACAGAAAGGAACATCACAAACATAAAAGTTGACATTGAAGAAAACTCCATTAGCAGTGTACCTAACCAACTTACGTCCTAAGATGTTCAGTGGTTTCCCAGTAACACTTATGAGCTTCGGTGGATTCGATCCTACGGGCAGCAGTGGATACTCTGGCGCATAGTCAGCTGGACAGCAGTGTGCAGCTGCTCCAGAGTCAAACAGAATCCAGTGATCAGTGTTGGAAACTGATGCAACACATCTCTCATGATACTCCATCAGTGAGTCATGCAGTGGTTCATGTCCAGGCTCAGTGTTCTGAAAAACCATGTCTGGAAAATCCAGTGTGTGTGAAACAGTTTCTGGAATCAATGGCAACCCTTGAGGTTTACCAAAAGAATTCAGTACGGCTACAGTTGCCAAAAGGAAACTTGCAACACTAGGTCTACCATGTCCACGTGCAGTGTGTGAACCAGCGTGTGGAGAAACAGTCCTAGTGTGTGTACGTGCGTCACCAGTCTCAGCTTCAGTCACAGCGTGGGCGTGAACAGCTGAAACGTCTGGTGTGGTGGCAGTGGAACCTGCAGTGTTCCCTACGGTGAAACCGTCTGAGCTCGTTGCAGTGAAACAAGTCTCGTTTTCAACAGTGCTGGACACTGCAGTGTTCTGAGGCCGGGGCAGTGCTGGAGGCACAATGGGAGCATTACTCATCTCCCAAGTCCAGTTGGCATCCCAACAGTCAGTCCACCAGTCTTGATCATCCAACCAATGTGAATCATGGTAACAGTCATAATAATCATCATAACTCCAGTCATCAAAGGTCGGTCAACCAGTCCAGTCAAACCATTTACCTTCGTCACAGGGCCCTTCACGCGCATTTTCGGTGCACTCATCATCATTCACAGTTGCAAAATTTCCACAGTCTTTGGCCATGTGTCCACGTTGGCTACACTTCCAACATCTTCCTCCTTTAGCTACGTTTTGTCTTTCAGTGGGAGCAGTTCCTCCGGGAGCTGACCAAAAGGGGGACAGTTTTCCTCCGCCTTTACTTGTCCAGTTCTTTCCTTTTCCTTTTCCTTTCAGTGGGCCAAAGGGGAACCAGCTTTCTCTTCCTTTGCCTTTCAGTGGAGTCCAACCTCGCACTTTTCCTTTTCCTTTTCCTTTACCTTTCATCCAACCGGCAGGTGAACATTTACCATTTCCTTTCATTCCTCTTCGCCACAGTGCGTCTGCATCCATCGGTGCATGTCCTGCAGAGTCCTCAGTACTCAGGTCTACTCTGTGTCCTAGTCCATATGCAGTGATGACGTCTCTCACAGCTTCACATATGTCCATTGTATTTTTGTTCTGTTTCAGTTGCTGTCTCAGTGGGCCAGTTGTTCCTTCTAACAGCGTTGCCACCAAAACGTTGTTGGGCAGTGGTGCTTTTGTTTGTCCTTCGTACCTGGCCTTCAGTGTTTCCCATTCACTATAGTCTTGTTCAAAGCGTTCTGACCTGAACCTGTGTTCCAAAACCTTTGTCAGTAGGCTGATATCCTGTGCAGTTCGTGGTAGTGAAAACATTCTACTCAACAAGCGCCATGTCTCAAAACCATTCAATTCAGTATTCCTCATTACCACCAGTCTGGCACTTTCAGTGGCCAGTTGAGCTAACAGGTAGTGCAGTTGAAGGCTAAAACGAATTAAGCCAGCGTCACCGAATTGCTTCTCACTAGCTTCAAGTCTTTCGAGTTCTTTGTCAGTGATTGCAGTGTCAATTGTCTCAACCTTCTTCATCGCTTCACTTGCTTCAGTCTTGCGCAGTGCTACGTACGACTCCACTGACCAGCTCCAGTCTTCCCAGTGTTCTGGTCTTCCATCAAACTTGTCTGGCAGTGTCAGTTTGCTCTCTTCTTCACATGTTCCTTCTTCTTCGGTCTGTGCCATTACTTCAGTTGGCTTCTACAGTTGTAGCTGGAGTCAGTGCTCCGCTACCATGCAAAAGTACAGGATCTTTCTCCAGTACAACCAACAGTGTCGCTCACAGTCAGTACTTCAGCTCTGGACTCTTTTGCACAGTGACTTGAGCCAACAGTCAGAATTGGCAGTCTGTGGAGTGCGCAGTGGCTTATGCAGTGTACAAGAGAGTGTGTGACTATGACAGTGTATCTCAACACATCATGAACATCCAACCAACCAACCAACCATCATGAACCTCCAACCAACCACCATTATCCAACATATCGGTTACTCCCCAAAAACGCTCACCCTTCTGACACGCCGCCAGCCTGTGGCAGCGGGATATCCACAGGCGGGCAGCTGGATATCCATCTTGGTTGGTTCACGGGTTGATCTTCCCCAGAATCGGTTGACATAGTGATGGTTGATGGTGGTTGCTACTTGGGGGGGTTCACCAGTTATGTGCTGTCACAACCAGTTATGGTGGTTAATTATGTGTTATCACACCTGGTGGTTACACGATATGTTTCGGGGTTAGATGTGATGACAACCATTGATGATGGTTACTTTTGGTTGATAGCTTTTGTGGTACTTACTATGGCAGTAAACTCTGGTGGTGATATAACCTGGATGAAAGCAATTTGTCGTTTTTTGGTTAAACATCAACCATCAACCATCAGTAATGGTAACTTATGGTGAAGTGGTTGATGGTGATTCCCTTGGGGGAATGATGATTGATTACAACCTGGATGAAAGCAATTCGATGGCGGTTATTTTTTTGTGTGACGGTGCTTACATTTTGGCTGATGGTGGTTACTTTTTGGTGATATTGGTTACTTTTTGGTGATAGTGGTTACATTTTGGTGATGGTTGATGGTGGTTTCCCAGCAAGTTCAGGATCTTTTGTGATTGATGATGGTAAATTGGTGGTTGACTGAGATTTATGGTTGACTAAACTTCAAATATAAATCATATGTTTGTGGGCACCCCTGGGTGCTCACATGCCATGAATCACCAAACTAGTCGAGTTGTTGGGATCTGCACTACTACCCATTTTTGGCTGGTTGGATATGACCCGAGTCGCGATTCGTAATTGTATGGTGGATTACAGTAATCATGGTTGAGACTGCTGCAAAATATTGGTTGGCCATTCTCGAATGGCCGTTACCAACCACGCTCAACGGTTCTCATGTGTCGCAGTATGAGACATCATTGACAGATTAAAGACCATAATTCACCATAATTTGTCATTGTCAATCAGGGAAACCATTAAGAACCATGGTTATATGTAGTGACTTCATAACCATGACCATAGTGACTCAAGGATAAAATCATACTGTGAGGCATAGAAACTACTCACCATTGCCAACCAGTTCATCAGATACCAATTGGGAAGCTACCTGCGCAGGTTGTATGGCTCGAAGTGCCCATAGCCACACGCTTGCCTCACTTTCCATCCTAAATCATAGAATCATTGTTGGATTGTTTGCACCAAGATTTGCCACCATGAGCCATCAATAACATGGCGGTCATCCACCGTTAACCCTATTATTAGCAATCATTGAGCATCACTAGCATGTTTCCTTGATTCTATTCAACCAGACAACCGATGTTTGACTATTAAGATCGGGTACCACCGTAGATGATAGTCCACCAGGCTCACTATTGTCATTCTCAAGCAATATTGACCACTTTAAACCGTTGCAATGGCAAATAAACATCGCATTTAACCATCGATTAAGCATCACTTGGCCATCAGCAAACCCATAGAGTAACCATCAACCATAGTTTACCGATCATTTAAGCATCAGCTAGCCATCAATGAACCATCATCGAAACATCAGGCATAATGAAGCCACTATTATACAGTCAAGAATGGCAGCTGGGTCATAACTATCTGGTCATTGATCCTTTTTTAAATGACATCCTAATTTTGGTTCTTGATAATCACAATGGCTGTTGAGACCGGTTATGAACATTGTTCACGGTTGTTAACTCACAGCCACATTGGTGTTTCTCAAAATAAGGGATCCCCGAATCATCCACAAATATTTTGTTTTAGATATCCTCCCCTATGTTTGTCAACGCTTGTTAACCTGTACCAACACTATTTAGATAGTAGTATTATGAAAACCCACCATCTACTCTAAAACACGATCTAAAACTATGACTTTTATCCAAATCCCCGAACCGCTGCGCCGCGCAGGCCGTTCCTCCCGCAGAGGTGTTGGTGCAGCCGCCGCATGGCGCTCAGATGCTTGGATTGAAATAGCGCCGTCGTGGAATCTTGGGGGGTTTACCGTTGGGAGTGACTGCCCTAAGATGTTGAAAGGCTGTTGGAAGGATGGTTAAGTGGTGGTATGAAGGTGGTTCAATGATGGTTAAATGATGGTTAAAATGATGATGAAGATCCCCACAGATGGTTAAATGATGGCTGAGTGATGGCTAAATAGTGGTTAAATGATGCTAACATAATGGTTATCTTATGTCATGATATTCCTACTGCTAAGATTTAGATGTTCTTCAATGGCTCAGCAATGCATCAGAATGGAGAGTTGATGGTTCAGAAGTGACAGTGGGTCAAAACCCTGCACCCCTAGTTCCCCTATCACTAGCCGTTGTTTTCCATATAGAATGGTTGGTCATTATCCCCCCCATGATTGCTGGTTAATATTGACAAAGGGCCAAGTGGTTAATGATGTTCATTTGGTGATGAAGTACTGGAGACTTGGTGGTTCCTTGACTCAGTGGTGGTTGAGTGATCGGGGCCCATGATGGCCCATCACCGTGAATCATATAGGATAGTTTTGTGGTCAATTATGCTTGAATGGTGGGAGATGGTGGTCAGTAGCGGTCAACATTCGGGCAAAACCAATCTAAATTGATGACGGCATGATGGTTAGTCGCTGGTTCGTGTTTGGTTCGTTGGTGTTTGATATTGATTCGTCTTGGATTAAGCGTGATTGACGCTGAATAGTGATGTTGGGCTTGAGAACTGATTGGCAATGTTGGGGATAACAATTGTGAATGCCTACTTAGTATTGAAAATGACGGATGGTGACTGACAATAATTAATATTTGCCGAGCACGGCCAATCATGCTGAAGGAATGGCTAACAAAGATTGGGGATTGTGATCCGATGCAAGATTAATGGTGCATAAGCCTGACGGAACAATCTGATCCACATTGTATGCCAGCAGATGATGTGTATTATTAGCACGTAAACAGAATAAAGATTGTAGATGTTTCCAACTGGCTGGTGGTTTAGCTGGTTTATTGAGGGATCTCCAAAACTCATCTCAAAGTCTATGGTTCACTGATGGCTAATCAATAGCTGGTTGGTGGTTTCAAATATTTTTTATTTTCCCTAGCAACGATTAGCACATGGTTGGTTGGCTAATATTTTGCACTGGGGTCGAAACCACCAACCGGAAGTGGGTGGGGGCCCACCTTGTGTGGTTCATTCAGATAGCAGCCCTTGGGATTGACTAAAGTCCTCACGGTTGATGCAGGTCGCTACGCGCAGGGAACCATAATGATCAAACCAAACCAACTATTAACTTGTCGATAATAACTTGTTAATAAGTGGTTATCATATGGTTTGATCATTATGGTTGATAACTAGAAACCACAATAATAAGAGTTTAACCTTCAAACTTGTTAATAACTGGTTGATGCTAAATATTTCAAGGGATCAGGTAAATGATTGATTATTCACGTTGGTAATGTAGCTGATAGTAGCACCGAAAAAGTGATGTTCAAACATGCAACTTCTATGAGTTGTGCCCCCAAGCCAACTAAGTCGGCTAGTAAGCCTATAGTCCGTTGGCAGATACCTTTGAACTGTAGAGATATCAGCCATATAATTGATTGGTAGTTGGCCTACAGTTAGTCATATTCACTCTTTACTCTTTACAATTTTTTCGCACTTAGTGGTCCGAGGAATCATCAACAACGCACCAATCCGTGGCGGGGCTACCACAGCCACCTTAGCTATGGATACACCCAACTGCTGGAAATATCCAACAGTAGTAGATAATGGTTGATAACGGTAGTTAATCATTGCTGATACTGGTGGTTGGTGATGTTTATTGATAGTTGATGGTTAAAGATGCTTAGTCATGGTTGATGATGGTTCAGGACGGTTGATGCTTGTGAACTAGTCGTTGGTGGTCACAAAGATAAGCCAAACAATATCGCCTTGGTTAATGGAAACATCGATCATTTCTGGACACGTAGGGTACCAGCACCAGCGCTTAAGGCTGCTTTCAGGGCCTGACCTGCGCTTTGCTGGTTGATTTCAGGCTGTCCCAGATGAAGAGTTGTAGTTTGGTAGTCCACAAGCTGGACAGAAGCCCAAAAATCACCAGTTTTCATTGATAAACCAGCTAGAAATCCTGGGGAAGTGATCTGCTTGAACCAAAAATCACCAGTTTTGAATAGGTAGACCAGATAGTTCTATGGTGGATTTTTCATTTTGTACCCTGTTTGCAGTGACATTTGCTGAGTTGGTGCAGACTTTGTGCAAGAGCTTGAGTATCATCACCTTGCATTGACCATGAAAAATCACAATACAGTTGACATTATCCATCACTTCACCATCACTGAAGCATCACTCACCTTGGCGCTGCCACGGCCCAGGCACGAGGGAATGATCCCTTCACCTATGCACTGGTCTGAGCCCAAGAAGTGCGAACAACGCACAAGAGCAAGGAAAGCCATGATGAACGGACTTTTGATAACAGAACTGGTTCCCCTGGAAGCAGAAAAATACACCATGCGCTGTGTCAGAAGTGTTGCTTGATGTGCCAGATGTGCTTCGGAATCAACAGGAAACGTCGCCTTTCAATCAGTGGTTAGCTTTGGCGAGCCAAAAGGTGTCCACAACAACAGTGCCTCATGTTGGGCAACAGCCTTTGCCTGGCAAAAGTGTTTGGCTCCACATCGGCTACGTCAACTACAAAACCATGCACTTCACTGGCTTGCCCCTGCTCTGCACATTTTTGCGAAATCATGGACAAGACGGTGCTGATGCCGTGCAAGCAGTTTTACAAGTTGCGGGACCATTGCGCCCTGTCACCAGTCTTTCAGAGAAAATGTCTTTCCTGTAACAGTGACAGTCTTTGAGAACCAGTCTTTCCTGCAACAGTGACAGATATATTGCCTGCAAAACCAGTCTTCCCTGTCACCAGCCTTGAATTCTTCAGAGAAAACGATGAAAATGCACGTCTTTCCCGCTGAAATATCAAGCCAGGAACCTTGGGCGGTAGGCACCGAGAGCCAGAGATGGTGGAACACCGAGTCGCTGGTAACAATGAGCGGTGATGAGTCATGGTTGGTGGTTTGACCATGTTTAAGCACCATTTGTTTGGTATTGAAATGATGGATAGATCCATTTGTTTGTTTGGTTTCATTTAAATTTGGTTTATTGTAATTAATGATAGATCCATGAACCAGAAATAGCTTATGGGCGATGGATAGATCCATGTTAAACCCAACAGTTTGACCAGAAATAACCGGTGATTAAGTAGTGTAACGACAGGATAACGTCGTTGTCATAAGATGGTCAGAATTACTGATCCATAAGATTCAAATTATTGTTTTTTGTGGATGAGGATCATGTATGTGCAGAACTGCATAACACTAGATCATGATCACTCAGAAAAATCCCAACAATGATATCTATTCTTGTTGATAAACCCAACGGTTTATCCAAAAATAGCTAATGATTTACCGTCAAACGCAGGGGTTACAGTATCAATACCGGTATGGAGCCCGTTCTTAAACATCTCATCATCATTCAAACATGTGTGTTTGTTGGTCGTTTAATGCTGTTTAATGATGTTTAGCTTTTGATGATAAATTAATCAAGAGAATAATAACCATCATTAAGCCTTAAGACAAGATGATGGATCATAGAATGGAACAACCAGCACTACACTAATAATAGAATATGCATGGAAAACATACAATCGTGTATGGACCTGGATCATTATCATCGATCATATCATAATCATCATCATCATCATCATCATCATCATCATCATCATCATCATCATCATCATGGAACATAGCATGGAATGAATAGATAAAGGCATGACAATGAGAGCACTTTCTGTAGGTCCTTAGCAATATCCGGCTATTGTAGATCTCATCATCATTTAAACATATGGTTGATTATTGTATTTCATGGTTCATTGATTGGCAGTCCAATGTGGAAACAATAACCTCCAATTTTCCTTGTTGCATGCAGGATTGTTTCAGCAGACAGCATTGCAACTACAATGTTCATTCTATTAGTGTTATTTGCTTGCAGCTTATACTTTAATCAACACAAACTGACAACTTCTTGCTACTTGTTTTGCAACACAACAATGGCCATCATGAAATTATACACTAGATCTGAATACATAGTGTGGAACCAACATTCGATCATCATTGACATAAGGATGTTTCTCAAAATAGGGTAACCCCCCCAATCATCGCATAAAAGTCATCTATTCGCGTAAACCCACGCATTTTGGGGGTCCCCTATGGCTTAAGAAACTCCCATAAATCACTTCCATTGAAGCGTCAATCACCATCGCATCCCAGCAGACTACCACATAACCACCTTCACCGCTCCACGTCCACGCCACGTTTGCTGCGGCAGTGGCTGAGGCGGACGGTCTGCTTGCTGGAAGTGGTGTCCATCCAGTGGATCCCGCTATGTTCCTTGGTTGCCAAATTGTGATGGCTAGTAATGGTCAGCAACGGCTGATAATAGTAATGGTTATTTATAGTAATGGATAGTAGTAGCAATGCTTGACAATAGCAATGGTTATTAATAGTAATGGATAGTAGTAGCAATGGTTGATGATAGCAATGGTTATTGATTAATAGTGATGGTTGATAATGGTTTTGAGAAACCCCCAACTTTCAGTTGCCATTGGTTGCGATACTCTTTGGTAGCTGATTCAAGTGATTTCACTATGGACCAAAATGCATTTATAGATATTTACATAGATGCGCATTGAAGTGCACATTGAAATATGATAAGTGAGCTTATTTGTGCTGGTTTCACTATGGAATCATATATATATATAGTTGTATACATAGAGATATACATGTACAGATATGCACGTGCAGATATGTACACACAAATTTACTATATTTACACATGTAAAGGGTGACTATTGTCAGTCGTTGATCCCAAATTGCCATTACTTGGATCTACAGCTAGGGTGGTAATTTACATCACTGGGAACATGGAAATTTGTTAGTAATCCTCAATATCCCTACTCGATCAGCATTTCTGTAGTTGACCCTATCGCCTGGATTAAAACACCTTGACCATGGTTAACAACCACTTGACTACAAATTCAATGGGGACGCAGATCCAAGTGCAGCATCAAGAGAAGTCAGCCAGCTGCGGTGTGGAACCTCTACAGACTGGCTCCCTCCACTTTGGCAAGTTCATTTCTTTCTGGGAGCCCTATGATTGATGGTTGATATAACCATACGGTTATGGGTCAATATTAACCATCAAAAATGGGGGTTAATAACCAACAGCCTATAAGGAAAGCAATGGTTAATGATGGGGAACCAGGGTACAGGGTTATGACCCACAGCCATATCAGATGGTAGAAATGGTAGTTCTTAACTGACCTCGATAGTTGTGACGCTGTTCGCAAGTAGATGTTCGTAAATATCTATGATATGGAGTTGTGCCTCCGGAATCCTCTGATTTGCAGTTCATATGCAACAGTAGTTGTTAAACCACACAGCCATAATGTTGGTTGCTATCTTGATTGTCATGATGAACAGCATGTTTGTTGCTATCTCGATTCACCAGCTGATGTTTCTGTCCAGCTACATCTTTTTGTTTGTTAACATCTAGCTAGTTGTTTGTCATGATGTTGGTTGCTGTCTTGATTCACCAGCTTGTCGTAGCTGTCAACCATCCGGTCTTGATATTGTTGTGGCTGATGACCACACGTGAACACAGCCATCAGTCTCTGGCGGTAGATGTTTTGTTTGCTGACAATTGTGATCTCAACTTTCTGCCTAGTTTTTGAGAGGATCATCAATGCAGTTGGCTGTTGTCTACAGAAAGGCGGTTTTTGTTCCTGTCAATTTAGACAAAAAGATCGATAAGTAACTTCCTGCTGTTGCTATTTTTGAGTTCCGGATTGGTTACAGATGGTAGTGAACAACCATCAATTACTAGTTATATACTAATCATTAACCATTACAAACTATCATTAACCATTACTAACCATTACTAACCATTATAAACTGACGATTGAAGCACCCAACCATTGGTCAATGTCGCCCAGGCCCCTGGACAAGGACTCAACAGGCGGCAGCTGTTCGACACTGGCAACTCTTGTTGATGATGCAATGGTATGGATGTAGCGTAAGCAATGGATGGTGAAGAATGATGCCTACATTTGGGTGTTTCTCAAAATAGCGGGTACCCCCCCAGTCATCCAAGATGGGTCATTTACTATTTTAGCGTCCCCGATTTTGAGAAACCACAAGATGTGGGTCGTAAGCATCAACTGGTTTGGTCAACGTGTGGGATGTGAACAGCCAGGCGTACAGGGGCCCTTGGCCCAGAGCAACATAGGTACAATGGCACAATGCTTCTTCAACAGTTCATATAGCTTCATATGGCCATGGGTCAATATTAACTAACCAATAACGGGCGATAATAGCCAACAATAATAGGGAAAACAATGGTTGATGATGGGGAACCAGGGGTACGGGGTTTTGACCCACAGCCATATGGCCCAAACATGCTTGTTGACTTCCAATGTACTGTACTCAATGGAGATATCAACAATCAAGCTTTGGTATTTGGACAAGCGTGGAACTGCCAACTAGAGCAATTTCTTGTTGACAACTCTCCGTACCAGCAAGACCGCTGTAAGATTACTGGTCGTTCACCAGCACGAAACTTCTTCAGGTTCCAACCTCGGCATCGGCAACAATTCTAATGGCTGATCACCAGACAATCAGACGAAGCCCTTAAGGTTGATGGCAGGTAATTTGCCATGGCTACCATTTGTTCAATCAGATATGGCAGGTAAGATATCAGCGCAACAGTTCTAGCCTCAACGCGTTACCCAACCAGGTCAGCTACAGCTGGCAATCTTCGGCGACGGGGCACCTCCCAGATGGTCTAGCCTTCAACATCGCTGGGAGAGCCAGCTCGGCCTCCATGATTGTCCTTCTAGTTCTTATGGTTTATCTTGGAAACATGGGAAACCAGAAGGAAAACCACAGGAAAACAACAGAAAAGCCATAGGAAAAACTATAGGAAAACCCACAGGAAAACCATGCCGACAAGCCACAGAAAAACCATAGAAAAACCCATTTGACTTAGTGGTTAAAAACCATGTGAAAACCCACGGGTAAAACCCATGGATTCACCACGGCTGGTGGTGCTTTCTTCAAGGCCCCGGCTCCAGGTCCAGTCTTCGGGTTCTGGTTTCATCATCTCTCAGCCACTGGGCGGATGGTGCGACGTGGGATGGTGCAACGTGGTCATCCTATGGGTTATGTTAGGGGGGTAGAACCAGTAGTGATGGGTTATTTTTAACGGTCATATAGGGGTTATATAGGGGTTATAAGCAGTGTATAGTGTATAGGTTTATGACCAGTATATAGGGGTTATAACCAGTAGTGATAGTCAATGATAGGGAATCGTAAGCAACCATTACTGGTTGTTAACCATCACTACTGGTTAAATAGAGGATGGTTAATGACCATAGTACAAATGTTAATAATCTTATCCCCTATGGTTATGATTATAATAAGCAATAAAAATGTCAGTACTCATGGGATGGATGTTGGTGGTTTTATGAGGGTTGTATAGGGGTTACAATCGGTAACAATATTGACCAACCAAGTTTATGGGGGATAATAACCAACAATAGTAAGGAAAACAATGGTTAATGATGGGGGAACCAGGGGTACAGGCCTTTGACCCACTGCCATGTTACTAATCATCAAGAGGATGGGACTAGCAATCAATGATTATTCGTTCAAATGGTGGTTAATGAACAAATTAATTGTTATTACTCATGTTGATCAACATTAACCATGGTTACAACTCATTAGTTAACATTAATTAATATGATCGTCCTTTTTGACGGAAAATATGATGGTCCTTTGAGACATTCTTACATCGTCGCGCTTCGCTCTTTTGTTTGTCTTCCTTCTTGTATTATCAACTGCTGATAATCAAAGTATTTCATTAGGACAGTGCACACCTTGAAGCAAGAAAATTCTACACATTCCTAGAAAGTGGTGTGACTCGGGGCAGTCAGCCAAGTTGACACAAACACATATGTATCTATATAAACGACAGGAAGCTATACTTTATAATTAGTCGGTTTAGATTAAGGGTTTCATAAGTCCATGATTTCTGGTAATATGGAAGAATTTCGTGAAATGCTAGCGACCTCAAGTCATGCCTAAGCAGTTGCCAACTGCTGACTGGTTGCCATTCCCCATGATTAGCGAAGCCGTGTCCCGAAGTCAAGGCATTGCTGGGGTCGTACCCTGCACCTCGGGACAAGTTCGGGAACCAACTGGTCAATCTCCGACGAATACTAGCCATCAATAGGGATGGCCGTTGGTAGGGGTTATCAATAACCATCAGGTCGAATAAAGAAAACGTTCAACAATCATAAGTATCAATCCAATGTTCAATCATGTCAATGGTATCAATGGTGATACGGATAGGGATATGCTTATCAATAAGGTTCAAAATCGGTATCAATAACAATTGACCATTGTGACCATCAATAATCATGGGCATTTCATACAGAATACCTTCTGGTAGACTACCATGGGAGTGGAAAGCCGACCATTTATTGTGGTTTAACTATAGCAAAAAGTGATCTTCAGCTTTCAGGTTAGTTTACCAGAGGGTAACCATAAAAGCCAACCATTTTGAGGGGATCCCTTTTGTCAGAAGGGTGCTAAACCAATGAGCTTGGAAGCGCAAGAAATGTTGATGGGACCCTGACAAATCCTTTCGTTGCTGCCAGATATTCTACCCATTGTGTAAAGCCATTTGCCAAGTCATGTCTTCTATCCCTATCTAACTATAACTCCTAACTCGTTCTAGCTGTTGTTTGGCTTGGCGTTGTTATTGTTGTTCTTGTGGTCGTTTAAACTATGCTTCAAGGTTGAGTCTCCTAGTTACAAGTTGGTTGGACACCTTTCGAAATTGAGTTATATATACCAGAACTGGAAGTTACCCTAGGTGTGATCTCATCCCATGGATGATATGTAAATTACCATAACTATCAGTATAACTCCTTGCAATACCATACTACAACTACGAGTTAGATTATGATGGATGGCCTTTCAGACATTTTTGCGGCCCGTTTTTCATGTCATCCCATGCCTTGCTGTTAACGCAACCCCACCTCAGGAATCGCATCATGACCAATGCGCATGTCGGGATGCCCAGACGCAGCAGGCCGTGAGGGGCCCTACAGTGGTAAACAAACAGGATGACTGGATGGCTTATACCCACTAACTTAGGTTTTTAGTGTTTTTGGGATATGATTGATTTACCATATAACCACTAAAAAAATATTTTTAGCAAGGGATCTATAAGCCACCAAGATATGGTTAAAGTGAATGGTGTTGATTAATAAGATTTTTATGATCAATAGCAATTAAAGTCCTTCGAGCAGAACCTCCAGCTGCTGCGAGCAGCGCGGTGAGGGCGGGCCGGTGCTTGGAGTGAGCGCCGGTGCGAATGCTGCAAGACAGAATCGTTGTAGGTTTGATCTGACTGTGTGGAAATTCAAAAAAAAGAAAGAAAAGAATGAATTCGAAAAGAAAAAAGAAGAAAAAGAAGTGAACAAAAAAGAAGAAGTGAGTGTTGAGGCTGAAGCCAAAAGAGAAAAAATCAAAGGAAGGAGGACAGGAGACAGGAAGGTCGTCGTTCGAGTTCCGTGGTTTGCCCGGTTCGTCGCTGCCTTGGTCTGCCTGCCTCTGCCTTGTGCCTCTGCTCACCACGACTTCGTCAACAAGACGCCTACTCTCGTCTTGACTGAGACTCTTGACCTGTGTGTGGTCGAGTCAGCTACCGGCCCCACAAGGGCCCCTTAATTCACCGAACCCTGCCGTGCCATGGCGTGCCCTTCGACGCGCGGCCTGGCGATGCTGCTTCTGGAGCGCTGAGCCCTGACGTGTTTCTCAACGCGCTGTGCGGCTCTACGGCGCTGCCTGGGCGTGTTCTTCAACACGCAGCAGCTAACAGCTCTGGTGCTTTCTCGGACCGGTAGCTTTCGCACAGGTATGAGTGAAATCGGATTTCGAGAACTTGGCCCATGGACTTGAGGCCATGCCAATGTCGAAACCATCCACCTGCACCCTGCTCAGCTACCTGCTAAGGCAACGGAAGTTTTGTCCCACAGGCTAAGGGAATCCTGGCGTGTGCAAAACTATCAGGACTTTTGCGAGATGGATCGACGGGACGCTCGGGAAGTGTCTCAGGTTCCATGTGATTTAACTCGCATTGACAAAATTCGGAAAATGCACTTGAGCAGTCATGAGCTGGCTGTGGTCACAGGTGCTTTTGTCTCACCTCAGTGTCGAAACATCATGGGCGGCACAGCTCATAAAAACTGTCCACACTGTGGGCACACATGTGCCACCCTGCAGCATGTCATGTGGACATGTCTGAAAAATCCTCATAGAGATGATGACTTAGAACCATGTGACCTGCTGCAAGCCAGGTTAGCGTGGCCTTCATCTGACCCGTCTCAGGCCGATCATGACCTGAGAGTGCTGAGGTGTGCAGCTGCATCGCGTGCCGACGTGCTGCAGCAGCGCTAGCGGCTGTTGAGCAGCTGCTGCTGGCTTCTGCCTCGAGATTTCTTTATCCCTGCGGGCGAAGGCCTGGTCTACATATATATATTCAATAGCAATTAAACAGGATTATTCTGACTAATAGCTATTGAGCATGATTATTCTGGTTAATTTATTGTGGTTAATATGGTCAACCATAAATTATCCATCATTGGTTAATAGTGGTGAATAGTGGTTGACATCCATTGATATGGATGAATCATGGATATTCAATAGTTGACCATGAATTAATCATCAATTAACCATGAATTCATATAGCCATCAGTGAACCATCAATTATTTTGCGGTATGCTAATCTGCCAGCCAGCTGGTTGACCCATTCAACATTTTGATTTTTGGACATTTATAAGTGGGTTTATAAGTGACTTCTTAACTGGGGTTAACTACCAGCTATAGGGGCTATAACCCAACTTATAATTGCGAGGGGCCCACCTTGTAGGGGATTTTGCAAGCTGTTGTAACTTCTGTTGGAACCATTGGCAGAACTTTTTCATGATGGTTAGCAGGCATGGATATTGGATGAACGATGGATGACAATGGTTGAGACTGGTTAAAGAGGGATGATTGTGGATAATATTATGGATGATCGCTATCTACCATTAATGGTAAATCATCCCTATTGAATCATCCTTACCTACAATCTTTAATGGATTCTAAATTCTGACCATTGGTGGTACATCCATTTTTTCAAGGAACGTTCCTGGGTAGTGTGAGGCAAGTTCTGGATCATGGATCTCCCATCAATTCAAGTCAAAGCATGCAGAATGGGTCCCAAGTGAAATGATGGTTTCTTAAAATAGGGGAACCCAAAAATGGTTGGTTTGATTTCTTATGAAATGACTACTAAAGGACGATTTGGGGGGTTACATGACTTGAGAAACGCTCTTTCAAGTACGCCCTGTTTGTTTCTAGGTTTCTGCCATTCTCCAGGTTTATTATCGATCCATACATATCCGTCATTTGTAGCGAGTTGTAAATCAAACACGTATCATCACAGTGATTCGCCAAATTCGTCATCCCACAGCAACATTGTCGTCATCATCGTCATCATTATCATCATCCCTCTGTTGTTGCTATCGTCGTCGTTGACAGCTTAACCATGTTAAACTCTTTATTGTTGGCTGGTTGGTGTTTTTGTGATTGATCGTCAATACGGAACATTACACAACCATCAATCATGACTCACCGTCATTAGTCAGTGTTGAACATGTCATTAAACATCATGTAGCATATGGTGGTTTCTAAACTCAAGGGGATCCCCAGTTCTCATCCAATATCACCCGATTATAGTAATACGTTCAGCCATAACTTGCAGGGTTCCCAGTAGCTTAAGAAACCCCCATATAGTTGATATATCCCTCTTATTGTTGGTCATTATCCCCAGCTGTAATAACCATCAATCATTGGTTACTAACCATCATGAAGCATATCTGGTTGGTGGTTTCAAACATTTTTTATTTTCCCTAGTAGTCACTAGCAACTGGTTGGTTGACACGCATATTTTTCATAGGGGTGGTGAACACCACCAACCAGATGGTTGCTGGTGATTCACGATGGTTAAACCAACAGTTTCAATCAATCCTGTACTATTGTTGCGTATTATCCCTTGTACCCCCTATTGCTGCTTATTATACCCTATTATTGTTGGTTATCACCAATGGTTTTAATCCTATGATTGGTATATATATCCCCTATCATTAATCATTGACCAACCATCATCAGCACCTCAGGTAGTGGCCAATGCCATTGACATTCGCGTCCGACCGCATGGCAACGCGACAGCGTTTCGTCGGTTTGGGCGGCTGCATCGAAAGGTCACCATCTTCGGAGGGAAACCCTGGGGAATCAGCTGTAAATGGTCAGTTTGCCAAAGGATGATGATGATGATGATGATGATGATGATGATGATGATGATGCTGATGCTGATGCTGATGAAGAATTATGACTAATGATGATTAGTCACGCTCAAGTTGAGTTGGGGATGAATGTTGGTGATTGATTTATGAAGATGTTCAATGGTTCATGCTTAGTGATTAAATCTTCATGAGCAGAGTTTATGGTGGTTAATGATCCTTGATCAATGAGGTTGTTCAAAGATCGTGTACCGCAAAACTGGTGGTTTCCGGCTCAATAACGGCTACTGTTGGATGGTCAGTAGGTACCCCAATGTTCCTGCTGGCAAATGAGTAATGATTCGGTGAATCAGGGAACAGTCAAAGAACCAACCGGATGATAATTGCTCAATGATGGGTTTGCGCATGTGGTTCACAGTGCACTGGTCGAAGGCCTGCACTTGGTAAATGAACCGAAAGAAGCTTGAACATGTTGGATATAACATGATATAACAGCTGGTTGGTTGTTTCAAACATTCTTTTTTTTCCCTATCATTTATAAACGACTGGTTGGTTGACTAATATTTTTGATAGGGGTGGTTCAACCACCAACCAGATAGACCAAATATATGACTTCTAACACAGCTTCCAGTCTTGGCTCAGATTGGGTATATGAATTAAACTGGTTGGTGGTTTTAAACATGCTGTATTTTCCCTATTCATTTGTTGGTTGACTAATTCTAATTGAATAATGAATAGATGAATAGATGAATAAGTTTAATTGGTTGGTTGACTAATTTTCTATATGTCTATGCAAAATGAATAGATGATTGGTTGGTTGACTAATATTTTCATAGGGGTTGAAACCGCCAACCAGTATATAAATGTCCCTAAAGGGTTTTCACTCATTGGATCTTTTCGTTTTGGGATCCTAGCTTGATTCACCAGGTGTATTGGTTGGGTGACAAGCAACCATCAGCAACGATTGGGATACAACTGATACAAACGAACAACACTGTCAAATTGTAGGCGGTAACGATTTATCATGTTTGATGACGAACAGTGGGTTTGTATTGGGGAATGATTTGCAAACGATGCTTAACAATGAATGATGATTACATTATGTTCATTGTGAATTGTTGGTTGGATAAAACCCTTGGCGAACATTTTGAACATCATCATTGGATACCTATGATGGTTGAACAATCTGTTTGTTGGATAAATTGATCTACTGTTGGTTGGATAAATACTGGTTGTATCAGCGCTGTTTTTTTCCAACCAACCGTAGCCGGATTGACCATGGTTAACCCATGGTTATTGACTACCATTAACTCCTATTAATCCATCATTAATCATGATCATTCATGATCATTCAACATTCAACCACCATTTCAGCCATCATTTGACCACCATTCAATAACCATAAGCCCATCATTAATCACCATTTAACCATCATTAATCACCATTCAACTATCATTTCAACCATCATCAACCATCCTATTAACCATCATTATGATACATTAACCCACCATTAACCCGCCATTGGACCATCATTTGACCACTGACCCATCCCACCGTGCATCCTCCCTTCGCCGCGAGAGGCTCTGCACGGCGCTTCGCCGCAAAGGCGCTCTGTCCGCGCGGGAATGGGAAGCGACGCGGGTGAAGCAGCGAATCAAGTGGGTGTGGGGATGGATAACCATGGTGAATGATGGTTAAATGGTGGGAAAATGGTGGTTAAATGGTGGGCAAATGGTGGTTCAATGATGGTTTAATGATGGTTAATAGGATGGTTAATAGGATGGTTTAATGATGGTTCAATGATGGTTAATAGGATGGTTGAAAGGAATAGGTGTTGATAATCATGGTTAATGATGGTTGATGAATGGTGAATCAAGTGGGTAAGCATGAATAAATGGTTAAGGATAGTGCCTTTAATGATGGATTGATTTCTGATGGGTTCGTTAGTGATGTTTGATGAAGATGGTCAATAACAATGGTTCATGATGGTTCATTGGTGCTAATGGGTGTTAATGGTTGTTAATAGTGATGGTGAAGCAAGCAAGAACGGCTAACGACGGATAAATGCTGGTTCAGTGATGACTACCTGATGGATGATTAGATGATGATTTAGCTGATGCTTAGCTGATGGTAAAGATACAGGTGAATAATGAGAAAATGATACGCAACTGCTGGTTCACCGATGTTGATCATGATTGAGTGTGGTTAGTTGACGATATTTAATGATGATAATTATTGCAATGTTTTAATATGTTTTTGTCAACCAAGCTTGCATTTAAGCCCTAGAATCATGGTAATTAAGTTTCATTCAATTCTGGTAGTTGTCCATGGGCAATGCTATGAAGAAATCCAAATTTAGCAACTGATTGTGGTGATAACATGACTATGACAGTTCATTGATATCCTTCAAATGTGGATACATCAACGTCATGCATGTTTACTACTCCAGTGAATGTCAAGATGGTGGTAAGCGAAGGCTGCCCGCACGGAAACGCAACAACCAGCCTCAAGCTAACCGTCAAATTGCATCAGTTTTGCGAGTTGCAGTTGTCGCTTCCAGAGGCAGATGGCAGGTGATTCAACGTAGAGTTTCTCACACCGGCCCAAGAAGGCCGCTCTTGGAGTGCTTCAACGACATGTTGAAAGCCCATCCCATGCTCGGCAAGAGCAAGTTGGGGGCCGTGATGCAGAAACCTGTGCCGTGCACATCCTGGTCTCTTGGGATGGTGAAGAGGTGTCCTTGCGTGCCAAGCTACCTACGTCCTCGTGCCTGTGATGGAAGTCGGAGAGAAGATGCTGCGGAACAAGAGGAGCTACTAAGAGATCGGGGCGGCCATTGTGAATGATTACCTGGCTGGTGGTTAATGATACCACTGGTTGGTGGTTCTTTATAGGGTTTTATAGGGGTTGTAACCATAAATGGTGGTTAATGATAGGGGATAATAAGCAACTAATGATGGTTGAACAGCTACTGGCTGGTGGTTTGATTTACATTTTGTTTATTTTTCCTAGTGATTATTCACAAATGGTTGGTTGACAAGCATATTTTTCATAGGGGTGGTGAGCACCACCAACCAGTTACGTCTGACAGACTTTGTAGATTCTGTTTTTGCCATTGATCATAGAGAAGTGGGGTGCTAGTATTCGAGAGGCCACAAATCAGCACAGGTGCATCCTTTAATCCATGTCCAATGTGATCGCTACGGATGTTTTCGCTTTGAGATACGCAAGCTGCTTGAATTGCTCTGCTGTTACAGCTTGCTTTCAAACAGATGGTGAACCCACAATTTAGCTTTGCGCTCGAGGGTCTGCACCGTTTGTTTCCTCATTTCTAGGCTGGTATCTAGGCTGCTATGGATTTTTCCCTGATTGACCTCCTTAATTATATCATTCTGCTGCATCGCCGTATTTGACCGCAAGAATCTTGGTAAGTGTGATGGCGGATTGTAATTGCAGCTGGTTTATGATGGGAATTGAGTACCGTGTATGCTACTCACGAGATACTAGCTGTCGAGCTGGTTGACCAATCAATATTGCCAATGGTGACTCCCAGCAATATGTTTGCCCAACACGGAAGGCATTGCGTACGATGGCACGAACATTCAATCTCATTTTATTTTCTCCAAACTTCCTGTACACAGGATCTTCTTCACAGTCTGTCATTGACCGGTCATGGTCGTTTGTTTTGCAGACCTGCGTTTTATCAGTTGAAGGGGCATGAAGCAGAAGCTAGCACAAGCAGCCAAAGCAACACAATGCAGGAGAAAATGAACGAGGTTTCTTGATATTCACCATTCACCATCATTTTCCCAATGGCCATTACATAATTTTTCGTTTATCAGCTATAAATGGCCATGATGGACCATTAATCAACCGCGATCAACCTGTGTTAGCCTACCATTATTCCATCATGGCCACATCGTTTTCACATGAATCACTAGTGTTCACCGCCCCCACGCGGATGCGCACGCAAGGGGTTACAATTTTTGATACAAGATGGTGTGAGTATGGTAAGTAACCCTGTATGTGACGGAACCCGGACAACCATGTTGAATGTGGCCACTTCCTTTCGCAGTGGACATGGCAGATCCAAATTGTTTGATTAACCATTGATGTTGGTGATTCTCTTCTATAATTCACCAGCACTATGATCCCTACACCCCTTGTATCCAGCCATCCTCTTGAATTCACCAGCATTATGATCCCTACACCCCTTACAACCACCTACCTTGAAAGGTTTCATCAACCATGGTGACCCATCCCAGCCACATCCCGGCGGTTCACCAACGCGTGGCGCCCCAGGTGCAAACCTACGGTCCCGACGTGGACTTGGCCCTGGTGAAGATCCACGAGTCCGTGGAGGAAGACTTCTGGGTGACACGGCGAAGAGGGAAAGGGTGGTGAGCCAATGGTTGGTTATTAGTTATTAAGCCAACCATTGGTGAACCATAAATTAGTTATTAAAAATGATATTTGGTTACTAATAGCAATGGTTGGTTATTGGTGAGGGAAAGGTTGGTGAACCATAGCTATAATGGTTCATAATAACTGGTTTAATTATTAGCGTTATTGATAAACTGACATTATATTTGGTGAGCTAATGATGATACTGAGGTGGTTAATAAGCTACTATAGTGGTTCAAAATGATGGTTCACAATGGTTAACTAGTGGTTACTAATGATTAGTGGTTATTTAGCTAGTGGTTATTGATGATTATTAGTGGTAATTAAGCTAACATAGTGGTTATCCATTATTAATTAACTAGTATGGAATGATGGTAGTTTACTGATGAACATGGTGGTGAGCCAATGATGCTACTGAGGCGGTATTTGTTACTAATAAGTTATATGGTGGTTAATAATGAGCTAACTATAGTGGTTAATAGCAGCTATATAATGATTATAATGAAGCGGTTAGTAAGCTAACATTATATTGCTACTAACAAAGGTGGTTAAACATATAACCACGAATGTATGATTATAGTAGCCAAAGGTGGTTAATAAACTAACATGAGTGGATCAAAATGGGTCAATAATTGGCCTACTATAGGTGGTTAGTGTTATTAATAGCTAGTACTGGCTTATACTGCATATGATTATGATTATGGTTAATTACTATGGAGAATAACCCAATGGTTAATACTATAGTAGCTACACTGAACCCACTGAGGTGGTTTAAAAACTAACATTGTATAGCTACTATAGTGGTTCATACTGGTTAACTAGTATATAATGAGGCAGCTACTGTTATTAAAGCTAGTAAGGCTACTGATTTCAAATTAATCCATTTTCCACATAACAACTTCTGGTTAAAGCATTGGTTATTATGCAGCTATGGTTCATAGTGAATGGATTGTAGCTAGAAATTGTTCAAAATAACTGGTTATATAATTAGCTATCGGTTATTAATCATTGCCTCCATACTTGGTAGCTATTAGTAGCTACTAAGCATTGTGAAGCATCATTGGCTCGCTGGCTACTAGTATAATGGCTATTAGCAGTATCATACAGCTATAATGCTTCACCATGCTTAGTAGCGAGCCAATAATGCTGTTGAGTTGGTGCCGGCTCAAACGCCCACGTGATGGCATGGAAAGGCTGCTAGCCTTAATGGACCAAAAAAAAGCCCTATAGTGATGCCAAATTTCAGATCAACCAGCCTTGATAGCCATGTTGAAGAATGTTTGGTTAATCAATATTTTGGTTAGACATGGTGGGGGAATTTTTTTACCCATGTTGAAGATTTTGTTGTCAATATGTGTTCAGACATGGCTCAATAATGGTTCATGATGGTGCGATGTGTGTTGATTTATTGTCAACGTTGTTCATATTGTGGTTATGGGCAATCATTTTGTAACAATAGTGAATACCAGGTGGTCTTTTTTCAAACGATTTATAGGTGATGTTTTTGGAACATGATGGGGCTAATTTTACTGGCTGCTGGTCACTATCAGTCACCATTTCGAGAAATTATTCCTTCTTGATGATTGATGATAGTTGGGAATTATCAGTTTATCAGCTAATGATGAGCGAATCCTTCTGGTTGCCAGCTGATTACAGTACAGTTGGCTATTGAGAACACTTACAAACAAATTTGTTGATGATTAATGTTGGTTGGCTAATGAATGGTTGGTATCGTTGGGTAATGATCATCAGCACTCAATGGTAAATGTAGTTTTGCAAATTAATGGTTGCTATGATGCTATGGTTACTTAACACTTGGCTAGTGATTCTTGGCCATTCAAGACGTTATTCCACTTCGTCACACGAGTCCTCAAATTATCATTGTGCCAAGCTTGGCATTTGTAAATCTCACCAACTTGTTTTCTTTCCAAACAGAAAATCGTCAGTGGCCATCACCAACCATCATCAACCAGTACTTAACCACCCTTAAGCATCAATAATCATCATGTAATCATCGCCAACCGTATCATCAATCATCATCAATAAGCAAAAACATATGGGCAACCTATGATGCTCACACCATTAAACATTTCATTCCCCATACTATCACCAACCATCCTTGCCCATTCCCAGCCACCACGGCGTCGCCGACCGAAACGAAACGAAACAGTTTCGACGACGTCCAAGGCCGCTGTGGCCGACGCGCCACCTGTGGAGTTAGCTCAAACGCTGCCGGCTTTGCAGGTGGCCCGGGCCGGGTTGGGGATGGATTGGGGGGGTGGGAACCTGGGGGAACCCGTGGTGAGGTGGGGAAGGTGGTGAGTTAAGGCGTTGGAGTGATGGTGAAATGAAGGGTTTTTCTATTGTTAAGTATGGTTAATGATGCTCAATGATGATCTCCCCTATGGTTGAGTATGGTTAATGATGGCTGGTAATGAAGGGGAGAATCAACAACAAGAATGGTTAACAATTAATGATAATTGGTAATAGGGGTAATCTATATCCAATAATGGTTATAGAATTTCATGAAATCCAGCATTGGCTGGTGGTTTGGAAAGAGCCATTGGGAGCCAGGGAAAAGGTGAGCGGCTTGCAGCTACAAGGAGTGGTGTAACCAAATTGGTGGTTCAGGGCTAACAGCAGTGGTTAATTGATGCTTGATGGGCTGTGCGTCATGGATGATTCATGATGTTCATTGATGGTCAACTGATGGTTGGCCATGGCTAGTGATATCGATGATTGATAGTTGATTAAACTATTAGTTATAAGCAACAACCACAGGGAATGTGGTGGTCAGTTGGTTATGGCTGGTTTGAATAATATTAACAATTAATGTTGGGGAACGTATGGGTTAATCATTGGCTAATAAGGACGGACAGCTGACTAATTGACGGTGAGTTAATGATATTGATAGTGATTGAATGCTTCAAGGCTAGTTGATATGGCTACTTGATAGGGCTGGACAACTGATTGGTTGATATTGGTCACTAGTAATGATCAATGATGGCTGATGGCTGGTGATTGATGAGTCGGATCAGGTTGCTTAGTGATCGGTGAAGACGGTCCACTACTATTGCTAGAACATGGTTATAAACGTGTTGGTTACTTTACGCTTAATTATTTGATGGTTATTGATGATGATGGTTAATGATATTGTTGATGATATTTTATGATATTGTTGATGATGGTTCATGATAGTTGATGACGGTTAATGATATTGTTAATGATATTGTTTATTATTTGTGAATTTATGGTTCAATGGTGGTGAGCTCATGGTTTCTTGATGGGTAAAATGATAGATTCATTGATAGTTAGATGATTATGGGCTACCGCAATACATTGGTTGAATGACTAGTATGTTGATGCTAGAATGATCAGGTTAGCGGTGATTTCCAAGTGATCAATTTACGTGCTGATGATGGTTCAAAGATTGCTTGATCGATGGTTGATTGGTTTATTCATGGTCAGTAAATGGTTACACTCTGGCAAACCAACCTGGAAGTAGAAAAGGACCAGTCAAGAGAGGAACAAATCAAGGCAAGTCCTAGTCCGGGCCGTTCATTCTTGTGATTTAATGGTTTCTCAAAATATGGGTACCCCAAAATTATTCTTTACATTGAACATCATTGAACATCGATAGTAATAAGCCAACCATTATAGTTGGTATAGCCCCTGTGATTGCTTATAACTCCCCGTTTTTCGTATAGAAACTTTCAAGCATGAGCCAGCATGAGCAGCCATTATCAGTCAGCATCAGGAGGCTAACCACTGTTATGAACTAGCTATCAATCAAACATTGTTGCTCCTTGTTAGCAATTATCAATCATCGTCATTCCTAACCAAGATCAACCATTATGAACCAATATCAACCAATATCAAGCATTATAAACCATGATTAACGATTGTCAACCATTATCAACCATTCTTAGCCACCGTTTTAATCGCTATTAATCACACTATTCGCCACTATTCTTAAGGCGCATCATCAACCATTGGACTCGTCATTGCTCGCCTTCATGATCCTCAGGAGACGGTACGTGCTCTAGGCTTCCCAACAGGACGCCGCGTGGAGCTGTGGTTTAACGGTTTGGAATAGGTCAACATTTGGATCAGTGGGTTGGTTGGTGGGAAAAAACCAGGCATGTTCTAATGTTGCAACCAAGTGGTAGATCATAGGGGTTTAGCTTCCTAGTATCACTGGGTTGGGGTTGGTCGTACTTAAAAGAACCTTAGCCTGAGCACGCGGACGCGCAAACCCTTGTTAGGTGGTTGCCTTTCTTTTCAGGACTGGGAGGCTCTTGGTGATGATGCCAGTGAACAGGATGATTCATTGCCTAGTGTTTCCCATAGTGATGAATACAAGGTGGACCCCTGGCAATTAGTTTATGTTCGGCCATTTAACAAGCTAGTTATATCTACCATCACTGCACTGGTAGTTACCCGAGTTATAAACCAACGGCGGCCGCTGGTGAACGGGGCCAACCTTGTAGTGATTCATCAGCGCCTCCCAGGAGGCCGAACACTGTGCATCACTGAGGGCGTGGTGTGCCTCGCCATGGCCTGGCGGATGGTGATGGCCTGGTGGGGTTGCGCTGCATGGTGGTTGAAGTGGTTGACTAACCATTGTTTTCTGTGGGTTTTTCTGTGGTGAAATGGTGGTTATATGTTGAGATGTGTTTATTTTTTGGGAAAACATGGGAATTTCGGCGGTGAAGTATGATCAGATGGTGGTTTCTCAAAATAATGGCGGTTGATTAAATGGTCAGCAATGGCTAATAATGCGTGAAATGGTAATGGTTAAAAGAATTGGTATTGATGGTTTGACAAAAATAAGGGTTATAACTTGTTGAAACTCATAACTATGAATAATGGTTGGTTTTCTACGATTAACTATGGTGAATGATGGTGTAAAAGAGTGAACAAATACCAACAACAATGGCTAAGCAACTACCATATGGTTGTTTCTCAAGATTTTTATGGATGGTTTATTAGTGCTTGACAACTAGGTTACTAACAACTATCCCTTATGATTAACCACCAAGGGGTCGCTATCTGCCACCAATAATCTATCAGTTATCCAATATTAACTAACATTCACCAACATTTTTCACCAAGTACCTATCATTTAGCCACCATTAGCCGCCTTCAACAACCAGTATTACTTACAAATCATGATCAACCAGCATTATCATTACGACTCAAACATGTTCAAAACCATTTGGGTGTTTCTCAAAATAGGGGTAACTCCAAATAATCCAATGTTATATAATCATTTTTGGAAATAAACCATCCGTTTTAAATAGAGATTTCCTATTTTGAGAAACCACCAACCAGATTAGCATTACTTAGTGATAGTTCGAACCCATCTATCAACCATCTAGCCATGCATAATCATGGTACCAAATGAATGGCCAATAATGAACACCATCATGAACCACCACCAATAAGGGTCATTATTCGATGATTATTTCTATATAACCACCACAAAAAAACAGTGATGAATAGAACCACCATTCACTATTTGATGGTTATCATTAACGACCACCATTAGCAGCATGAATCATTTTTAAGGTTTGCTAGCCATAATTTCATCACCTAATACGATTAAGCATCATTAAGCACCACCAATAACCATGAAAGAACAACGGTTTTGGATAAGAAGTCCTCGCAACCATGAACCATTAACTACCATTAACTATCATCAACTACCATTAACCACCATGAACCATCATTAACCATCATTAGAATTCATTAACCACCATTAGTCACCATTGAACCATCATTTTACGCATCATTTTCACCAGCATGAACCACCAGACCATTCGCCTTTTTTCGCATGACCAGACCGGAAACACCATTAACCACCACTAACCACCATTAACCACCACTAACCATCATTAGTTTCCATTTAACCACCTCGTTGGAGTTGGAACTTCCGAGGTCGCGCGTTGATTCCATCGAACTGACCCCGCCAGCGGATACCACGTCACTTGTGGTTTTCAAGCTGCGCCATGGACTCCCGTGCTCCAGGGGCTGCAGAAAATAGACGATGAGGACCAGCGGTCGGTTGGTGAATTTGTTTTTTTTTGGAGACTATGGTCGTTAAGGATGCTGATGTTCAAGGGTTATGTTCGGGTTACAGCCATTAGTGATGGTCAAGAATAGGGGATAAGCACCAACGAAAACGATTAAACAATAGGGTTTCTCAAGTCATGGAGGTACCCCCACTTATCATTTTTTTAGTGTTTATAGTAATTAAGAAACCAACCATCACTTGGAGGTGTCCTATTTTAAGACACCATCATGTCATGTTGATTAATGGCTGATTAGTGGTGGGTTGATGATGGTGAAGTGATGGCGAAATGATGGTGAATTAATGGATCAATGATGGATAACTGATGTTCACGCGATGATGACGATGATGATGACGATGATGATGATGATGATGACGATGATGATGACGATGATGATGATGATGACGATGATGATGATGATGATGATGATAATGATGATGATGATGTCATCAATAATAGTGGATACATGGCGATTGAATGATGCTGAATGGCATTACAGTGGTTGATCACAATTATAGATGGTTGAGGAGTCATGTTCAATGATGGTTGATGTTCGTCCGCAACAGCTGAGTGAAAATGATGAATTGAAAACACACAGTGATGGTTGATGGTTGGCCTCACGAATAGTGGTTGATTATCGTTATATCTCATTGATGTTGATCATCAACCATTACTACAATACTAATTCAACCTCACTAATGACCATTAACATCTCCCATTAAACTGACTAATAGCTAGTGCTTGATCATTGTTGATATGGGTGTTTCTCAAAATAGAGGTTGGCATAGTCATCATCATTTATCAACCATTTGTATTCCTAAACCAACCATAACTTTGGGGTCCCCCAATGGCTTCAGAAACCATCATAGAGTAGTTGTTTAACATAAGTTTGTTGGTGATTTCTCCCTATCATTGACCAATCATTAGCTACCATTAACCACCATTAACCATCACTATGAACCATAGAAAACCGCCATGTGGTTGTTTCACGATGTCTCTTTTCTCGTGGTTGACACGAGTTTAGCAAAAGACCCAACCATGAATCAATCAATGCACCCAACCATGCCGGCTGGGTTGATCGCCAACCATATGACCAATGATTATTACTTGTTAATTCTGATTATCAATGATTATCATATAATGGTTATACATGGTTATCAACATTCATAATCATGATTAATCATTAATACTCATAATTAGCCACTCTTATTTCATGGATAACCAACGAGTACTTCTGATGATTAACGACTACTTAACCAACCCATGAAGACTCCAACCATGCCATCTCCGAGGCTCGTGATCCAGATCGATGCCGCCATCAACCCGGGCAACAGCCGGGAGTCCCAATGAGTTGAGGACTGCAGAGGCAGCTTCCGGCAGCAGAGCTCTTGTGTTTGTCAGCCAAGACTGGGTCTCCAGGTCCAGTTCAGGAGAAGGTCGATTGATGGTGGATGGGTGGATAGACTACCACTCGGTGATGATCGTTCATCATGGTTGTTACTACTACTAGCTGATACTTGATATGTAATTGATGATAGTGTTGTAACTACTAGTTGATATGTTATTACTACTAGTTGATGATACTTCATCACACATTCATGGTTGATATGATTTACTGATAGTTAATCATGAATGTTTGATGCTCGATACCACTAGTTGATGATACTTCACTGCTGGCTCCGACCAACCCCCAGCCACCTGGGTCAACTGAGCGTGGCGAGACTCAGTTTCATGCGTCCGCTGATCATGTTTCATGGATGGCATGTTTCATGAGTTTCGACCCTCTGGCAGCCCCTAACCCGGAAGCTGAACATTCTCATTATTTCTTTAGGAAAACTAGCTATTTCTAAGTGGATTTTCCACCTCTAGGTTGGTTTACTGGAGTGTAATGTGTAATCCTTAGTGAAACCACGAAACATTGAAAGGGCAGCTATGTAAAATCATGTACTTAAACATCATTTACAGTTTCTAATCCGTAGTGAAGCCATGTGAAATCAGAGGTTCTAAGAGCGGCAGCTGTAGTCAAATCAAACCCATTGTGAATCATAAGCAATCAGTATCACCGATCGATAAGAAGCAGATTGAGCATACACTAAGCCCGTTATTTAGCATAATTCACCAGTATTAACCATTCATTAGCCACAAAAAAATTAAGCATCACTTAATCAAGCGTCTCTTCAAGGACTTCATCATGAAGTCGCCATCATCCACCAGTCAGCTCATTCGCCAGTTCACCCTCGTAAATCACCAGCTCACCAACGATTCACCATCTCCTTGCTATTAATTAACTAATATTCACCATCATTAAGCCTAATCAACCATCCATTTAAGCAGTATGAACGATCCATTTGACCATTATTAACCGTCAGTTCACCATCATTGATTGCCATCCACCATCATGAACCATCAATTCAACGTCACAGGGAATGGCAGCTTGACTTGTTCATAAACCACCACTCATTTAACTTTGTTTAAGCAGTTGAGTAGCTGGTGATTTACCAGTGAATATGGTGGTTTATGAATATTGACCCATTATTAATCCTAAACAAAACCTTAGTAACCAGCAAGTAGCCAATTAGCAGATAGTTTTGCTAATAACCAATCAACCCCCATCATGAATCACCAACTAACCATCAAGATCCACAAACCACCAATTATTAACCATCAATCAACCACCAATTAACCATCGTTGACAACATCATTAGTTTAGTCATGGTGGTTTATTGCTATGGTGGTTTCTCAACAGCTGGACCCTCAATTAACCATCATTAACCATACTCAATCGTAGAATATTGAGTGGAATTTCCCCATAGAACCATGACTGGATCTATCATTCGCCTCCGAATTGTTCAGCAATGAAACGATTAGCCACCATCATTCACCACCATGAACCATCATTAATCATCATTAACCACCATTGATCAACAGCTGGACCCACAATTAACCATGATCAACCACCATTAATCACCATTCATCACCAGTAACCACTTTTTTTTTTGAACACCTAATTATCAATCATTAATCACTAATACTAATCATTATTAATCACCATTAACCACCCATCATCAATCATTGAACACCGAATTTTTCAGCACTGGCGTTGGAAGCTTCGCAATTCCGAGGCGGAGGCCCCGTGTTTGACAGTCGCGGCTACATCACGGGCGTGGCCTTCTGTAAGGAGTGGAGCGCCCGGGAAGCGAAGCTCGCGGCGAGCCGGCTGTTGGGGTGTCCCGTTGTGACCCCTTTAAAGGGAGAGGCCAGGAACGGCCCCCAGGAGGCTTCTAACTCCAAATTTGTTTAGATATGTTGTTTTTGATTTTTTTTGGATATGTAAAAAAAACAAGGGGTTTGTAACTCCACATGCTAGTGGGTGAGTGTTGGATTCAACGGTGGTGGTTCAGCAATCATCATGGCTAAATGGTGGTTAATTGTCGATTTGGTCCAACATACACAGTTCTCTACATCCAACTTAGAATCACTTAAACCATCAAACACCCTCAAATTCTTGATTTACTTCTCGGACGACTATCAATGATTGGTAAGCACTATCAACCATGATCAAGTATGATTACTGTGAGCCATCATTAAACATGTCATTATCCATGTTTGACTTCCTTGCAGAAATTGATCATACATTTGAAGAGGCTGCAGGCACCACTGTTGCCCCAAAATGGTGCCACCCCCTTGACCCAAAATCGAACCGTTTCCGCGAGTTCGCACGTAGGACGTGCGAAACTGCACTGACAACATCGGCTATGTTCCTTGTCGTTTCGCCCGTGGCCGTTGAACAAGGCTGGTTAGTTCGATTCTTAATGTGTCGTAGCAGTTGATAACATGGCTAATGAAGGGCGTGATGGTGTGTTTCACATTGGTTCATCCTGGTTGAGAATGGTCTATCGTGGTTGATCCTCTGGTTCACAACATCGTCAATGATCGATGGTAGTGATGAGCGGTGGATCCATATGAATAAACCCTCTATATTTGATGATAGATCACCAGCTATTTCGGGTGAGCTTCTACTGATGGTGATTTCAAAGCTGCTGGATCTACCACTAGGTTGATACTAAGCATGAACGTGGACTAATTGTGATGATCGGTTGACACGCACATGTTGGGCACCATTCAGAGTAGGTTGTGGTCAGGAGGAAGGATGCCAAGAGTCTCCATTGCAGGAGACGTATGGTACTTATATAGCCGCCATTATTAAGCATTGATTAGCATCAGTGACCACTAGTAGCCATCAATGAACCATCAACGCGGATTCATTAGCAATTGCTTGCCATGATGAACCATTGCAATTCCAAACTAGTATAGACCTTGCCACGTGGGGGAACCGGTTTCATTTTGGGATACCCGACTCTGGTAGGGTCCGGCTGCTAGTTTCCAGGAGGGTAACAAACATTTTCATAGACATAGAATGTGCACGTAGCATCTCAGATTGGGGCGCATGGAATGTTTGGATGCCACGCGAAACGAGGGCTGAAAGCAACACATGATTAAAGAATACCATAGCCCAGAAACCCATTAATGAACCGGTTAACCATCCCTGTATGTACACATGAGTGTTTCTCAGAATATGGGTCCCTCAAATCATCCAATATTATTCTCTTGGGTGGATAAACTAACAATTTTTGGTGGTTCCCTATTTTTAGAAACCCCCACATAGTAGTTCTTCAACCACTATTCTCGGTGATGATCCCCTATCATTAACCTTTTCAATCTCTGATAGAACTGATTGAAAAACTATCTTTTGAGAAACCGCGATATCTTGATATTCATAAACTTATTTGCATACGTATCCACAAACCATTTGGACCGCCATCGGTAGATGGCTCAGCCAGCCCTGACATGTGACCGCCCCATGAACAAGGTTAATGAAGGCCGTAGTAATCGCCAGCCTCGCGATGGTTGATAGTGCAATTACAACCATTAATAGTGGTTAATCAAAGAGGATAATAAGTACGGTATAATCATGACATGATGGGGGATAATAGGCAACAATATTGGTTAAACAACTATTGGTTGGTGGTTTTGACGATTTTTTATTGTCACTAGCAATTATCAACAAATGGTTGGTTGACTAATATTTTTGAGTTGAAACTACCAACCAGAGAAAAAATGTTCAGGAATTAATAAGCTGTGTTGATGGTTACTGAGCAGGAACAGTTTCTAGCCCCCGTAGAAACAACATGGTGTTTTCTTAGAATATGGGTACCCCCAAATCATCCTTATTCAATCATCTTTAGCAATAAACCAGCCATTTTTGGGGTACTCCTATTTTTGAGAAACACCCATATCCAACAATCATTCAACTGTCATGACCACCATTGTTCGAGTCACAAGCAGTTGGCTCATCAACCGGCATCTACCGCTGTGAATCTATGGCTTATGACTCAGGAAAAATAGTGTTACAGCTACTATTATAAAGTGGCCTTAATCAGTAGTGGTTAATGCTGATAGTTAGGTGACAAAATTGATTCAAGGATTTTTGACAAGCAACAGATAGATATGGCGCGTTTTTGAACCAGGAGAACTATCATGATTGATAGTTGCATATCCACCACTATCAGCCACTCTTATCAACCACTATTATCCACCTTTGTTCATCACTATATTTATTATCAAACATTGTTGTTCGGTAACCATATTGATATAATCACAACCATTCTTACTAACATCATTATGTGAACCACTACTGATTAACCACTATTTTTAGCCACTATTAATCATGATGCTTAACATGACTATTAGCCATTATCAAATAACCATATTACTATAATAACGAGTTACTGTTGATCATGAATCATGATCATTGACCATATCGTTATCATAACAACCATCATTAACCATCATCATTAACCACCATGAACCAACCACTGGCTATCATTATTAACCACCATAACC
>VSDK01014435.1:258684-261339 GCA_009767595.1 Symbiodinium kawagutii | reverse complement strand
AACCACTACTACAAACCACTATCAACTAACCACTACTACAAACCACTATCAACCAACCACTACTACAAACCACTATCAGCCAACCACTACTACAAACCACTATCAACTAACCACTACTACAAACCACTATCAACCAACCACTACTACAAACGACTATCAACTAACCACTACTACAAACCACTATCAACCAACCACTACTACAAACCACTAGTAACTAACCACTACTACAAACCACTATCAACTAACCACTACTACAAACCACTAGTAACTAACCATGACTATTAACCATTGCCCATCCACTAGCCTTTGCCCTTCAACGATCGCGGTTCTCCGTCGCCGCCCAGGTGATCCCATCCTCGGTGGTGCGAACCTTTTTGGATCGCTGTGGCAAGGCGACGAGTCGCCCATGGCGCCTGGATGAATGGATAAACGTAGTGGTGAATGGTTAATCATAGGGAAATGAACCATCGTTAATATGGGTTAATATGGGGGGTTCTCAAAATAGGGTATCCAAAAAATGGCTGGTTTACTGATATAAATGGCTTACAGAAGGATGATTTGGGGGTCCCCTATTTTGAGAAACCACCATATGGGTTAATATGGTTATAACCATAGTGATTGATGGTTAGATGGGTTAAGCATGGTTAAGCATAGGGAAAGTAACGATTGTCAATATGCTGGTTGGTGGTTTCAAAGATGTGTCATTGTCCCTAGTATTTATTAACCAATCGTTCATTGACAAATACTTTTCATAGAGGTTGAAAACACCAACCAGTACGGGTTCATCATATGGAAATGAACCATTGATGACCATGACCAACCTTTAATGTTTGACTATTCCCATTGATTAACTATTGATAACCATGATTATGCATTGATAGTTGATTACCTACTGGTAATCATGAATTATCTTCATTATCTACTTAGTTCCCAAACTATCCATAGTGATTGATGGTCAATCATAGGGAAATAAACCTTGGTCCATATTAGTAAATGTTATTGTTTAATGTTGATTAATGCAAATCAGTTGATACATTGAATATTGATTGATCATCAATCAATCACTTTGGTTAGCTTGAGTGTTAACCATAGTGATTGATTGGTCAGTCATGGTTATTCATGGTTAATCATCATGGTTAGTGCTGTTTTTTAGTGATGGTCCACCATAGTTTGTGTGGGTGAGTATATTGTCCTTAAAAATAGTGGTTGAAATCGTATTGTAGTTGAATCCAATATCAACCAGTAATTGCTGCCTTTCTCAAAATAGAGGGACCCGCAGATCATCCCTTTTTGAAAATGATGTATAGTAATAAGCCAATCATACCTTTGGGGGTCCCCTAGTTTGAGAGACCCCGATTAAAAAAGCGATGCCATGGCTCTTATTAGTATGGTGATCATTGATGATATTGTTGCTGATTCGGTGATGAACCTGAATGGATTATTCATGGTTGGTTACTGCTGTTGATGCTCACGGTTGGCTTCAACACCCCTCAACCATGATAACGCGTGAAGTTCATCTGTTAGTTTGGAAGGGTTGGTTGATTAAGTACTGGTTGGATCATGGTTGATTGATAGTTTCTAGTGGTTTGTGCTAGTTCGTGATAGTCTATGTTTATCGTCCACGATGGTATGGTATGGTATGGTAAATCGACACGTCTGAGCTCATGGTAATGGAGCGTCAGACGTTGACACGTCCGACCTCAAACTCAAGGAGGGAATAAGATTAATACATTAATACATATTAATACCAGTAACACGGTTGATTAATACCAGTAACATGTTTTCAATCATAACGCGTAGTAATGATTCACGCAATATTTTAACCGCTGCGATGCTGCAAAAGTAATAATGGCAAATATATGGCTGTGGGTCAAAACCCTTAGTCCCCCTGGTTCCCCTATCATTAACCATTGTTTTCCCTATTGTTGTTGGTTCCTATCCTCCATAAACTTGGTTGGTTAACTGCTTGACCCACAAGCATATTGTAGTGGTCGATGAGGTGGTTCATGGTGGTTGGCAAATAGTCGTCGGTCAATGGTGCTTGGTGGCAGCGTGAAAGATCCGAATGGATTGTTGATGATACATGTGGGTGTTTCTCAAAATAGGGGTACCCAAAAATGGTTGGTTAATTACTACAAATGCTTTATATAAGGATGAGTTGGGGGTCCCCTATTTTGAGAAACCACCATTTGTTGATGGACCGCTAAAAATACAGTAAATAGGGTTTAGTCATAGTTTTACGATGGTTTATTGTTTTGAGCCGTGGATAAGTTATATATATATATTTCTACTGGTGATAGTTGATTATCTACTGGTAATCACAAACTATCTTCATGAAGAAAACGAGTAATATATGAACCATCGATCACTATGATGAATGTTAACCATAGGGATTGATGGTTAATCAACATTCGGCATATTAACCACGGTTGATCTCCTTATGATGAACCATCACAGCTGTGTCCAACCATCGCTACTGCAGCCGTGGTTTTCCAAAAAAAGCGTGGCAGTTGCACACTGTTCAATGCCGCCGGTGACCAGAGCCATGGCTAATCATGGTTAATAATGGTTAATAATATAGCCATGGTTATTGACCAACAATGGTAAATGGTTGATGATGGGGATGATAACCAACAATAATAGTTTCTAATAGTT
>VSDK01014435.1:228684-253684 GCA_009767595.1 Symbiodinium kawagutii | reverse complement strand
AGATCAGCTAAGCAACGTTCAACAAGTTCAGGCCTCATGTTTTGCCTTTGCAGCTATTTTGGGCGACGGGTCAGTGGTTACCTGGGGCAATCCGCGTTATGGTGGTGACAGCGCTGCAATTCAAGAGCGGCTCCGGAACGTGCAACAAGTTCAAGTTCAGGGCACAGATCTTGCCATTGCTGCCATTTTGGCCGACGGGTCAGTGGTTACCTGGGGCGATCCGGATTCTGGCGGTGACAGCTCTGCAGTCCAGGATCAGCTGCGGAACGTGCAACAAATTCAGGCCACAAGTGTTGCCTTTGCCGCCATCGTGGGCGACGGGTCAGTGGTTGCCTGGGGCGATCAAGATTACGGTGGCAACAACTCTGCAGTCCAAGATCAGCTGAGGAATGTGCAACAAGTTCAGGCCACCGATGGTGCCTTTGCTGCCATCGTGCGCAACGGACTAGTGCTTACCTGGGGCGATCCAGGTTTTGGTGGTGACAGCTCTGCTGTTCAAGAGCGGCTCCGGAACGTGCAACAACTTCAGGCCACTTTCCGCGCCTTTGCTGCCATCGTGGGCGATGGGTCAGTCGTTACCTGGGGCACTCCAGATGCTGGTGGCGACAGCTCCGCAGTTCAAGATCAGCTGAGGAATGTGCAACAAATTCAGGCCACAGATCATGCCTTTGCTGCCATTTTGGGCGAAGGGTCAGTGGTAACGTGGGGCAATCCACATGCTGGTGGTGACAGCTCTGCAGTTCAAGATCAGCTCAGGAACGTGCAACAACTTCAGGCCACAAGTCGTGCCTTTGCTGCCATCGTCGGCGACGGGTCAGTCGTTACCTGGGGCCATCCAGAATCTGGTGGTGACAGCTCTGCAGTTCAAGATCAGCTCAGCAACGTGCGACAACTACAGGCCACAAGTCGTGCCTTTGCTGCCATCGTGGGCGACGGGTCAGTGGTTACCTGGGGGGATCAAAATCGCGGTGGTGATAGCTCTACGGTGCAAGATTTCTTCCAGCTGTTGTAGTATTTTTCTGTGCAGAGAACCTTTGCTGGAACATGTTTGAACGATTTGAAGTTTGATATTGCAGCACCATCGGTGCAAAGTAAACAGATGGAAGCCACCGGTAAGATTTGTGCAATATGCCAATATGCCAAAGGCATGACTTCAGTTTGCTCATTGATCAAGCAACGCAGCGGCCGCAAAAAAATCACAGAAAGGACTGGACTGCCATGGACTTGTTGAAGTTGTGGTACACCACTACTCTGGAGTAGGTTGCGACAATAGATGGCCGGTGACTGGATATAAACACCAAGCATTTGTGGAAGTCATGAGGCGATGATCCGCCATGAGTCACTCCCAGTGGTTGATAGTGACTGGTCAGCACGGTTCCATACTCCAATGGGAAGTGCGTCATCTTCTATGGATTTCATGGCTCATGGCCCCGACTACTATTCCCACGCAGTTGAATCAAGCACTATGGTGGATGAACTAGCATGGCGAATAGGCCCGATAATATATGATGGAATTCTGAATCATTGACTTCTATATCAGTTGGGTAATCAATTGTTTTGACAGCTGGTATTGTCATCAACTATTACGATTATAGATAGATTGTTATGATATTTTAATGGTACTTGACTACCGTAGCTGTAATGGCTGCAGTTCTGATATTTATAGTTCTGATATTAGCAAAATGATTAACAGTTAATACATAGCTGTCGGTTTGTCACCCGTCGGTAAACAAACCAATGGAAAATGGAAAGTCCACAATAGAAATATAGCTGATTTCCCAGGGTTTTTGTTTTTAGTGATGTTCCATAAATTTTCCCGGCATCAGATTTACTCGCGCAGTTCATCCACTATTTGTAGCTGAAGGATACTGAAACTGGTGGGCAAGGTTGCCCCAACTGTAAAGCACCAGCCAGCGAATAAGATGTTCGATCACCTGGCCAACAGAACAGGCAGCTGATAAAACCCAGGGTTGTTCCTCATAAAACCGAGGGTTTTTTCCTCAACCACTATTTGTAGCTGATAGAAATCCAGGGTTTTGCCTCAAAAACATGAGATTTACCATCCGCAGTGAAGGGAACCACACCAGGGTTCTGCTTTCCAGGAGAGAGAAGGCTACACGTTATCACCCTCAGTGCCCTACCGGTGGCATAAACTGGACCGCTGGGGCGGCGACTGTCAGACGACGGTCGCAGAGATGGTCTCTGACAATCGGGGAACCTCAAAAATGGAGAGCGTTATTAAATTTGATTACCATCTATTTTGATTACCTCAATATTGATTACATTCATTGAATCATCCAGTTATTACCATGAATGGTTATTAAACTTGATGATAACTGGGGGGTACCCCCATTTTTGCAGTTTCATTGATCCAGGATTTGCTGGCGATATAGATAGACCATTATTAATACATGGGATATAGGCGTGAGAAGAGCATAGAAGAGCTGATCCATGAAAATACTCTCCCCTCTCCGCACTCTCTCTCTCTCTCTCTCTTTCTCTCTTCTCTTTCTATTCTATTCTCTAATTCTATTCTAACTCTATTCTCTAATTCTATTCTAACTCTATTCTCTAGTTCTGTTCTCTAATTCTCTTTAATCTAGTCCATAATCCAGTTGCTGGTTGCTCTTGATCATCCGTTCTGGCTTTTCAACCTGGAAAGTGCCAGACCCACTTATGATACACTGAACCAGCTCAAGTGGTAGTTCAACCATTCCAAGGTTAATCATTTGGTTCAATCGCACCGAACAAACACTTCGCTCGAACCTCACAGCACTGTTGATCCGACACCGCGACACCATGTGTGACCCAGGAACAGGAGGAACAGCCCTTGTCCTACCAACCTCAATCATTATCAATCATTGTACAAGGTGGGCCCCTAACCATCTATAAGTTGGTTTATAACTAGGGTAACAACAAGTTATGGTAGATATACCTATAGTTAAATGGCCTTATAAACCAAGTTATACCTGCCAGGGGCCCACCTTGTAGGCAAACATGGATTACGCGTGTTAACCAGTGTCACCAACCACTTGTACCGGTGTAAACCGATATAGATAGTATGATCAATCATGGTTTCTGACCATTACCACAACTGGTCAACTCCGGTGTTAACCAGTGGTATAAACCAGCTACCAATTGTACCATTGTTAATAAGAGTTACAAACCACAATCATTAGCCAACTGCTAGCCAATGGTGCTTACTACTGTTAGTAACCAATACTATACTAAATTGATAGATATTGATAGTGGGAACTATTGATAGTGGTACTACACTATTTGATAGGGGTGATTGATAATCCTAGTTACTACTATTTAGTTACCATAATCCTCAACTAACTGTTGATGATAGTTATGACTTCTATTGATAATGATCATCAACCACTAATAGTCAACTAATAGTTGCTAAATGTTGCTAACCTGGGTGGATTACAGCTCCCACCCTGGCTTTTTCGGCTTTTGGGGATATGATTGATTTACCCCCGCCACTGAAACTTAGACTTTTAGCAACGGATCTGGTTCAGCCACCAAGTAACCATTGCTACGATTGATCATGGAACCGCTCACACCGCTCGCGTTCTGCCACCGTTTCCCGGTCCACCATTCCCACCACGTGACGTCACGGCAAGGAGAATCAGTCACTGCGAGCAGCACACAAAGTGCCACATGAGATCTCCGGTGTTCTGCTGACCAGCGCAGGGATACCTGGTCGCGGTCGCTGCCTGGGACGGAGCCAGCTGTGGGGATAACAACCAACAATTTCATAGGGAAAACAATGATTAATGATAGGGGAACCAGGGGTACAGGGTTTTGAGCCACTGCCATGTGACGCTTGATGATTATGAAGGATGGTTGATAATGATTGTAGTAATGGATAATTGTTAGTCACCCTGTAACGGCTAGTAATGGCTGATGAATGGTTGATAATGATTGTTCATGAGGGTTAACTGGAAGATAAGCATGGTTAGTTACACCCGCAACCAGGGAGGTGAACCTCACGCCTATCTCCATGGTTCCCAGTGAAGACATAGCACCTCCAAGGATAAGGCCGGTAGATGAAGCCGTAGGCCCAGAGGCACTTCCAACTCGGTGGAGATGCACAGGGATCTCCATGGAACTTGGGATGCCCACTTGAAGTACAGGTGAATGAGTAGGAAATTACGATTTAACTCAGTTAGTGACTGCTTTAGTAGTTTTTTACAATGGTAACTCATCAAAACCGGTAATCAAGTGGGAACAACTCCCTGTTGGCAAAGGGAGTTGTTCCCAATTGATTCCTTCAATTCCATTATCGTTGGTATATTCCCTGTATACAATTGCTTATGATTCCCCTGTTAATGACTATTGCGAATGATTGTTAATCATGAATCCACTAACCACATGGAGTTCTCCCATCAACCTCCTACTGAGTTTGTTCTTTCCCCACAGTGCGGGCGTGGACCTACTCAGGTTGCGCCTTTCTTAGAGGGCTCCCTGAAGGTGAGTGACGTGCCTTGGCCGTGTGGCGGTGTTGCCATGGCAGCGCCATCGCAGGTGAGTACCCCCACAAGATGAGATCAATCACACCCTTAACCGTGGGTGAAGTAACCCCTATAGCCATGGCTTGTCACCAGAGGTGCCTAAGGGTCCCCAAGTTCATGGCCCATGGCTTCATGTCTGCGGCAGCATGTCCTTGCGCAGGCTCTCTGTTATAGCTCCGGTTGTTGATGCTTTAGAGGCTTAGTGGTGGATACTGGCAGCTGCAATGAGTAACTTATATGTGAACAGTATGTTTCATATTGCCAGTTATGCTATTAGCATTTTTGGCCATCAGCAACAGCCTAAGAGAGATAGGACCGCCATTGTTTGCATGTGGGCGTCAATGGGTAACAGTGGTTGATCTTGGTTGACAACGAATGAAACCGTCAATCATAAGGGTTACCGACCAAAAATAGTTAAAAACAACATGCTGGGAGCTCCATATGTTCGCGAATCCATGGAAGGGAATGGCTTCTTGCTGTCTTTGCCAGGTGGTTCGTTTCTTGATCACGGAGCCATGGACAGGTTTTGGATGGTTTTGGGTTGGTCAAAGAAGTTCCAAGGATTTGGATACCAGCCCTTCACGTTGCAACGCGAAGCCCCCCGAACGCCCGGGCAATGCGCGGCGCGAAAAGCTGGCACAACCGACTCATGGGAAATCAGTGCTTGATAATGGCTAACGTCTTTGCGCAAGGCAGAAGCCGTCCTGATGGAGACGGGCGACACGTGGTACACCTGCTGGAGCTGGCGGTACGCCAGAGAAGTGTGGACAGAAAAGGACGAGATCCAACTACATTGCTACTGGGGAACGGGAATGCACTGGCAACAAGCCCAAGTTGACTCCATGCGCGGGCGATTTGCCAAGACCGCTTCGCGCATCTGCCGGAAGGCCAAAACACGGATGGGATTGACTTGGCGTTGTTTGCTGGAACTGTGGCTTTAGAGTGAGGTGCAGGGCAGAAGATATCAGTCTGCGGGCTGCTTAAACCAGGTATTCGCCCGCCACCCTTGGCCACCATGAGCCAGCCTCTGCAACGTCCCATACACCACCACTCGCCACCAAATCACCACCCACTCTTCATCCCGCCCGCTGCCCACATGGATGTACATCCCCATCTAGCAACCGGCAACCAACCATGGTTACAGGGGTTGTAGCCTACCGTACAAGTCGATTACCGCTATATCCCGGTTAACAAATTATTTACAATCATTATCAACCCTTATTGACCTTGACTGCCCATTGACCTTTACTGCCCATGATAAAACATGTTTGTTTCATGGCCAAAAGGCAGCGGGTCAAAACCCTGTACCCCTGGTTCCCCTATCATTAGCCATTGTTTTTCCTATTGTTGGTTGGTTAATATCCCCCATTATTGGTTGGTTAATATTGACCCATAGCTGGTTTATCCTCTATAGTTGCTAGTTGTTATCCCCTATCATTAACCATATAACCAGCTAGTTGACCATTGGTTGGCTAATCTTGACCCATAGCCATATCCCATGGAGCTACCCCGCCCCCAACGAGACAGCACATCCAAGCAGCAACGCTCCCAGGTGCTGATGAAGATCGACGGCCGCAAGATCTCGGACGACGGGCAGATCGAGCTGCGGGGTCACGAGCTCATCCAGCACAGGCTGGGCGCGGCACCGTGGGTGTGGAAGCGGTGCCTATGGCGAGTTAGGTCAAGCTGTTGACCAACCTGGCTGGTTGCCGGTGAAATGGGTTACAATAGGGAATATATATGAATATATCAGCTATATATGAATAATGTTTCAATTGCGGGTGAAATGGTTTATAAAAACCAGCTGAGATAGGGGATATATCAGTAAAAAATAGCTGATTATAATATATTATAATCATCTTAAATACCAGCAGTTAAAAGGGTGTATAAATGGTTAGATGGTTTACAATCATCTTAAAAACCAACAATACTAGGGGATATATCAGCTACATGGCTTTGGGTGAATATCAATCGACCAACTATTGGGGGATAGTCACTAACCATTTCATAGGGAAAATAATGGTTAATGATGGGGAACCAGGGGGACAGGGCTTTTGACCCATAGCCATATGATCTAAGGTTTCGTTGAGATACAAGGTTTTGTTGAGATATAAGGTTTTATGAGAAAAGGGAACGAACTATCATGTAAATATGTAGTGGTTTCTGATGGGTGAAATAGGGGAATGATTAGTAGCGGTGGTTTAGAAACAAGCTGGTAATGATGGTGGATCAAAACTTTAAACTTGATTGACAATGGTCAATAAACTGATGGGAGCGCTCGGTTGCCACTGCTTTAGGTGGTGCCAGTTGGTTATGGTCGGTGTACCATTCCAAACGATGGTGAATTCCCATGGCTAATGATGTTTTACCATGGTGAATGATGGTCAATTAGTCCTGGTGAAAAAGCATCGCTTTCATAGTTGAAAATGGTTGATGATTGTCAACGGCTCATTGTGGTTGCTTATCGGGAATGATAACCATCAATAGCCAACAAAAGTGCTTGACTGGCCATTGCTGGATATTATTTTGCCCAATTCATCATCAGGATTATAGCGCCCATGAAGTAACCAATGGTGATATTTGAGCCAATAGATAAAGCATGATGTATCCCATGGTCAGTGTGATATTAATATTCCAACTGGTAACTATTATTGTGGTTAGCAGTGACCAACAGGCATAAAGGGATGACTTGGTAAGGCACAGTTGATGGATGCTACAGTTGGATGTAAGAACTGGTTGTAAGAAGGTGCCTGGTGAATTGTGAGCCATAACATGCTACAGCAATGATTTCGGTATGTAATATGCTATCCATGGTATAGAGGCAACATTGAGTTTTCAGCTATGATTGTTGGACTTGGGTATATCCTTTTGGAGCTGCCTTGAAAGCGAGCTGATTTAGACATAGCTAGTAGCAATATTGATCGACAGAGCCAGTGACTTTGATATGACCCTCCACCATACTGACAAAACCAGCTATGATATTCAAGTTGATTCGTCTCACTGGCACTGGCTGGGCTATCATCCTTGCGTATATTCAACCAGCTTCTTGAGTGGTTGTTATGATATATCTGGTTACATAGTGGTAGTACCTGATTGTGAGAAGCTAGTATCATAAGTTTCTTGTGGTGTAAGAGTTTAAGAACAGCTTTCATCATCCTTGCTATGAACCAGCTTAAGAACTACTCCCGGCTCTTGCACTTACACCAGCTGGTTTCTCCATAGCTCTCATTGAGCAATTACTGAGTAGCTCACCAGTTTGAGTGGTTTCTTTCCCGCAATGAACTACTTGGCAGTGACCTTTACGAACCATCAGTCTTAACCACTATGGCTATGGGTCAATATTAATCAACCAAGTAATCGGGGATGATATCCAACAATAATGAGGAAAACAGAGGTAAATGATAGAGGAACAAGGGGTACAGCGTTTTGACCCACAGCCCTATCAATCATCGTTAGTACCCATTCACCATGAGATTGTTGACCGCAGATGTCAAGCATCATGAACCACCACTAGTTATCTTATTCACCACAATTAACCAAAGTTGGCCGCTATTGACCCGGAGAATGAATCAGTATCACTATTGAACCACTACTTATCAACTATTATTGCATGATAGTTGACCGTTTTTAACTATTGATTATCCACCGTAATAATCATGATGATGAACCATCATTCACTACCAGTCACCATCTTCTTAACCAGCTCTCAGGAATACTAACCATCGCTCTCCCGCATAGCCAACATATCATACATCATTAGCCAGTATTACTTCAAAAATCAATCACATACCAGCGTATTGATCGTGTCATGTTAGCGAATAAGCATCGTCACCCAGCTTATTGACCCTTACCCAGCTTATTGACCATCATTCACCTAGCATTAACCCCATCATTAACGTTAGCTTATTCACAAGCGCTGAAGCCCATGGGCGACTAGGTATTTGCTGCGCAACAAGGGCATCGGCGACACGACCACCTTTGTGGTCTGGCGCGATGGCCAACAGGCGAGGGGCCCTTCTTGGATGTGCACCCTACCACGGCTGGTAAGGGGTTCAACCATGGTTGCGTAACGGGGTTAGTGAACCCCTACCGGCTATAGGGCGCAACTAACCATGGCTTCACTAACCCCAGGTGCACATCCAAGTTGGCCATGGTGAGCCATCATCAACCATTACTTCACCAGGATTGGTCATTGCTCAAGCATTACTTGCTGGTGTTTAACCACTCCTGAACGGTTCTGTGTCAGAACTGACCGTCAATCAACCATCACTTGCAAGCATCAGTCAGCTACCAAATCAAACAGCCATCACTGAACCACTACTGAAGCATTCGTCAACCTTGCTCAATGATCATCAACCATTGATATCCATCATCAGCATCAACCAGTGCCTAACCATCATCAATGGTGAGTCATTAATGGTTAATTCACCATTAACCAGTGCCACTTCACCACTAGTCAACCATATTGATTTACGTTGATTAACCATATACCATTTACCTTAACCATTCAACCATTCAACCATTGACCACTAGCAATAATTAGCCATTGATTAACCATTGATTCACCATTAAACCTACTAGCATTAAACCATCAAAACATTAACCACTAGTTATCCATCTACCTTAACCACTAGTTAACCTTTCAACCACTAGCCTCAACCATTAAATCACTAGCAATGATTAACCATTCATCAACCATTAAGTTACTAGCATTCCACCATTAAACCATTTATTAATCTTGAGCATTAAACCCTTTTATTACCACTAGCTTAACCATATACCATTTACCTTAACCCCTAAACCATTCAACCTGGAAAATTTTCCCCAAACCCAAACCCAGCATCGCCTTCAGGCCCCACCACGTCCCTCACAGGTGGAGTGTCCAGCCGTGGAGTTGCGCGACCTGCCACCCATCTGCCCTCGATGGCCGGATGTGGACTACCTCCCGGAGCGCCTCGGCGCTCCCGCGGCTCCACCCCAGGGGTAGCTGACTGGTGGGGGATGAGCTGGAATCACCAAGCATTAGCCATGGTTAATACTGGGTAATACTGGGTAATGATGATCAAAACCATGGTAAATCAGAAGGAATAAGTATAGACATGGTTGAGAATACAAGGGACCGGGCCCCTGGCAGTTGTAGTCGTTGGGTTAGTTCACCCCTAAAACTGGTGTTCACCCCAATTTAATTACGCAGGTAAACCAACTAAGTGGTGAAACGGGGCCCCCCTTGTAGGGAATGGAGTGAGAAGTGATGGTTTGTGATGGTTCATGAGGATTCGTAAGTTGATCTACAAGGTGGTTGACAAGTTGGATACTATTAGATAATGAGCAACAGGGCAGTCATGGTTGGGAATAGAGCTCGACCAGTCCGTGTCTGGGAACGTATGTGCATGACAAGTAATCAAACTGGATCAAACTACAGGGAGATCGTTCGCATCAGCTGCACCCGTTGCAGAGCGCCATCGACTCACCATTACTCAGCCATTACTCAGCCATTACTCAGAAAATTAATCATTGATTGACCGCAAATCAACCAGCAACCAGCTATCATTACTAAACCTTTGCTTCACCATCGTGATTAATCATCAATCAAACATCAATGAACCGCTACTTGAGCTTAACTTAAAAACGAAGTCACCACTACTGAATCATGAATTAACCACCCACTATCAATCAGCTCTCATTGAACCATTGCTTAGCGTTAAGTTACTGCTTAGCGATAAGTTACTTAATCGCCACTTAACCACAATCATCAAGCGTAAAACAACATTCATCACCCATTACTTGTCCATTACTTCGATGCTACTTAACCATTGCCAATTGCTCAATCATTCTTGTCAACTTTAACATGGACTAGCCCTACTAGCATAACCATTGCAGACTAAACCATCCATTAAACATCAACTAGCCCTACTACCCACCTGACCCTAAACATTGTGCTAGCCACCCATTGCGGCTCACCCCTTGCGGCTCAGGTACGTCATCTTGGGTGCTTTGGCTCTCGTGCCCTTGGCGCAGGGCCACCATTGGTACAAGGCACTTTGCACAGAGCACCGGGCCGGGAGCTGCTTTGTTAATAGTTGAACTGGCTGGTGGTTTCAAATTTTTTTTGATTTTCCCTAGTAATCATTCACAAATGGTTGATTGACCAATATTTTTCATAGGGGTTGAAACCACCAACCAGTTGAACCATGAAGAATGGCCCTGCCAATAGTTGAATACTTGACAATGCTACGTTAAATGTAGCGGTGAAGGTTTCTCCGATTATGCTGGTTGATCAAAGCGAAGTATGTTTAGTAATGTTCAATGATATTTAGATGGACCTGCCATTATGTCATCATTGGTCATTTTGTTCTCTACACGTGTTTCTTTATTATGATGTGTTCTAAAAAACCTTTATGAAGTTTTTATTCCATATATGTTCTGTGTAATCATTTGCCAGTGTATTCCCTATTCCCATGTAATTGTGACTTATTATGAATCATTAGCCATTATCATGGATCATTCATTTATTATTCCTACAAGGTGGGCCCCCAACTACTTATAAGTTGGTTTCTAAGTAACTTGTGTCACTTGACTGGGGTTAACTACTTAACTACCAGTCATAGGAGGTTATAACTGCTGGGGGCCCACCTTGTATTGTCAACCATGTCTATCCTTATTCCTTCTGATTTTCCATCCTCACCAATCATCAGCCATAAATTCACCATTTTTAAACATCAACTAACGATTATTCACCACTATGCACCATTATGCAGAAGTATCAACCATTATTAACCGCAATTGTGACCATTGTAACCATGGTTTTGATCATTATTACCCAGTACCAGTAGTACCGCACAAGGCGGTGGCGGAAGTTTCCAAGATAGGAGCACTATAGGAGTGTGCAGTTGTGGTTGCGACGATTGATTGTCCGAGGGATCCGAGAACTGAACATCACTTGGGCCTGACTTCCTACCAATGTGAGCATCGATCTGGCCACTTGACTGGCAGCCCATCTGTCTAGCTATCTTTCTATCAGTGGATCAGTTTTCTTTCTGTCTGTCTGACTATCTATCTATCTATCTATCTGATGATCTATTCGTTTATCTATTTGCCTATGTACTTGTCTTTCTATCTACCTCACTATCTATCTCGTCATCTTTCTGTCTATGTATCTATCTATCTACCTGTCCATCTATCTATTTATCTATCTGCCTATCTATCTATCTGTCTATCTATCTACCGAATTATTTGTCTGATCATCTATGTGTCCATCTGTCTATCTTTCTGTCTATCTACCTGACTATCTATCTACTTTTCTATCTGACTCTCGTTTCGTCTACCTATCTGTCTATCTACCGACCCATCTAGCCATCTGAATCTGGCCATCCAATTGTCTGTCTATTCAATCTCTCTATTCTAGCTATTCTAGCTATTCTATCTATCTATCTATCTATCTATCTATCCATCTATTCATCCATCGATGCATCTATGTATCTGACTATCCATCTAGCCACCCATCGATCTGACTATCGACTTGTCGATCTATCTGGCTACCTCTTTGTCTAGCCATCTTTCGTCTATCTATTCATTTACCTTCCAAATGTGCTTCGATCATGAAGTGTTTTGCATCTAGGTGTTTGGCCACTTTTGATAATTGGACCTTGCAAAGGTGTTCCGATCATCAAGTGTTTTGCTACTTTTGACCTGCAAATGTGCTTGGCGCGCAAGCGTTGTGCACATTGTGGCCACATAAATCACGAAAAGTGACGCGAAACGCAAGTGTTTTCCTACTTTTGTCTCCTGTGTTCAAAAAGTGTCAAAACGTGCTGTGTTTTGACACATTTGCTTCAAAATGTGCTTCTCGCCCTGGCCGCGTGCACTTTTTCGGACATGCAACTTTCAAAACTTGTTAAAAACCACGAGTTTTTGCGACTTCGGACGTGAGAATGTGCTTCGCGCGCAGGCGGCGTGCCAATTTTCATGATCATATGACATCTCCGAAAAGTGGCCCGAAACGCTAGTAAAATTGCAGTTTTTATTTTGGTACAAGATTTTATCTTAAAAATTTGCTTCGCGCGCAGGCAGCGTGCCAGTTTTGAGAATCATGAGTCATCAAAAGTGCTCCGAACATGTAGTGTTTTTACGATTTTGACTTCCAAATGTGCTCGGCGCCTAGGTTTTTGAACGATTTTGAACGTGGAATCCTCTAAAAGTGCTCCGAGCATGCAGTGTCTTTACGATTTTGACTTCCAAATGTCCTTCGCGCCTAAGTTTTTGAACGATTTTGCCAGTTGCATCTCCCAAAAGTGCTCCGGACCTGACATGTTTTTACGATTTTGACTTCCAAATGTGCTTCGCGCCTAGGTTTTTTCACGATTTTGCAAGTTGCAACTTCCAAAAGTGCTCCGGTGCTGACATGTTTTTACGATTTTGACTTCCAAATGTGCTTCGCGCCTAGGTTTTTTCACGATTTTTGCACACACCTTCCGCCACAGTGGTCCGCACCCGCCGCTTTAGCGAGGTACCCTTCTGGACCCTCATGATGCACAAAACCTTGCAAAACACAGTTTTTCGCGACTTTCCTAACATTTTGGCGCACTCGCACTCTCATCTTTCTCACATCTCTTCTTTCTCACGTCTGCATAGGCGATCTGCCCTAGCTGAGTTGTCCATATTGTCGGAAGTTAGACTTCTAAACTTCCTTCGATTAGCAATGGCTATTGGCCAGTATTAACCATGGCTATTAACCACTATCAAGTATGGCCATTAACCGCTATGAGCCATGGCCATTAACCGCTATTAACCGTGGCTATTAACCACTATCAAGCATGGCTATGAACCACTATTGATCCTGGTCATTCACCATGGCTCATCATCCATTCACCATCCATCAGCAGCGCGGCGTCGCCGCGTTTCAGGAGTGTCCCATCGAGCTGAAAGCGACCATCGATCGCTGGAACAAGCGATGGCCCGGCGATCGCGATGGCAGGGACCGCGTGCCGCCATGGTCGCCACGGTGGCTACGGGGTAGGCAGCCCATGACTTCAGGTGGCCAACCAGGGTGCTAGGACACCAATGATTGTTGAGAATGGTGGATGATGGTTCATTGGGATTAACTAGTGGTTCACTTGAAGACTGGTTTGGAATGGTTGGGTTCACATGAAGATTATGTTTTTTCAAGTTGACTTATCATGTTGATTGTGGTTTGTAACGATCACCAATAATTTACAATGCTTGATGACCTGGTTCATACTTTTGAATATTCGTGGATTATCGATGGTTCGAATTCATGATCATCAATCTTCTTAACCAATGATTAACCAGTATGACCCACCATGTACCATATGGACCATATGGGTCATTCATAATGGTTAATATCATGGATCATCAACCAATGTGCTGGCTGCAGTTGGCGAATGGTAAGCAATAGTGGGGACAATTTCAACTAGCCACCTGGCCAAATTGTCCGGTCATCAATATGCCACCATGTTCTGTACATGAAGGGTTCTCATGGGGGAACCCATAAAATGTGTGCTTTATCAATCACTAATGACTATCATTGGATGATCCGGTGGTACCCCTAAGACTTGAGAAACACCCACATGGGTGTTTCTGAAAATAGGGGACCACCAAATCATCCAACATTAATCACTATTAGTAATAAACCATTCATTTTGACTTGATAAACACCCACATAGTTCATATTGGCATTCTCTGGAAGTCGGAGTTGTTGACCGGGCCTTCCAAGCAACTTCTACAGCTGTCCCCCTGTCTCCCGTTCTGGGTTTCACGGTGCCACTAGGAGCAGCTGGTGTTGCTTGTGACGGTCTTTGCCCATGAGCTCACTTTCGGTGACTCGGTGGAGTTGTTGGTGATGAAGTTGAAAAACTTGTTTTCTATAGGGGTTATAACCATTTATAGTAGGGGATGATAACCAACAAAAATGGTTAAACAACGACTGTTTTTTTTTTTTCATTCGTCCTTCACTGTTGAAGTAGGAAATCATCAAGGGGGCAGGAAAAGCAGTCGGAACGGAATCAATCGGGATGAATCACAACTTATACAAAGGGGATTGATTTGGCAGCAGATCTCAACTATCTACGAGGTGGGCCCCTGGCAGTTATGGTATAAGTTGGATCATAGCCCCTACAGTTTAACTCGTAGGAATCACGCCAGTTGGGATACTTACAAACCAACTTAGACGTGGTTGGGGGCCCACCTTGTAGGGGAGGGTCATGGTTATGTAACCCATCATTTTCCATCATGAACCACCAGTTACCCATGATTTAAACATGTTTTCTACCATTCATAATGTGATCATTAATAACATCTCAACTAGCTATGTAATCATTAATAGTCAACTCTGATCAAAATTAAAATTGTTATCAACTCTGCTGAATCATTAATAATCACATTAATAATCTTGCTTATTATCAACTCTGCGCCCCTTTCGGGTGGCTGTTGCACTACGTGGGCATGGCTACCTGATCTACCTGTGAACTTTTGTATCCTTCATCCCTGCAGGGTACCCAGGTCGTCAGCAAATTCCTAATGATGGTAGAATTACTGGGTACCACCGTTGTAAGTGATGCTCACTAGTATCTGCCCAACCGGGTACCAGTAACTTACTAGTGAATAACTGGTATAAAAGGTCATACTTACTAGTGAATAACTATTTTAAATGGTTATAATTTAGGTATAACTGATAATTTTCCATGACCAGATGAACTGCTACAACATGTTACAACTTGGCTATGACTGGTATCTACCATAACAACTGTAATTGGGCTAACTGCCGGATATGGTAGATATAATTGTAGTTAAGTTGCTTTTTATTCTTTTTATTCAACGTAAAAAGGGGGCACCACTCTGTAGTGTTGATGACTAAGCCCGTGATCGACCACTCATGAAACAGAACCATTCTGAGTGGAGATTGGCAACGGCTAAAGGTAGTCCAGGGTTGATAATGGTTGTCAGCATAGCAACCCCTAGAAACTCTTTCGGCAAAAAAAACAGCCGAATCCATTTCGGCAGAAATTTCAGACGTTTTTGAAAAAAAACGCCGCAGCTTTGAGATCCAAGCAGAAAACGCCATCAGCAAAGGAAAAACGCCGCAACCAATTTGTTGGGGTACCTTGGATGAAAGTGGTTGAGCCCTATATTATCTATATTTTTGCAGATACAATGGAAACGCCATAATGAGGGATAAAAACGCCGTATTGACGAGTAAAAACGCCGTAATGACGGGAGAAAACGCCGGAATTGGGTAGGTCATACAAACTAGTTGGGCAACCCATGCCCTTCCACCAATGCATGCAGCAATAAGAGCAAAAACGTCGTCACTTCGTCAAAAACGCCGTAATTGGAAAGATGATCCAAAAAACGCCTTCGTACGGGTAAAGACTACTTTGTCCATCAAAGGCCGAATTTTTTGACGTAAATGAGTTTCTTTCGCCAATAACAACTAGTGCAATCATTAACCATTCGTACCCATCAATCAACCATTCTCAACCATGGTTATTCACCGCAAATTAGCAGTGGGCTCATCATTAACTGCCATCACCCATCAAAAATGGTCAACCGCTGTCTTGGCTCATTCAATATCACTGCCTTGGCTTACATCATTACCCATCAATCTGTTTATCTTTAACAACGGTCAATACCATGTTTGCTTCACCATCAATCAAATGGGTGTTTCTCAAGCCATAGGAGTACCCCCCAATCATCCCGGCCGTATATTAATCATTGTTTATGACACAACTAGCCATAACTTGGGGGTCCCCAAACTGGCTAGGTCGAAACCACCTTGCGCATGTTTCCAAGCGCATTTGCATCCCGTTGCCTTCCCACGGGGCCGGCGTGTTTCGCCAAGGTTACAACCGCGGCTGGCGAGTGGTGGAAAGCGGGGATGCCGAGATGCGAACGGAGCCGAATCTTCTCACGGGTGCGGGAGGGCGTCTCCCCAAGCTGCAGCTGGTTATATGATGGTTATATGGTGGTTATATGGTGGTGAATGGTGATTAATGATGGTTGATTGATGGTTAAATGCTGGTTAAATGATGGTTAGTTGATGGTTAGTTGATGGTTAAATGATGGTGACTTGATGGTTGATTGATGCTTAGTAATGGTTAATGGTAAGTAATACGCTGTTGATGATGGTTACTCTGCTGTTCCTAGCTATGGTCAATCCTGGCTGGTGATACTTAATCATGGTTAATCGATCGTCAATGATGGTTACTTAATTGTGAATCATGGTTGGTGATGGCTTATTTGTGGATTGTGTGGTTAACTGATAGTGGATGGCTATGGTTAGTCATGGTATCAAAACGATGGTTAATAGCTATGATAGATAGTTGATGAAGAAATGGTAAAATCATGGATAATCATAGGATGGTGGGATGATAGTAGGATAATCAGGATTGCAATAATCATCCATCGTCCAAAATAAGCATTTAGAAGAGGTACAACATCAATCTATCTCACGCGTCAGCGCTGGCTGGAATCGAGAGCATCTACAAGGACGCCACTATCCAACCGAGCAGGTTGCACTGTGCACACAGCAATTAATTTTATGCGGCGCGCGCATCACTGGCCATGTGCGCGAAGAAGAATTGGCCCATATTGTACATCGCACTTGGAGCAGCAAACAGCTCAGTTACATAGGTGACAGAGCTGGAGCTAAAGTAGCCATCCAAGATGCTGGCCGTCAGAGACTCGAGAAGGTGATGGCCAGCAGACTTCATTGTGAGCATCAGCGAGGTCCTCCTCCCGGCCTGGCGCCTCCCGGCCTGGCGCCTCCTCCCGGCCTGGACCCTCGCTACCAGAAGGCCTTCGGAAGCGGTTCACCATTTCAATGCCAAGATGTGGGTGACTAACACTGGATCACATATCATCACTGGGGTGGCGTGGGCTGCAGATGCAAGTCCTCCTGACAAAATGGCACATTTCAGCTGCATCAACTGGGAATTGAAGTTCTGTCTTTCTTTCCAATAAGTTTGCCCATTTGGGCCATTGCAATTCTACTTGCCTAGGAATTTTGGTCCATCGCTGGGCCAGAGAGCCACAACACATCGATTTGATGCGCAAATTTCAGTGAGTGTTGCATGCTGCCCAGTTCACTCATGTAAGGTTTCTCATATCAATCGATCATGGTGCGGAATTCTCCTGGCCTTTCGGTGCGCCAGTCTTCAGTCTCGTTTCAGTTTTGAATTCACGCAGAGATAATGAAAGTGGAATCTATAATGGTCAACAGCCAATAATAATGGAAATGGTGAAAAATTAGTGGAATTTCCAGCCAGTTATGTTGGTCTACCAAAGGGTAATCCCGATGCATAAAAGTCTCATCGCACGTAACACTCCTGCAATCCTTCCCCTTTTTTCAATGTATATACAATACCTATTGCAATGTAATCCAAAATAATTGGCCACCACGATTGGACTGTATAAAACAATTGACGCATAATTACATACTAGTATACGCTATCAACCATTCTCTAACCATTCTTCATCCCATTAAAACCACTATTTTACCACCATTATCAGCCGCCACCATATGACTGCAACTGCAACCATTAGAAGCAAGAATTGAATAAGCCCACAGATGTTTTAACTATAAGACGGAAACTGAAACACCGTAACCAACCACTATGATTTGAACGACAATGAGTTATCAGCAATAACAATTCTAACCATTAAAACCATTATACCCATTGAATTGCATTATCACTGGCCAAGTTAACCACCATAACCACTACAACTATGACCATTGCTTTAATCCAAATCCACTGTGATTAACCATTAATAGCCAATGTGGTTTCAATCACTAATATATATCCATCATAAATACAACCACCGTTACCACCATTTTAACCATTCTAGACCATCATTTAGTTGCTATGAACCACCATCATAATTATCACTTTAACTTTAACCACCATCATTAGCCACCACTATATGATTGTAACTATACTAGCCAACAACCAAATAAGCACATGAAAAAAAACCGGTGCAACTTTAACATAATTTACGATTATTTATCACCATTAAAACCATTGACGTGAACCGTCGGGCCTTTAATCACCATTGAACCATCATATCTATATTATGCGAACGTTATTGATCATTATCAAGTATCACTAACTATGACCATTAGCCACTATAACCAGTATGAAGCATTATCAACCTTAATAGTTGCATAACCACTATAACCATCATAAACCACAAACACTTTAACCACTATAACCACTCTATTGGTTCAGGTATGTGGTGGTTCATGTTGAATTGTTAGAACCAAAACCACTGTAACCACTTTATGCCACTATCCTTTTATTGACCACCATAATACAGTTTGGAGGTTAAGAGTGGATGATTAGTGTTTGATAATTATACCGTAACCACTCTAACCATTACATGGTTATACCACCAAAACCATGATGACCATTGACTATTTACCATTATCACCACCATCATTTATTAAAACCTGCCACTATCCCGGTCATTAATCATCAATTTGACCATTAAAGCCACTGTCATTATCAACCAGTTAACCATTATTCAACCGCGTAATTGAACCACTTAATGATTATCAACCAGTACAACCCCCATAATTGATAACCATTATAACCACTATAACCACTATGACTATCAATTAACTATTGTTAACCACTATAACCACTGTTGTTACCAATCCATTGAACCACCATGTTCACTACAGGCTACAACGGCACAGCCATCACCTCGCTACGCCAAGCGCGAGAGTTGTGGCATAAGACGTCCGGACACCCATGGCGATGGTCATGCCATGACGAGTTGTTGGCGGTGAAGTGGTAGTTGATTGGTGGTGGTTATGGTGGTTAATGGTGGTTATTGATTAGAGAACCCATAGTTTTAATGGTCATAATAGTGGTTAATAGTGAATAATAATGGTTAGTAATGGTTATTAATGGTAAATGGTGGATAATGATGGTGGTTAGTAGTGATTAATGGTGGTTGATAGTGGGGAATCGTGGTTAATAGTGAAAAACATGGTTACAATGGTTATAATGGTGATTGATAATGGTTAAGAATCATTATCAATGGTTGAATTGGTTGAAAACAATGGTTGAAAGGGTGATGAATAGTGGTTCATAGCGGTTGTTCAAACTTGATAGTTTATGATTATGCTGGTTTATAGTGGCTTACAGTGGATAATGGTTTGACAAAGGTTGATGGAGGTCAATGGTATGGTTGATTGTGGTGAATTGATGGTTATGACTAATAGTTGTTGATTAAGGTTGATTATGGTTGACTATAACCACTATAACCACTCTAACCACTACATGGCTATGGTGATGATTGGTGGTTAATAGTGGTTGATTTGTGATTGATAAATAGTTGCTTTGTGTTGATTAATGGCTTATTTGTGGCTGATTATTGATTTATTATTGGTTGACTAATGGGTGATTTGTGGTTGATTAATGGTTGATTTGTGGTTAATAGTTGATGATTAGGTGATGATTGGCTGGTGGCGATTCATGGTGACAATGGATAAGACAAGCAATGATGCTGGGAGGATGGTGGATATTGCTATACAATGATTATGTTTTGAGATGATGGTTGACAATGCTGGATTACGATGGTGTGGTAAATAGTGGTTGTTTCAGGTTGATAGCGGTTGATAGTTGATGATTCTGTTGGTTGATGGTGGTTGACTGTACTGGCTAATGGTTTTTAATGATTGTTGGCAATGTTTGCTGGTTGATAATGATGATTATGATGGGTGAAAGTAGCAGTAATGCTTACCGATCATGGTCGATAATACCGTTTCTAATGGCTAATAATCATGATGTGTGGAATCATGATATCAGTTGAATCATGTATAATAGTCATAGTCGGTAACAACAATCGTCATCAATAGCTGATACTTGAAAATGATGGGGGGTGCACCTGTTGCGAACCGACCCAACGGGTGGTGGCTGAATCAATTGCTCATTTCATGGTTCGTCATGGTGACACATCACTGATTGGAGTTTGCAATCAATGGTTAATCAATTGCTCACAGTGGTTAATTTGGATCATCAACAATAGGGTCGAAGATGGCTAGACCATGACTAACATAGTGGTCAATTTAGAGAATTAACATGGTCAGACATGGTTGAACACCAACAAAGGTAGCGGAATTGCAAGTGCTCACTGCTCACCTTTACTGGTTGATACAGGCGAAAAAATGATGATTACAACCTTGCTGTTGGTAGCAATGAACTAGGCCAGCCAGATCTCTAGGGGAGAGCAAGGCTATGAGCTACCAAGAGTGGCCACCAATGGGAGAGCCAAAGATTCATAACTAAAAGCAACGAGGGCGAAATCATCAGGGATTTGTAATCAATGGCTCATATGTGAGGCTGAAAAGCTCTAGGCTTCTTGGGGTAACAGTCTTTGCCGAAGCCTTGTGACCAGTTCGGGTAAGTCGCCAGTTTGAAGAGGTAAACCAATCATAACTGCTGGATTTTCCATGACTTTGTAGAGGGCAAGCTCATTGCTTACCTGGATGAACAGCTGCAGTGTGATGGATCAGCCAAGTCCCAGTCGACGTGCTTCAAAGAAAGGGCTGGCAACTCAAATTGTTGCTATTGAAAATAATGGCTTCATAAGAATGAATAATGATGGTCAACATCAATGGTCAATGGTCAAGGTAAACTACCACGGCAGATTGAGATCTCATGAATTTTCTACTAACCTTCTAGTTCAAAGCATGAAGTTAGTTCTACTCGGCATTGTTCCTGTGAACAAGTGGGTGTTTTTCAAGTCATGACCGGGTACCCCCACTTCTCATCCAGTTTTTTGATGTTTAATTATCAACCATTTATAGCACTAAACCATCCATTATAGTTGGTATATCCCCTATTTTGGCGTGCAATCCCCCCATCACTAACCATTGCTCACCATCGTCACAAGCCGCATCCCGGTTCCCTGGGGAGCAGCTCCCGTAGAAACCGCACCGTGACCAGTGCTGACGTGCACGCATCCTGGGCCTTGGGCCCCATCACCTGGCAACGAACTATGAGCTACTTACCAGGCTGTGGGTGAAGATTAACCAACCAACCAATGGTTAACCAGCTGGTTAATGGTTAATAATAGGGGATAATAAGCAACAATAATAGGGGATATACCAGCTATATATGGCGAGTTGGGTCAATCAGGTAATCAACCAACGATCGTGGGGGAGAATCACCAACAAACCTATAGGGAAAACAGCCTGTTTAATGAACCAGGGGAACCAGGGGGACTAGCCGGGTGAACTGACCCACTGCGACCAGATCATAGTTTACTAGTGTATAATCTGGTAAGTATACTGTGTAAACTGTATTGGTGTACTATCTCAGTATGGTATATTATCATAGTCAATCTAAACTATATTGGTATACTATCATAGTGATACACTATGAGCTATAAGTTTATACTATATATTATACTACAAGTATGATGGTATGGTTGAGTGCTATGAATGGTTGATACCAACTATAATAGTAGAATGGTATAGCCTAACTATTATACCATAAGTTATGGCACTATACCATTCTAAGTTGGGTTATACCATTATAGCATGGTACTTAGGTATAATCTGGCGAACTATGAGCTACTTATAGTATAATAATAGTACCTGGATGGTGGGTGTAAACATTGTTTATTTTCCCTAGTAATGATTGACAAATGCTTTGGTTGCTGGGATCTTCCGTTTCTACACAGGCTCCCAGGAAAGTGGAAAATGGTTGGTTGACTAATATTTTTCATGGGAGTTGAAACCACCAAGCAGTACATCAACGGTATAAGTTAGGTACTATACCATTCTATGGATATAAAACGGTACATTATAATGTTAGGTACTATGAATGATCTAGGAATCTTGATTAATGGTTAGCTCTCATTAGCTATGATGGTTATTATTGATTGTAAACTATGAATTATTGGCCAAACACTTTCAGTACACTAATGATGGCTATGAATGGTATAAGTACATTACAGTACCAAACACTACAACTGTCATTCATAGATGGTATATGAATGATATATGTCTAATGATGAGTATAATGTCTATGATGGCTAACCAATATTAGTTAAGCACTATTAATGATGTCTACTATTAGTAGTATCAGTACATTAGTAGGAAAATTGATTTCTACTACTAGTGAACCATTCTTGGCTAAGCACTTACAGTACATTGATGATGGCTATGAATGGTTTGTGAGCTAAGTTAGCCACTATTAAATGGATTTTCCACATCAATCATCAGTAACCCATCATTGATGTGAAATTCCAACCACTAATGCTAGATGATTCAAATCCGTTTGCCATGATTAGGTGCTTTTTCCACATTAGTCATCTGTCACTTTTTGTCGTGCCAAGCGAATCTTGGCTCAGCAAAGACGCAGCGAGTTGAGTTTGCCACTCTGAACCATCCATGAACCATTCATGTTAAGCATCAGTAACCATCAGTTGACATAGCTGTTGCACAGACACAATATCCGGGCAGTCAAGGCAGGGCGACTTGCATAGAGATTGAATGGGGTGACGACTCGCAAGACTCGTTCGGGCGACTCAGATGTTTCAAGTTACGGTGTCGCTTCCAAGTGGCCGAAGTGAAACACTATCACTCCGACACCTTGCCACTGTGAGGGACTTGAAAGTGCTGGCCCAGGAGTCGTTCGGACAGGAGTTCCTCAAGCTTGCCACAGAAAAGGGACATGTGTTGACCAACCTCATGGACTCTTTGGAAGCTTCAGGCGTTCAAGATGGAGATCACTTCACAGCAATTGTGCAGCAACCACCAAAAGTAGCAGCAACGAGCCAGGCTTTTGCAATATGGTGCTCTGGAGGTGACAGGATCGTGACGTGGGGCCATCCACATTCTGGTGGTGACAGCACTGCAGTTCAAGATCAGCTCAGGAACGTGCAGCAAGTTCAGGCCACAGATGACGCCTTTGCTGCCATCTTGGGCGACGGGTCAGTCCTTACCTGGGGCTATCCGGATTTGGGCGGTGACAGCACTGCAGTCCAAGATCAGCTCAGGAACGTGCAGCAAGTTCAGGCCACAGATGACGCCTTTGCTGCCATCTTGGGCGACGGGTCAGTCCTTACCTGGGGCTATCCGGATTTGGGCGGTGACAGCACTGCAGTCCAAGATCAGCTCAGGAACGTGCAGCAAGTTCAAGGCACAGCAGCTGCCTTTGCTGCCATTTTGGGCGACGGGTCAGTGGTCACCTGGGGCTATCCGGATTTGGGCGGTGACAGCTCTGCAGTTCAAGATCAGCTCCGGAACGTGCAACAAGTTCAGAGCACATCGGGGGCCTTTGCTGCAATCTTGGGCGACGGGTCTGTCGTTACCTGGGGAGTTCCAGATTGTGGTGGTGACAGCTCTGCAGTTCAAGATCAGCTCCGGAACGTGCAACAAGTTCAAGGCACACGTGGCGGTGCCTTTGCTGCCATCTTGGGCAACCGGTCAGTGGTTACCTGGGGCCGTCTAGATTCTGGTGGTGACAGCTCTGCAGTTCAAGATCAGCTCCGGAACGTGCAACAAGTTCAGGCCACATTATCTGCCTTTGCTGCCATTTTGGACGACGGGTCAGTGCTTACCTGGGGCTGTCCAGATTCTGGTGGTGACAGCTCTGCAGTTCAATATCAGCTCAGGAACGTGCAGCAAGTTCAGGCCACAGATGACGCCTTTGCTGCCATCTTGGGCGACGGGTCAGTGCTTACCTGGGGCTGTCCAGATTCTGGTGGTGACAGCTCTGCAGTCCAAGATCAGCTCAGGAACGCGCAACTGGTTCAGGCGGCACGTATCGGCGCCTTTGCTGCCATCTTGCGGGATGGGTCAGTCGTTACCTGGGGTGATCCAAGATTTGGTGGTGACAGCTCTGCAGTTCAAGATCAGTTCCAGTTCTTGTAGCATGCATAAAGGATGTTTTGTTTGGCCATGTCTGAATTTGGTGATTTTGAGTGCCGAGATTCCGGAAAATCAGTGCAAACTGTATGTGAACTGGTGTCAATTGTTGTTGTTGTTGTTGTTGTTGTTGTTGTTGTTGTTGTTGTTGTTGTTGTTGGATGCTTTCTTGGATCTGAAATATCCTAAACATACCTTTCAAAATCAACACTGCAGTATGCCAAACAACGAGCCGCAGACACTCCTCGCGTCACAGAAACACTTGACGCCGCGTGCGATACTTCGGACAGGTTGGTGGGAGAGTTCGCCGATGATTGCGAACCATGGTGGTCAAGCAGAATCGTGCGATGATTGGCAATGTTTTAGTGGTCATCAGACGTTAGTCATGGTTGTTCATGCTTGACAATTAGTGACCAGCTATGAACTGGTTTTAAAGATCGATTAGCATTACTGGTTGGTGGTTTCAAACATGTTTCTATTTTTCCGAGTATGAACAAATAGTTGGTTGGTTGACGAACGCGCGTATTTTTCGCGACAAACGGTGGTTTCGAAACCACCAACCAGCTAATGAACCATCAAC
>VSDK01014435.1:188684-223684 GCA_009767595.1 Symbiodinium kawagutii | reverse complement strand
ACCCCTATACCTGGTATCACCCCAGTTGAGCTACTTACAAACCAACGAAGCTAAGTGGAGAAACGGGGTCCAGCTTGAAGCTTTACCAGGACTTACATCGTCCTTCTTCATGATTTTGGCCACCGAACTTGGAGATGAGACCTTCATCATTGCAGCTGTGATGTCCATGAGACATCCCAAGTTCGTAGTGTCACATGGCTGGCAGCGGCCATGGTGGCAAAGGCGCGCCATGGAGGATTGCCAGGTCGACAATCAAGCCATGGCTGGCTGGAAATCACCACGGAAAATCAAGGATTTTTGATGTGGGAAACCTTGGGAAACCAGATGAAACCAGCCATTTCTATGCTAGATTTTTTTCATTGCCAGGTTCGGGACAACCAGAGGATTAGCTGTGCGATGTAACAGCGCTTCCACTGAGTGTGGCTGTGGTGAAGAACTGGATTTTTGATAATTGCGGACCATCATGACCGTTGCAAACGATGATGTGCTTCACCTTATGCCTATGATCAATCAGTGATGGTTCATGGGTGATGTTGGATCGTCCACGAACTACGGTTCCTATCTAATAGAACAATTCTGGTATTGCACCACCGTCAACAATGATGAATCATAAACGACCGATATTAGATAAAATGACTGGGTTAGTCGACAGGGATATGAGTTTGACTGATACCTCCTATTATCCAAAGAAGTTTCCCTTTCACATCCCAACAAGCACTTTGGGTTTTGTAGGGTTTAGGACGGCTACAGCCATGGTTGAGAGAGTGAGGCTGTTGATGGTGGTGGGTTGAATTTGATGGCCTTCTCACGTTTTGCCTATACTTGATAAAAATCATCCCACTTAGAAACTGGTTGGTAACCATGGTTAGCAACCTTTGTATCTATGATAACTATAACCCCTTAGGGTGGTTATTAAGCATGGTTGCCAACCAGTTACCTGCCGTGGGATGATCATCCAAGTACTGATGATTTTCAGTAGGCAGGCCAGTGATGTGGGAGAACATGCTATAGGGGCATGGTTGGCTTGTGCAGCTTCATTTCCTTCCCCAGTTGATTTACAGTTCCAGCCTTGCCAAACCATTGAGAAAGCTGGCTGGTTGCTGGTTTTCAACATTTTTTATTTTCCTAAACGTAACGTAACAAATGAACATCGGTGATTTCCTGACCTGTTGCTGTTTCCTAAAAAATTTCGCTTGACCAACGCACCGATTTTTCTCATGACAGGGTGCTCCTTCGCACCAACCAGCTGGTGAACCCGCCGTGGCTGAGGCTCTCTGGAGCCCTTGGTGCGTTGTACTTCATGACCGTTTTGTCGGCGTTCCTGGGAGTTGTTCTTCCAAATCTGATCTCCCAGGCGGGGGAACTGTTGGACTGCTGGGGAAGAATGAATGGTGACGAATGGTTGGTAGTGGTTGATGATGGTTTATGATTGTTTTATAATTGTTGGAATACTTGGAAAGAAGATGAAAGAAGTGTGAAGAATGGTTTTTATAATCTATCTATAACTGTGGTTTTAAACATGTTTCATTTTCCTTAGTAGTAACAAATGGTTGGTTGGTTGGTTGGTTGGCTAATATTATTCCTAGGGGTTGAAACCACCAACCAGAGAATGGTCAATGATGGTTGACGATGGTTCAGAATGGTTTATACTGGTTCAGTGACGGCTAATGGTGGTTGATAATGGGTTGATGATGGTTAACAATTGTGATATCAACAGTTAACACCAGTTGATAACGGTTTGTGAGCAGTGGTTGATGATGCTTCATGATATCATCAGTTACTGTAGCACTGGTTGCTACTGGCAAATTGCTGCTCATTGTTGACAATGGCAAATGGCTCTGAATGGGTGGGAATAGTTCATGATCATAGAATCATAGTTATCAATGGTGATCAACAATTAAGAATAAATGAGAGCGAGGATTAATGGCTGATCACCATTGTCATTCAGCCATTGATTACCAATGGTTCGTATCACCTGATTGTACAATAAGTGAATATAAATAAACCAATAAACCGTTGTAAAAACTATGATTGTTCAAGTTTATGGCTCATAATGGCCGAAATAATTTAGTTTATGGCTCATAATTGTACTATAAAAACTTTAAAGTTTATGGATCATAATGGCCGAGAAAGTTTGAGGATTCATGGCTCACAGTTGTTCACAATTTGCCAGCTGGTTAACAATCCCATCAGCTTGATGGTGACTCGCGCTTCCTCTGACGCTGGCGCGATCAAGTAACCAGTGGCTATGGTGTTTTATGATGGATCACAAGGCTTAGTGAATGGTTGATACTGGATTTAAATGAGTGGTTACAAGGCTCAATGATCGTTTCAAAGTGATGAATCATGCTTTATGACAGTGAATAAATGGTTAAGACTGTCGAGAAGGACTGATTATAAGATATTATAAGCCTTAATTAGCTATCAATCAACAACACCATGAAGAGCCACAATCATGTTCGCCTGCATTTTCACTCGCTCCTGCCTTTTCAGGAGAGAGTGACTCAATGCGCCACCGTTCTCTACACCTTCTTTGGCTTGCGGCTGATGTACGTGGGAGCCCGGGGAGAAGATGACAAGGACGAAGAATTTGAAGAGGTGCGCCCGTGGCAAAGCTGGGCCATGGATACAAGGTGGGCCCCCTTACTTAGCTAACTTGGGTTATAACTAGGGTAACTACCAGTTACTGTATGGTAAATATAACTATAGTTAAATGGCTTGTTAATCAACTTATAACTAGGGGGGCCCACTTTTCATCCGTTGTGCTCACCCTTTAGAAAGGAGCAAGGATTAGGATCTACTGGGAGTGGCCTGTAACCAAACGGTGGTTAAACAAAAGGGATTGATGGCTAAGGAATAGCTAGTATTGCATCACATGGTTTAGTTTACGGTTAATTCATGGCGAAATATTGGTTTATCCATTGTTTCACTTGATGTTAACCAGCTAGAATGGTGAGGATGTTAACTAACAGTAGTAGCTGGTATTCAAGCAACAATATGGTCTCCCTGTGTTTACCCATGGTTTATGGTCACCAGCAATGGTGGGGATTGCCTGAGAATGGTAGAGATTAGAACCAGCAGTGATATTTGACCAATGATCATATGGGTGGTTCTGAAAATAGGGGACCTCCTAATTCATCCAATATTAATCATCTATTAGTAATGAACCAACCATTTTTTGAGTTCTCAATTTTGAGAAACCACCATAATTATGATGAATGATTTTATAGAATGAACCATCGGGTATGGTCAACCACTGATGTGGCCCTGTCAGGCAACTGGTGAACCTCGAAGTAATTGTAAGTTGACCATCACTGCTCTTTTGCAAACTCGCCTGGAAGTGGAAAATCCACCATGCATGGTGGTTTGACCTGTACAATGGGTATTTTCAGCTTCCAGGTTAGTTTCGCAGAGGGTAATCATTAGATTGACCATCTTTGACGATGATCAACACACATGAAAACAAGTACAGACATCATCACTGAATAATATCAGCATTAATCATGATTTGCGAGCACCACCATGGGCCATCGCCATGATTCACCGGCCAAGTAGCCATAGCCCTTACCAGCATTATCAATCATGATTAATCAACCATCATGATCCACCATAAACTAGTCATTCAGGGTATGCCCGGTCCGGTCCGGTCCGGGATCTCGCGTTCGGGCCGTTCCTCGGTCCGGTCCGGGGCATTGCCGCGGTCCTGGGCTCCTTGAAACGCGGTATGCCTCAGAAGAATGAGGTTGTGAGCTGTTTGGAGATGGAACGCTGGTACATGGCATCAATGAGATTCGATATAGAAAAAAACACTCCAGGGGGAATCGAGCCTACCCGGGTATTTCGCAGAATATTTATTGCAGCTATAATGCAACCTGGCCCAAACCCATCGTCTTAGCATTGAAACTCTTCGCCGCCGCGGCTATCGAAAAAGTTGTCCATTGGCGCTGCGGCTCGGGCGGGGCCGGGCCGGGCTCGCGCCGGTCCGGTCCGGTCCGGTCCGTTCTCGGGGTCGTTCTCGTTCTGCGGCGCGCCCGGCGTACCCTGTCATTGCAAAGCGTTGATATTCATTTTTTAGTCTGAAGGACCATCAATACCCATCACTAGACAACTCATTAACCGTCGTTCACCAGCTCCTGAACCACCATGAATCAACACACCGTGAGCGCACCTTATCGTGATCGCCTCATTCACCACCAACCATCACCAATGATCAACCACCCACTAGCATAGCCTCCAACCATCTTATGAATTCTTATCAACCATCATTAACTCATTAAGCAGCTGGCTAACCATCATTAACCACTATGAACCAGTAAAAACCATTACCTTCATCAACTGAAGCAGCTAAAGCATCACTCAGTGACCATCATTAACCAACCTTGCCTTGCCATAGCATTAGTAATGGCCGACCCTGCTCATTAACCAACCTCATGAGCTTATCACGAGTATAAACCATCACTAACCTTCATGAACCAACCATCAGTAATCATAATTTACTATCAGTAATTATCATTGATCAACCATTATGAAGCTTATCAACCATCATTCAGCATGATGAACCATCATTAGCCATCAATTCACCATCAATTAACCATCATTTACCCCATCATTGACCATCACGAACCACAACTAATCCATCTTGACAAGTAACCATCACTACCCAACCAGCTGCTCGGCTGCTCGCAGGTGGAGAATACCTTAAAGGACTCCGCCTCAAAGGGACAAAAGTTACTAAGCTGCAGCCGTGGCGCTGGGCTGGGCACGTACCTTCGAGGGGCCAAGACGCATGGTGAGGTGATGGTGAAGCATGGTTGATAGTAGTGAAGTGATGTGAATTTATGTATGATGTTGATGGTTTACAATGGTTTTTAGTGGTTAAGAATCGTTTATTGATGTGAATTCATATGATATGTATGGTCTATAATGTGTTTAGTGGTCAAGAATCGTGTATTGATGTGAATTTATATATGATGTTGACCGTTTTTAGTGGTTCAACATGTTTGATTGATGCTTAGTAGCAGCTAATGATGATGCTTATCAGTGCCTAGTGAGGGGTAGTAATTAATGGTCTATTGATGTTTGAGGATGGTCACTTCAAGTGAATTGATGGTTATTGGTAGTTAACAATGGTCAATCATGTACAGCTATCTTGAGAAACCGCCATATTTAGATGCGTTGCTGGTCAAACCCTTCAAAAAGAGATTGAGGCTCTGACTGATGATGACCACTAATGGCCGATCAAGCAAAGTTTGGAGCACACTATACTGGTTGGTGATAGTGCTATCAAGAACTATTTGTTCGGTTTATACGGGATTATACTGGTTAACAATAGGGGACAATAGCCAACAATAATGGTTCCCGTAAACAACTACTAGTTGGTGGTTTGATTGCCAATTTTATTTTCCCAAAAGGTTGGCTGGTTGACAAACATGTGTTTCATTGGGATTGAACCCGCAACCAGTATAGATTCGGTCAAATAATGACTATCTATTGTTGACCATTGTTGATCATGAGCAATGCTCTTTGAGCATGATGGATGATGGTTTAACATCATAATTAATTGGTCATAGATCATCGAATCGAAATGGTCAGTAGGAAATCAAGTACATAAGCCATTGTCATGCCAGCAGTTTCACTCTTTGCCCACGACTTGGAAGTCATGAGTTATGCAGCTTGCAAGATCTACAAACAGCACAACGGAACTCAACAGATCGTGATGCCAATGTCTGAATTACAAACAGATCGGGATGTAGCATCATATGTGGACGGTAAATGGGAAAAAACAAGACATTAAAACCGTGATCGATCGTAACATTCTCCACTTTGCTAGTAGTTGCTTCACAACTACCGCCAACTTGGGATGTTGGGTGACTGGCGCACAGCCAACCTTGGATTTCCCAACGCTTAGGTCATACGTTCGCAGGATGTTCTCCCAGTTCCTGGTCTGCAAGTAGCTGCTCAATGGAGCTACAGTTGGTGGTACCACAGGTTTCCAAAGGATACGACTGCCCTTGCTATCTATTACCCCTACTGTTGCTAAAGTGTTGGCTAAATCAAGAATCAGTAGGTAGGGTAGAGTTGGATGAGTGAAAACTGATGATGGGTACTTGGATGTGCATGTTCACTCAGTAGATGATTGCTGACCATGGATATAGAGCTTATAACGCACCTTAGCCTTCTTTCATAGGGCTTTTTACCATGGTGATGCCCCAGTCATAACCCCAACTGCACATCCAGGTACTGTTGGTTTGATCAAAACCGAGCTGGGGAACTGCTGGTGACAATTGGGGTTTCCCTTTCCCTTCGGAATGATGATTCACAACAGGACCACCAACAGATGATGGTAAGGTACAATGAAACAAAAGCTTAGGCACAGCAAAGGATTCCAATGTCCGTGTAGTACAAATTTCCACGAACTGGTCAATGGCTGATGAATTAAAGGTTTTTGTCAATGTTCTTATGTTAATGATAAATGGTCACGTAACTAGTTGAGGAACGGATGATTAGTGAGTGGTTGACGTTCATGATTAATGGTTAATCAAGTAGCTTAATCAAGTAGTTGATGAATGGTTGATCAAGTAGCTGATGAATGGTTGTTTAATGTCTTATTACATCATCAGCCAATGGTTGGTTCAAGGTTTCATGAGTCCCCATTCACCAAGCACTGCCATGGCTAGATGTTGATTTTAATGCTGCTAAGTTGGTTGAGGACTTGACGACTTCTTACTGGTAAAAGGCGTGCTTCAGTCATCAACTAGTCAATCATCGTCAACCAACTTCACTAATCAACAATTTCATGGTTGTTTAACCATGATTGAGTCATCAACTAACTGAGTATGTTTGATCAGACCAATCCATTAATTGGTTAAACCCCTTCAGTGGTTCAATGGTATGCCAAATCATCCCCTTCTTCCTCATGTTAGTTGAGAATGCGCTCAATCAACTGCTACTGCTATTATTCCTACCGCCATTACTTTCATCATTGCTACTGCCATGATTACGACTATTGCTACTATGACTATTCATCCCCAATCCTACTACTATTGTTACACTCAATCATGCCCATGAATGCTACTGATACAACTACAACTACTATCATTACTACTATGGCTACCCATCATCCCCATACTACAACCATCTAATCATGATACAACAACTATCACTACTACTAACCATCATCCCTACCATCCTGGTATTTGTTTTCCTACTATGCCCTACGACTATAGTTACTACTATGGCTAAACATCATCCCTACCATCCTGGTATCATTGCTATGTCCATGAATGCTCCCCATCAATGCTTCTCCTACCATCAACGGGTCGTCCTCATCGAGGTTTTGCACTCCCGTGTTCTTGGAGGAGCGCTGTGGGACGTTGGTGGTTAATTGGTAGCTTTTAACGGAGCTATGTTAGTCAACCATGGGTAAGTAATGGTTAAGTAGTGGGTAACTTACCATTGATAACTTAATCTATCAACCACTATGGGTAAGTAATGGTTAAGTAGTGGTTTCTCAAAATAGGGCTAGCCTCAAATCATCCTTTAGTGGTCATTTTCAAAAATAAACCAACCAGTTTCGGGTCCCCCATGTTAAGAAACCCCCAAGTAGTGGTTGATAAAATCTAGTTGGTGGCTTGAAACATTGCTTATTTTCCCCAATATTAACAAATTGGTGGTTGACTGATATTGTTCATAGGGGTTGAAACCACCAACCAGTAACTAATCATGGTTCAGCAATGGTTATGTAGTGGTTGATAACTATCAGGCATTAAGTAGTGGTTAATAAGCATGGATTATGGTGGCTAATAATGGTTTATAGTGATTAGTAGTGAGTAATGATGGTTAGCAGCCATGGATTATGGCGGTTGACTGGCAGCTTTCATAATGTTAATGATGGGTGATTTAGTGAGTAATACTGGTTGGATGGTGCTGAAATAGTGATTGATACTGGTGAAACTTGAATGTTAATGGTAAATTAGTGAGCAACATTGGCTAACTTACGACTCATGAAAGGTCATCAATGATTCACATGTTAGCTACTTTGATCTTTTTCATCATTTCATGAATTGATTCTCATGGGATCATCAATGATTCATAACATAATTGTTCAATCATGTTTCGACGATGATTCGCATGAACTGGAGATCCTTTTTGCTACTACGCCATCGCTAGCTTTGCAGGATCTAGCCGCAGATACTGTTTGCTTGTTCACTGTTTCCTTGTTTGGTTGCTTGTTTGCTTGCTGTTTGCTTGTTTGTTTGCTGACTTCCTTGTTTGGTGGTGGGCTTGTTGCTGGGATATGATGGATGTAATGATGGGTATTTTTGATTCTTGATTGATGTCTTTTGTCTTCTACACTTATTTGCTGCCAACTATCACAAGACATCAAGTGACCATCACATGACTTGCAGTGAACCATCAAGTAACCATCAATAATAAACTCAATGTGAATAGCAAAGGGCCGCCATTGCTCACCATTATCAGTCATTACCTAGTCGGTATTTTTTGACATGTTGAAGATGTTACGCCATATTTGGCGTGGTTGGTTAGCTGACTTATATATTGTCAGAGGGTTGGAAACTACCAAGCAGATCATCGTGAGCTGTCAGTAAACCATTCATCAACCATGTTTTTTCCTATAAAAAATCATTCATTCTTTCAAATCAGGATTATTTCGAATAAACGGAGCCATTCATCAACCATGTTTATTCCTTCTTTGTTGCCAACGGCTGAGCTGTTGATCATTAAACCTTGGACAACTCCAGGATCAACCGTCAACCGTGTCATGTAAGCAGCCATGAGGCAGCCAGCAACGAAGCATCAACCACCCATCAACAAACAGCGTCATGATTTGAATCAACCAACCAGCTACCAACCATCAGTGCTGGTGGTAAATGATGGTACTGGATTTAGTAAAAATATGTAAAAATGGTTCATGATTAGTTGATGCTCATGTATTTTTACCACTACCGCCCAGCATTCACCACTAACCATCATTAACGACCCATTATGAACCATTCACGATAAGTATCAATTATCAACCAATGAATGGTTCGTCGTCCTTCACCAACCAATAGTCAACCCTCAACCATCATTGGTGGTTGAACCATTCACAATACCTATCAGCCACTTCATCAACCGAAGCACCATCAATCAACACACCCAGCATTCACCAACCCTGGCTGCTCTATCAACCAGTCATCCTTCCTCTCAACATCAACGAAACACCATGTCACCAACATTTCAACCATCAACTCATCATTCACCACCATTGAAACCACACCTCGCCCACCGACTTAACCCACCCCCACTGCTTAAGCACCACTTGGCCCACAATTTCACCTACTAAACCCACCATTTCACCCACTGAGCCCACCACTTCGCCCACCATGTGGCGCCCACCGAGCCCCCACTGGGCCCACCACTCGGCGCACCAGGCGCTGATGCTCACCTTCCTGGCCGAGTGGGGCGACCGCTCGCAGATCGCCACCATCAGCTTGGCGGCGCATCAGAACCCGCTGGCCGTGCCGCTGGGCCACGCAGCGGCGGCACGGGGAACATGATGACAGGTCCAAGGGGGATGAATGATGAGGTTTTTTATAGGACTTAATGGGTTTATGATTTCTATAGTTGATAGGTTAATGATGAGGTCTATAATTTCTATAGTTGTTGAAAATTTAATAGGTTAATAGGTTAATGATGAGGTGTATGATTCCTGTAGGTTTTATAGTTGATAATTGATCCACCTATATGAGGTTTGTTAACAACTATATGAGGCTTAAATGTTTGATACGTCTTGAATTTCTATACAATCTGATGTTGTTGAAAATAGTTGTTCAATTGGTTTTTATAGGTTTTTTAGTTAAACCATTCGTAGTTGTTTTACACATTGCTTACAAGCACTACACTCATGTTCGCTATCAATAGGTTGCCACTATTATGATGGAAACCATGGTTGAATGGTTCTCGGTGGAGGAAATTATGAGGTGGGTGGCTCAAGCATGTTCTATGATTCAAAACTCAACATGGTTTAGTGGTTGGTGGTGAATGAGGTAGATTGAGTGAGGGTTGGATAGTCCAAACCATTTGTGAAGTAGTGTCTCATTGAATGGGTGTGTTAATCGTGGGTGAAATAGTGGTGACGTGGTCCTTGAATGAGGGTTAAATCGTGGTTGCATATGGTTGCAAGTGGTTGGTTATATGACGTTAAAACTGAGTGAGTGGGCATCAGTGGGTTACAACTCCTGCAGCGTACCCTTGATTCAACGAGGGTTATCCCACTGCTATGAAGTGAGATGAATCATCCGGGTAGAAACTCGTGTTGGTTCCACCAGTGATCAACGAGTACTGGCTGGTGGTTGGGAGAGAGCTGAGAAGCCAGGGGGTTTCCCTATATCATCCTATATCCCTTTAAAGGTGGGGATACCGAGCTACCAGTGCTGGACCAGATGGTAGAGTATCAACCAATCATCAACCAACCATCAATCAATCGATTCCTGTGATTGACCATCCTTAACTTAATCCATCATGAATCATCATTAAACAAACACTGACCGACCTTTTTCTCTAGTCAACCAGCCATTACCCTACTACCATTATCATCATATGTACGTATTATTGTTGTTGCTATTCTATTATTGCCCATCAAACAGTATGAACCATCACTACCCACTATCGAGCATGGATAACCGTTGTTGACCTTAGCTACAACCATCGTCTCGCCATCATAACCATCCAAGAGCCATCAACGAAGCATCAATTCGGCATCATTAACCATCCTTTAGCCACCATTGAACCATCAGATATCCATTAATCAACCATCATTGACCACTATGAATCAGCACTCGGCCACTACAAAACCTGGTTATTCACCATCATTTAACCTTGATTTTAACCATCATTGAACCATCCTTGAACAATCATTTATCCACATTAAACCATCATTTATCCATCAGATAGCCATCATTTAATCATCCTTAACCCATCATATAGCCATCATATCACCCTCACCATCTCGACTTCTCAACACCTCGGCCCAAAAACGGGCGCCATGATCCCGATCCGTCAGGATCCTCGGGGCCATCGTGGGGCATAGCATTTGCACCGGGCTCGCTGTCTTCGGTGGAGAGTTGCTTGGAAGAGACGCTTTCGAACGTGATGCCACTGGGAATGGTGGATCAAGCATGTGGGCATGGCAGTAATTATTAACCATGTGGGCATGGCAGTATTAACCATATTAACCATGGAATATCATTGGTATTAAGCCAATTGGTTAATATACATATTATTACCATTTGGTTATATGCGTTCATGATACGAACCATTTGGGAATACGTATAAACCATTGATATTAACCATTGGTGAATGATACTGAAAAATAATTGATGAATGAGATAATAATACCGCGGCAGTATATTACCATTGTTGAAGAATGGTAAATAATTGGTTGATAATTGATGATGATGATGATTGATTTACAATGGTAAATACCAACAATGGTGTTTAAAGTTGTAAACTATTAGTGAATAGTTGATTTATCATAAATCAATGGTACAACGGAATTATAAACCATTTGCAATGGTGATGCTTTGTTATAATAATTCACCACTATGGTATGATTGAACGTAGAGGTGAATATTCACTAGTTTGTTCACATTGGTACATTACTAAGAGGAATGATTCGACCATTGGTTATCCTATGGTGAATAACCATTGGTATTAATCATTGCCGGTGAATAATGGTAAACCATGGCATTATGCTTCATGGTGAACCACTTGATGGTTAAGTAATGATAATCACCCATAATCAGCCGGTGTAATCACTGATAATCTCCAACAATGATAATCATTATAAATAACGATAATCGCCAATAAGTAATGCCAATAAGAATACCAATTACAATTTATTAATCACTTGTGAACTGCAATAGCATAGCATTTGCATACTGAACAGTTATTGGTGTTAACTGGTAAATCATTGAGTAATGGTCTACTGTATTAGTGATTCATATTGGTTTGTACTACCGATAACAATGGTTGATAATGGTTAATTAGTGATAGTGAATGGTGAATAATGATGACCCAGGAACAACAATGGTTGACAATGGTTGGTAGTGGGGGATCATAACCAACAATGAGAATCATAATGCTTACGAGTGGTGAATCAACCATTAGTTGAGTAATGGTTCACTACTAGTTCATAATGGTTAAGGAAAAGGTCTAATAGTGATTGATGCTAATGTTAACTATGGGTTCGTCACGGTTGCGTCATGACTAGCTAAAGTTAATGGTAAATGATTAAGCCATGGTTTGTCAGCCATGCTGAAGTAGTTATTCATTAGTGGTTTGTTATTGTTAATAGTTATTCTGGTGACTACTAATGCAAAGTAATACTAGTACCAGGGATAGTGGTTGATGATAATGGTTGATAATAGTATTTTTTTTCGCAATGGTGAATCAACCATCAATTAATCAGTTTGCAAACCATTAGCTGTTATGAGCCCATTAATTGACAATAGTGGTTTATGATGGTAGTGGTTGAGTCAGTAATGGTTATGATTAGCTGATGGTAATGGCAATGATGAAGCCATGGTTGAACGATGGTAATCAAGTAATGGTAGTATAGCAATGGTATGATGATACATGATAGCTGTGTTGATGATGGTGAATGTTAATCCAAAGCTATGGATAACTTTGGTAAAGTATGTTTAGTAATGGTTTGTAATGGTTGATCATGGCTGATACTGTAATATATTAACCCAGGATTCATGATAGTTGATAATTAATAGAAAATGAGGATATACAATGGTTATATAATCATAGTTAGTATTGGTGAATACTGTTCTGAATACTAGTTGATGGGCAATGTTAAGCCAGGATGAAGCTAAATTCCCTGGGTTTATAATGGCTAAATGTGGTTGACAGGGGTTGTAACCATTGGTTTATAGTAATGGTATATCAACCGTTACAAAGTGATTCATAGTTAGTTCATTGATGGTTTATAGTGGATGATATTCAATTTCTATGGTGAATTCACCATTAGTAATCGTTATTAGTGGCTGAACAATGGCTAATGACCATGGTTGATAGAGGCTCACAAATAGTTGATAGATGCGTAGTGACTGCTTGTGGTTTGTAATCAATGGTCAATCAACCGGTAAATCATGCTAAATTGATGCTAGATCATGATTAATTATTGGGAATGATTGGTAATGGTTTCCAGTGGTAAATCAGTTGGAAATGGTGAATAGTGGTGCATTGATGGTCGCTCTGCGTAATTTTGGTTGAATCAACTGGTCAAATTGCGATTGCCAACCGATAATGCAGTATAATTACACGGTTGGTGTCATTAGTCATGGTTTCACTCATCATTGGTTTTATCAATGGAAACCAATGGTTAATCAACTGGTCAATTGCCATGGCTAATGACGGTTAATAGCATTGGTTTATAATGGCCCATGATGGCAACGAGCACGCAGCATGGCGCGTATTCTGCAGCCAGGGCTGGCGACCCACAGCTGCAGCAAGTGGTGAATGGATGATTAGCAATTGCAAGCAGTAGATGAATGGTTGATTAATTGATAATTGATTAATTGATAATTGCTAATAGATGGTTAATCATCAACTGTTTGACTAATTGATAATGGTTAATAGCAGCAAATGGTTAATGGTTGATTAATTGATAATTAGATGATGAATTATCAACGGTAGATAAACACCTTAGTGATTAATGGTTGATTAATTGATAATGAGATGATGAATGATAGTCATGGTTGAATCTACTAGTAGTTACTCATAGTTAATGATTAGTGGTTGAATCAATAGTAGCTAGGTTAACAAAGAATAACTTGACAATGGTCAATGGATGATTAGTAATGGCTAACAGTTGCTACGGATGGTTCATTACTGGTTGATCATTGATAGTGGTTGGTTAATGATTAGTGACTGTTAGCTGTATTAACCATGTATCAACCATGAATTAATTTTAAGTATGTTAACTCCAAAGGTTACCATGAATGATTAACTATTACGTGGGTTAATAGTGCTTCATGAGGAATGGTGGTGAATAACATTGACAAATCTATTTGAATTGATGAATGGTGCATAAATTGGGGCTGGTTGACAAGGGCTATTCGCTAGTCAGAATTTGTCAATCGTGGATATCAGGTTGATTCAGAATCAATCGCTACCCGTAGTGTTCGACATGAGTGTGGAAGAACCAACACTAGCTAATCAGCCACAATCATCCACCATTAGTGTTCAACATGATGGTTGACATCAGGTGAGTGGTGGGACCGACACGAGCTAATGCCGACAACGGTGGAACCAACCTATGTAATGGCTGACATCAGGTTGATGCTGATGGATTGGTATTAATAGTCATGCTGCCTAGATTTGTTCCTTGTGGAAATACAATGCTTAGGAATAGGATGACAAACAGTTAAGAAAGGACAGACCCCCGAACTACCAGCTGTTCCTCATTTATTATCAGATATCAAGTACCAAGTAGAATCACTTAGTCGGTCAAGGGTAACATGCCTGGTGTATTTGCATGTTGTGTTCACCAGGCTAAACTGATCATGATGTTTACATTTAAACGGCTAAGCTGGTCTGATGAATTTGACCATTCGTTCAAAAATGGGTAGCATGGCAGTGGCTCAAGATCTTAGAAAAGTGAATAAAGCTTGTGGTGTGTGTGCTTTGCGCACAGAGCTCGCAATGCTTCAAGTTACCGTGTCCCTCCCAAGTGGGAGGAGTGAAACATTGTCACTCCCACGCCTTGCCACTGTGGCCGACTTGAAAGTGTTGGCCCAGAAGTCGTTTGGACAGGGGTTCCTAAAGCTTGCCACGGAAACGGGACATGCCCTGACCGACCTCACGGACCCTTTGGAAGCTTCGGGCATTCGAGATGGGGACCACTTCACAGCAGTCGTGCAACAACCAAAAGTAGTGGCAACGCAACAGGCTTTTGCAATGTGGTGCTGCGGAGGTAATAAGGTTTTGACTTGGGGCGATCCAGGTTGCGGTGGTGACAGCTCCGCAGTGCAAGATCAGCTCAGGAACGTGCAACAAATTCAGGCCACAGGAGCTGCATTTGCTGCCATTTTGGGCGACCGGTCAGTGATTACCTGGGGCGGTCCAGATGACGGTGGTGACAGCAGTACAGTTCAAGACAAACTCAGGAACGTGCGGCAAGTTCAGGGGACCACTAGCGCCTTTGCTGCCATCTTGGGCGATGGGTCAGTGGTTACCTGGGGCGATCCACAGTATGGTGGTCACAGCTCTGCCGTCCAAGATCAGCTCAGGAATGTGCAGCAAGTTCAGGCCACCGCATGCGCCTTCGCTGCCATCTTGGGCGATGGGTCTGTTGTTACCTGGGGCGTTCCAGATTTTGGCGGTGACAGCTCTGCCGTTCAAGATCGGCTCCGGAACGTGCAACAAGTTCAGGCCACAGGTAGTGCCTTTGCTGCCATCTTGGGCGATGGGTCAGTGGTTACCTGGGGCAATCCAGAGGCTGGCGGTGACAGCTCTGCAGTGCAAGACCAGCTCAGGAACGTGCAACAAGTTCAGGGCACATACAACGCCTTTGCTGCCATCGTGGGCGATGGGTCAGTGGTTACCTGGGGCGATCAAATGTTTGGTGGTCACAGCTCTGCAATTCAAGATCGGCTAAGGAACGTGCAACAAGTTCAGGCGACGAGTGGGGGCGCCTTTGCTGCCATCTTGGTCGATGGATCAGTGGTTACCTGGGGCAATCTGTTTGTTGGTGGCGACAGCTCTGCAGTGCAAGATCAGCTCAGGAACGTGCAACAAGTTCAGGGCACATACAACGCCTTTGCTGCCATCGTGGGCGATGGGTCAGTGGTTACCTGGGGCCTCCCAAGGAATGGTGGTGACAGCTCCGCCGTCCAAGATCAACTCAGGAACGTGCAACAAGTTCAGGGCACAAATTTTGCCTTTGCTGCCATCTTGGGTGACGGGTCAGTCGTTACCTGGGGCTATCCAGTTTTTGGTGGTGACAGCTTTGCAGTGCAAGATCAGTTCCCTTTCCTGTAGCCTTGTCCATTACGTGTAGAACACCTTTCAAAAGATTTGATGTCACAGTCAATCAGTGCGAACTGATGAAAAATGATGAGTTTTGGGATGCTGGGGGTTGCTTTCTGGTCACCTAAACGATTGCCAATCTTGCACAACGAAGAGGGCTCTGAACCAGTCACTTTCGAATCTCTGCTGCACGTCCCGGCGAATGCACTTACCCGGGATACTTCGACGAAGTATCCATCATCAACATTCATTAACCAGTCATATGGCTGTGGGTCAAACCCCTGTACCCCTGGTTCCCCCATCATTAACCATTGTTTTCCCTATGATTTGGTTGATCATTATAAGCCCTTATTGATGGTTGAGATTCACCCATAGCCATGCAGATAATGATGTATATCTATCTACCGCAAATGGGGCATCTTGAGTAATATTAATCCGTTCAGTAGATATGGAATCACCATTAGTCCGCAAATGGTGTACCCCAAGTTGCGGTGAGGATGGTTATGAACAACAATATTCCAGAACTGGTCACTTGGTCAATATTCACCGGATGTTTAGCTGTTATTACTTATCCTCCTTGGTAGCTCCAAAAGAAAATCGGGGAGCACGAGCACCTTTTAAAACAGAAATCCTGAAATAATTTTCCACAGAATACTAGTTGGTACCCCCAATTTCATTGCAAATTTGGGGTCAGACACCCTGGGGTTGTTTTCAAGGGGGTCTGGCTATAAACCTGAGAGCCACCACAGAATTATTTTCAAAGGGGTCTGACAATAAGCATGAACTTTCTTGATCTTCTTGAACCCAGCGAATGCCATCATACCATCATCAGGCTCCCAGTGCTCTTGTATGTCAGAAGGATCCTGACAATCGTCATCCAGCTGTTTGGCACTGGGGGCGGAAATGGTCTCAGATGTTGATAGTATTTATATTATACATGGATTTAAAATACAAAAGAATGCATTAAAAAACACTTGTGAAGTAACACTTTGTGTTGAAACTCTTCAAGTGACATTCTCGGAAGACATTCTTGGAGCGACGAGTCACTCTCGGTACTGACACTCTTGGACAGACCAACGGAAAGACATTTCAATGAGAGATGTCCACAATGCCACCCGCTTTGCAAAAAATATTCCAGTGCCAAACACTGCCAAATTGTTTCAGTGTAAACCGCTTTGGCGAAAATGTTCCGATGCTAAATCGTTTTAGTGGAAATGACTTTGGAGAAAATGTTCCTGTGCAAAAACCCTTTTAAGAGAAAACTGCTTTGGCGCTAAACCGTTTTAGTGGAAATCGTTTTGGAGAAAATGTTCCCGTAAAATATCAGGGTGGATCCAAACAGTAAGATATTCTAACTGATAAGTTTCTGGCTAAGCCCCCCCAAATTATTTCATGTATAGATGCCTAGAACTGTTTTAATGGACAGTTTCTAGGATAGGTAAAACTTAATCATGCTTCAAAGGTTGCGCCTGAAGCGTGTAACGATGATGGATTGTTATGATGGAAAACAGATAATGCATCACATACATCAAAGTAACCCAAGAGCCATGTATGCTCGGTGCAGTGTTGAAAAATGGTAAAGAAGATTGACAATATTAGGGTGGATCCCAACAGCAAGATATTCAAGCTGATAGGTTTCTGGTTAAGCCCCCCAAATTATTTCATGTAGATCCCTTGGATGATTTTAATGATAGTGGAAACCGCTTTGGAGGAAATGCTCCTGTGCAAAGCCTTTTCAGGGAAAACCGCTTTGGAGAAAATGTTCGGTGCCAAACCGTTTTAGTCGGAACCGTTTTAGTGTGAACAGTCTGTATAGGACCATTCAGCCCCCCAGCTGAGTGCAAAATATGAACCAGTGCCAGCGCAGTTCAATGGACTGGATGGACTGGGTATACTGGGGTGGTTGGTTTTGAGGATGTGTGCAGATATGATCAAAAAATGGGGTCAGTCCCCTGGTTTCTATTTTTGGTTGGGTGTGTCTTGGATATGTCAGTCCCCAGGATTTTTTATTTCATTTTTTGGTTATTTCAATGAGGGCTTGACACTCTCAGCTAGTTGCAAAAAACCCTAGTCACCCCAATTTTATTTTATTTTCTGGTTGGGTACCATCAAATCTTTTTATTTTGAAGGGGGACCGACCCTCACCCCTACCAACCAACAAGGATATTACTTATTAGTCCTCGATTATCCATGATGTAACCATCCAGGTTTCCCTAGTTAATAACCATGCTTAATTCCACTATTAACCGCGATTTCCATTACTTCCATGGTTGATTAATCCAAATCAATCCTATTTGCAATCTTGAATCCTTTCCGCCAAGCATCGTTAGTTCCCAACTTTCTACTTTTAATCACCACTAACTATGATCAATCAGTGTTCTCAATTGACCACAATTATTTAGCCACTTTTCAGACTGATAATCATTAACCACTTCCACCATAAGCCACTATTGACCACTATCGATCACTATTAGCCATGATTAACCACTATTCACATCTCGCTGGTATCCTCGAGACTGTCCTTGCGGCAGCTGGGCAAGGGCAAGGAGGACCAAGTGTGCGTAGCCATTATTAGCCACTCTTATCCATTAAGCATCATTATCATCCACTATTCACCGCTCTTAACCGCTATTAAGCATCATTATTAACCACTATTGACCATCATCATTGACCTAAACCCAGGTTCCAAGGCCTTCCAGGGGAACTTCCCACGACCTCCCCAGGTTTTTGGGCAAACGGATTCCACAGCGATACGTGGCTTTCGGGGGAGGCGGCTCCGCGCGGCGAAAATTTCGTGGTGGCTCCGCGGCTTTGCCGCGACGGGTTCATGGTGAAGCAACGGTTAGGGCATAAGAACCAACAATTGCTGGTTAATTGATGGTTAATAGCTGGTTAATTGATGGTTAAGAGTGGCTAGCAATGGTTGAGAATGGTTGACAATGGTTGAGAATGGTTGATTACAGCTACTACCTTAGCAAAACCATGGGTGTTTCTATGGTTGACAATGGTTAGTAGTGGTTAGTCATAGGGGATGATGGCTGCTACCTTTGCTTTTTAGGCTTTTTTGGGTATGATTGATTTACCAGCCACTAAAAGTTAGACTTTTGGCAAGGGATCTAAAAGCCACAAAGGGGATAAGAACCAACAATTATGGGGAATAATAGCATATGTTTCATGTTTTAAGCGCCAAGCAGCAATGGCTCAAGAAAGGGAAAATTGTTAGCTAGATATGGCGAATCAATAGTTACATAGTCATAAGAACGGTTGAACAATGGTCAATTGATGATTAGATAATGGTGAATAGTGTTGAATCACGATGAATTAACCACGACATGTTAAATCTTTGATGATCAACCACTATAAACATGGTATAACATGGTAACATGTTGAATTCATGTTGATGTGTAGGTTATTCCTGGTCAAAAGTAAACAGTGGTTGATAGTGGTTCATAACAGTGGTTCAACCAATGTTCATTTCATGGCACATTGATAGTTCATATAAGGTAGGAGTGGGGAGCAGATATTGATTCATGGTCGAGTGCTTGATAGCGGCTCATCATAGTTCATCAGTTCAATGGTGATTAGGAATTCTCAGTTATGTAATGATGCCCAACAATGACAAGGATTGCTTGCACAGGTGAATCATGTTTGAAACATGGTTGATGGCTAATCTATAGCGGTTACAGTAATATTTTAACATCACCCAGAATAGTATGGGTGTTACGTAAGCCATGGGCTTGATCAGCGGGTTGATACTGGGCAACAATCACGTACCAAGTATGCAGTTGGTATAAACTTCATGCTAATCATTTATAGTACTCAACCAACCATTTTGTGGGGTACCCAACCTGAATGGGTGTTTCCTGAGACTCAACAAAGATGAAAACCAGCGAACTGCCGGCAAAATACAAGCAACCCATAGTTGATAAGCAAAACAATAGCAATCATCCTCCAATGCAAAAATGAGCAATCAACCATGAATAATCACCCAAGGGCACTTGAACTGAACTGTGTTTTGCAAAAATCGAAATTGACTCAGGAACCAACCATGAATCATCAAGAGCCCAAGCGCCATCTAACAATTAGGCATCCAACTGCACCAACAAACCATGAACCAACCCACCACCCAGGGCGGCATCCAAGCGCAGGTTGTCTCTTCATCCTCTTCGCAATCCTCAACTTCCTGGGAGTGCTGCAGTGATGCTGCTCTCAGCTTCTTTGCGCTGGCACAGGGCCGTACTCAGCGCCGTGGATTTAACAAGTGCATGTAGCTGTATATGTATATGGGTCAATATTAACCAACCAATCATGGGGAATAACAACCAGCAATAATAGGGAAAACAATGGTTAAGCTGTATATGGTAGTTTCTCAAAGTTGGAGAATTAATGGGTGGTTTCTCAGAATGGGGGTACCCCAAACTTGCCTATGGGAGGGTCACTTACCCATGTGGGGGTTTCTTAAAATAGGGATACCCCCAAAAATGGTTGGTTTATTGCTAATAATGACTAGTATTGGATGATTTGGGGGTACCCCTATTTTGAGAAACACCCATATGTGGGGGGTTCTCAGAATAGGGAAACCCCAAGATATGGTTGGTTTGAGGCCTGGAGATACACTTTTTTAATACAGATAAATAGATAAATAGTCTATTAGATGCATACATATGGGTGTCTCTCAGGCCATAGGGGTATCCCCAGGCCTAATGGCTTTAGCAACCCTCCTAAAGCTGTATACATGTGCGTAGTAGTGGTTAACCATACCGAAGAATGGCGGTATACGGCCAACAAAACGGGGACGACGACTAGCAGCACTGCAACCAAAGGACAGGCAGGTTTATACGAATATTGGTGGTCACCGTAACCATGCTCAAGAATGGTGGTTGTAGTGGTTGAGTAGGAATGATCCTGGCTGATCAGAGATTCATAATTTGCAACCATGATCGATCCCAAAAATATCAAGCATCAATGCAGATTAGCGGAAATTCAACCTAATTAACATGCGGGTGTTGCAATGTTTTTCAAATATTCAAAGGAATAACCCATCCATTTTGAGCCGTCCCTATTATGAGAACCCCTTGTCAATTCGAGGTTAGGAACCCAACTTAACTTAATGTGATTCACCAAGCTGTGCTTTAGCATTCTCAACCCCTAAGCCCGTATTTCAACCAAGAGTCCTCTGAAGGCGGCCTGGATTGACTCGCCCGCCTGCCCTAGACAAGTCAGCCTCACAGTATGAACCATTGCCCACCACTGCAACTTTAGCTGGCTGGTGGTTTTAAACATTTTTTATGTTCCCTAATGTAGAGGGGTTCCAGTCAGTCTTTGTTTAACTAATATCAATCACCAAGAATTCATTAACTCAATGGTGGTTAAACATGATCACTAACTAGTGGTTAATCATCGATTTTGAATAGTGATCAATGATCCCTAGGCCATCAGCCACCAATGAAGTAGGATCATCGCTCATCATCCCTGACCACTACAAATCATTTTTCTTGTTGGTTCTACAGCGGTAGCGACGCAGAGAGGTTGTGTGCCAACGCAAGGGACTTTCGAGTCGAGGACTTGTTTCACTATGTCCAGCGTGCTGAAGCCAATCCGAAACAGTAACGCCAAAGAATCTATGAACCAAGCAGTCAGTAGTTTTGACTAAATAGTCATTATTGTTGTTGCTGCTGTTTGTTGTTGTTGTTGCTGCTGTTGTTGTTGTTATTCTAAGTAGTCATTTTTTTACTATTCAATATCAGCATTGAGCCCATTTGACTACGTCAAGGTACAAGTTTGGCGATAGATTCATCATCATGTTTACCATTCTGAAGCCTAGCTTTTTGAATGGCAAACCATTCATGGATACTCAGGGTACCATCCAGCCGTCAACAATCAGCCGGATCTGGGCTTGAAAATCAGCACCGGACACCAGTGCCAAACCGGCCTGGCTTTTCCAAGCGCAATTCACGGTGTGAAGGTTCCGCCCGTCCAAAGGCTTCCTTCCGCTGGTAAGGGTGGTATCGCCCTGATTCGATCGGCTGGTGCGGTTAAGCATGGGGAATGAGGGTTGTTTAACCTGGTGAATGATGCTTAATGAATTGTATGATGGTTTGTAGTCGTTGAACTGACCATCTCCAATCCCTATTTGGCAGGGTAGGTATGATTGTCCGGTAATACTAGGAGACAACCAGTAATAAAAAGGTCAACAACCAGTAAGTGCAGTTGTGAATGCTTGACCTCTTGATACTGCTTGACAACAGGGACAAACCCACCAACCATAGCCAACAATGACAGTTTATCTTTGACCCAGTGGTCCACTATCGACCATTATCATAAATGACTAAATAGTAATGATTAATACTTGCAAATGACGGCAAATACTGGTCATTATGGTTATATAAGTGAGTTACTGATGCTTAATGATGGCCGATAGTGGTGAATGATAAAGCAGACACCTAACATGATATCCAACAGTCGCGGTTGGTCGCTTCTTATCCACCCATTTTGGAAGGGCACCGGTATATCCAGGATCCCTGCTTGAAGAGGAGAGGAGGACACCATGCTTCAGAAACGGTAAGCAGGTGGGATAGCCTAGCCACCAACCGCAGGCGTAGCTATGTGGAGCCCGTGTGGCCAACATGAAATGTTCCACTACGATGTAATGGGAGATCCAGCTGTGCATAACACCCCCAACTCTTTGTTGGTAAATGGCCACTTACTGATTGATAAGCTGCTGGTTGAACAAATGGATCGACCATTAATATCCCAACTGCCCAAGGATTCTCATCTTCCGAAGTGGTAATTACTATGGTCTATGCCCTTGGGAGTGCCGCAGCGGGAAATTGAAAACCACCCAGGAAAGCAGAAAACCAGAGAGAAGTTCTTTCATTTTTTGGGATGGCTTTCCACATCTCAAATTGCCAGACGGTATAGGTTTTTCCAAAATAGTGTCTATTAGCGGTAAATAATGGTTATATTGGTCATAATGGATGATATGCCATCAGTTCGTTACTATGAATGGTTTCTTGATATGAATGAGTTTGAGGCTCCCAACAGTGGAGTCAATTTCTTCAGCAACTTGGGCAACAGAGGGTGAGTTGTGCCACACGTTGATGAGATCAGCAACTTGGAATGCTAACCACTGCCGCGCTGAAAGTTCAAGCCTCCCTGCATAATAGCACCCAGCCGTTGCACGAAACGCGGCAGGAGCTTAGAGTGACACCCAGCCGCTTAGTGTGGGAAGTTCGTTGGGGCCGCCACTCACTGTGGCTAAGAATGGTGTGAATCACGATAAGTTTGGAGCCAGACTTGAGTTGATGATGGAGTAGAATGACTAATGGTAGTTGGGGTTTGTCATCACCATCATAAATCGCGATCGGAAATGGTTAGTACTACCAGTTACTACCAACGACCAGCATCAGCAACAACCAACATACAATCATCTCCAGAGGTCATTATATAATGTTTATCATCCATACTAATAGTGATGTTGGTCAGCAAGCCGGGTTGATCAGGGTCCTTGAGTGACCAGGGTGTTGATATGTTCACGGCTGTGGTCAAGTACGGTAAGTCCTCGATGGGAATGGGTCAATATTAACCAACCAAGAACGGGGGATAATGACCAACAACAAGTAGGGAGTGTAGTGGTTAATGATGGTACACCAGGGGGCCCAGGTTTTTCACCAATAGCCAGATAACCATCAACCATTGACACTTGTACCATTCTGAGAATTGTTACTGAAAATATAGTCACCATCCTTAGAATGCCATGTGGTTGCACTCTGGTGAACTAACTGGTGGGAGTTGCACTCTGAGGAACTAACTGGGGGAAGTTGCACTCTGGTGAACTAACTTGGAAGTGGAAATCCACCTAAGGGTGTCACCTAAGGCTCGGTTAGAACGGCCACGACGCCAGCCGTGGAGCTGTGACCCGCGCAGTGACCAATGTCACTGTAGAGCGCCGACCACAGATGTGTGGTGTTGGAGTTGGGGGCAGATGTGGCGAGCTGGGTCAAGGCTTTAATCAACCAACCTATGGGGGATAGTCACCAACAATTTCATGGGAAAACAATGGTAAATGATGGGGGAACCAGCTGCAATGTCCACTTGTTCGGGGTTATTAGCTACCTTATCGTCCTTATAACCATGGTTGCATCCCACTTGGAACCTGAGCTGCACACCCAAGTGACAGGTTTTCAAGACAGGCACCAACTTGGTAGGACTCACAGCCGGCAAATGAAATGAGAAAAAGCCACTATCTTACCATCTAATGAAGAGCCACTAGGGTGACGATTAGTAGGGCCTCCCTTACAAATGGATGGGGGACATATGAATCAACTGTAAGTGTCTGATGATGATTAAAAGTTCAGAACTAACCTCTATGATCCTTGGTGTTGGTAAATAGCCACGGATTTGTGTGCTGCTTTTTGTGCATGGTAATTATTGAGTATCACAAGCCAAAGTGAACCATTTTTGGCAAGAATGAATCAAAAGTGATTCCAGTTGCTCATCATGGGTTCAGAAGTACCCTTAGTAATATCATTAATGTTTAATCAATTGACAGTTATACTGTTGGTTATGAACCAACCCAACCCCACCCACAAGGCTAGTCAACACTGAGACTATGGGGACACGGGCCACTTCAAACAAAGCACTAACGAAGCGGCTCTCTGGTGATAGGTGCTAGTGGGTTTGCCAACCAGTGATTGAGGATTGTGTCTGTACCCCTGGCTCTTCACATCCTGGAAATGACTAGATTTGTCCAACTGTTGGGATGTTCGCATAGCCATTCTTGGGATCATTGATCATGCATTCTGATTCCAGCTTCAACATCCACCGCAGATCACGGCTGAAATACTCTGTCTCAACTTGACAGAATCTGACAGATGAAAAGCTGCTGTGCCAGTTTGCAGCGTTTGCTGGTCACTCCTTGAAAACTATGGAGTTCTATACTTGTGATCTGCCAGTGGTTGACAGCTTGAGAAGCTAATGAAATACAAGAAAACAAAGCAACAAGCAGTGAGGAAGCCTCGAAGTGCTTAGTTTTACCATGTTTTACCATTAGTTCCTCTCTAATCATTGGCCACTAATCACGTACTGTACCAGTCTGTCATCATTCACTACGAGTTAACCACTATTTGATTACCGTCACTAATTTAGCACCATCAGCCATGCATTTATTATCGAAGATCATTAACCACAGGTTTAGCATAATTTGCCATTTTTCATCATGGTCATAAATGGTACTCAAGTAGAAATTGGCCGTCATTCACCATTTAGCATTTTCATTGACGACTGGGGTATGAATACTCTCAGGGTCAATTGGGAGGTAGTTTCGCGGGTTGCTTTCTGCCATGGTGAACCCAAGCAGGCCATGCTTATGTGCAGTTGGGGTCAGGATATAGCCATGGTGAAATTCATGATTCACCAATTAACCACTGCTGTCCACTATAATTGGTTCATAATGGGTAATACTTTCTGATACCTTTTGATAATGATTGATGATGCTGAATAAAACGTTGAGAATGATGGTCCATTATGGTGAACTGGGATAGAACTATGGGTATACACCCTTCAAGGATCTTCAAGGTAGTTTGTGATCCCAATAACCATGATTAGTTACCAGTTGCTGGTATATAACTATTGCTAATGACCCTTTTTGAAGTGGGGGAACTGAGTTCAACCATGGTTTTCACATGTGATGAGCTGCACATCCAAGTACCAAGCGATGCTCAATAAGATCTGAGGGGTAACCAATATGGAGTGCTAGGAACTTAGGGATACAAGCTACTAGGGTTGCTATATAGCTATAAATGAAGGGTTCTCAAGTCATAGGGGACTCAAAAGTTATGGACGGTTTAGTACTATACACGCTTAAGGTAAAGGATGATTTGGGGTACCCCTATTTTGTGAAGCCACCACTTAATGATGCTTACCAGCAGCTATCAAGCACCAACGGATCTAGTTATGGTGATGGTCAACTCGCCGTGAAGCAACGAATGATGGTTATGAACGAAATACTCAAATTTGGTTGGTCTTGATCCATCGGAATCCAACAACAATCAATAGGAAAGCAACAAATTTGATCGAACATGTTACTATTGAAACAAGACCAACATAATCAGCAAAAACTACTACGTGTTACTCATGTACCAGCAAGAATCCAAGAATCATCAATAGGAAAGCAACAATAAAGCAACAACACAGAACCAGAAAGCAAGAATGCATCAATAACCCACTGATTGACCATCATCAAGCGCAAATTCCCCATGAATTGGTCGACGATCGTGAACCAGTATGAGCACCAACCAATTCACCATCATTAATTGCTATTCAACCATCAATGAAGATAACGGGACATCATGTTAACCATCAATCAACCATCATTTAACCAGCATTTAACCATCAATCAACCATCATTCAACCATCATAAGATTTAACCATCATGAACCACTAATTTGCCAACCAATTCACCATCAACTGCTGCTTGCTCTCGCCGTGCCAAGGCGTGAAGATGTGAAAGAAGCACTGGCGCTGCGGCCAAATGTCTGAGAGCCCAGCGGACTGAAGACAGCTGGCAGCGGTAGCTGGTTCCAATCGTGGTGCCTAAGAATGGTTAAGCTAGTGTCAGTCATGGTTACTAGTGGTTAGTAATCATGGTTACTAGTGTTAATCATGCTTACTAGTGATTATCTAGTGGTCATATGGTTACTAGTGGTTAGTAATCAGCGAACTATCATGTTCAAAGCTGATTCTGCGCCCTGTTTTGAGCTGCTTGAGAGACCACGAATACCCCCCTGGACACTAGCGTGGACCCCACCGATGATTATAATGAGGGTTACCGGTAGTAATGATTAATAATAGTTGGCTACTTGATGGTTAAGAAGGGTTTGAAATTGTTACACATGGTTATTTGTAGCGATTAAGGAGCAGCAAGAAGCAACAGCATGATCATTTATGATATGCAATGGTGGTTCACAACAGGTTCTGGTGGCGAAAAATTAGTGTTGATTTTTTGGTTATCAAAGATGTCAGTTTCAATAGGGAAACCAGCAGTGTTTCCATGAAACCAGGGCAATGTTTACCAGGGAGTAGGCGTGATTGATCAACAGTATTGCCAGAATATATTGAGATACCTCAGTTCAACTTTGTTTCACCATGGTAATCCGCGATGGTTAGCCATGGCCAACCATGTGCCTGTCGGATAACAGGCAGTTTTTTTACGCGGTACGCCACAAAAATACTTGCACCCACACCCACAGTGCAACACAAGGGACACTCTGTGGGATGATCGTCTTCCAAGATGATATAGATTGTTGGTAGCTATATTCCTTTCATGCTAAGACTAGTACCAACCACTATTGACCAAGATGTTGTCTCCTGTTGTTCTCCTTATTGCCTTCGTGTTGGTCATTGATGGTTTGCAGCTCTTAGTTTGAACCATGGTTGACCATTCATAGCTACAGTATCAAGCATTGCTAGCCATGAACACCAGCACTAATCACTGTAAGCCATCATTAAGGATTATTCATGAGCAATGAACAAGCATCAACCAGTGTCAGTCATCGTCAACCATGAATCAACCATTGTGAACCATGATTTGTTAGCAAAAAACAGCATAAATCATCGTAAAGCAATCATTGCACCATCATTTCACCACCATTCACCTATCATTAAACGATCAATGATATCAATTAAGTACCATTTAGCCACCATCCGACCAACATTGGCCTATCACTCAACCACCATATAACCACCATGTAACCAGCACATAACCACCATTCACCACCTCTCAACCACTATACAACCACTATATAACCACCATTAACCACCATTAATTAACCACCATTAACCACCATTAACCATCATTAATCACCATTAACCATCATTAATCACCATTAATTAACCACATCAACCACCATCATTGCTGCTGGGACAGGAGGGATCCCACCACTGAGGAGGAAGCTCCGGCAACCGGCCGTCCTGGCACGGCCACAGCATCCTCAAGTCCCAAGTCTTCGCAGAGTCCCAAGTGCCTCGACAGCCGAGGCTGAAGCAGCAAGGGATAGTCTCAACAAGCAACGTTAATAGGTGGTTCATGATGGTTAACAAGCGGTTCATGATTATAAATAAGCAGTTAGTGATGGTTAGTGGGAAATAATGGTAAATAAGTGGTTAATGATGGTTATTTCAAGGTGATCAATGGTTAATGAACGAAACAATGGTGATTAATTAAAGATTAATGATGGTCAATTAATGGTGAATGATGGTCAATGATGGTTGCATTATGGCCAATGAACCCAAATGATAATTTGTGAATGATTCATTGGTGGTTTATGTATTGTTAGTTAATGTTCACCCAATGGTTTATCGATGATTAATGATTGTTATTGATGGTCAGTTGATGGTAAGTAATCATTGTCAGTGTTTATTAAGTGATTTTCGGTTGATGCTTACTTGATGGATAACTGACGGTAAATATATGGTTAGATTAGGGTTACCTGATGGTTGATAATGTTGAAGAATGGCTAGTCAAGTGACCATGGTCAATGATGGGTTAAACGCCTAGTTGATGGCGAATGATGAATCATTTATGGCTGGTAAGTAATTCATCAGTACTTGCCAAAACAGTAATTAATGGTTGACGTGTGATTGCTTTTTGGTTGACGATGTTTAAAATCTCAAGCAACATATCTCAAGCCGGATTTGATGAATGGTGTTGATGAATGGTCATACTAAAGTAGAACCGGTTGATGGAAATCTATTCCCGTAGAAACCAGCCAGTTATATCAGCAACCCAAAGATACACTGCACCACATGGTTGATGGGAGAAGTGCTACCTGCCTAACTTAGGCCTTGGATCCCCGCGTTCCGTGTACCGTGATGTCCCCGACCAGAATCAGCCAGGATAGTTCTGTCATTCCTTTGCTGCAAAGGTAAGGTTTACCACGTAAGGATACATCCCTGGGCAGCCAATCCAGCCGCTAATCATGGTTACAAATCCCTATAAGGGAGCTGAACCAACCCCTCTAGCCATGGTTAGTTACCAGTTACTAACTTAGGTGTTTCGAGTGTTTTTGGGAGTGATTTAGTAGTGACCACATGATTGATCATAGGTATTGCACATAACTCCTTGTAACTGGTAGGAATCACCCCAGTTAGGTTACGCAAATAAACCAACAGCTCTAAGTGGTGACCGGGGCCCACCTTCAAATTATTCGTCACCAATGTGTAATCATCTAAACCTCTCAGAATTTAAAGCACTATTGATCAAAGCTGATTGGTAATAATGGTTTTTTCAATTCATGATTATGTACATACCAGGTTATTCGAAATTATTGTTCAACCATTATCAATAATTATACATGATCATTATATGTTGATTAATATGTAGTTGGTACATTATCATTGTATGTTGATTAATATGTAGTTGGTACATTATCATTGTATGTTGATTAATATGTAGTTGGTACATTATCATTGTATGTTGATTAATATGTAGTTGGTACATTATCATTGTATGTTGATTAATGATATTCTATATTGATTACTTTCAACCATTATTGAACCAATGGTACATCTAATAGTTAACCATTGAAGGCGACCTGCGTGATACGCAGAAATAAATTCAGCCCCCCCAGGTGCACCCCCCGGTTCATCAGGGGTATCTAATAGTGATATGATAAAAGTGGTACTAACCAGTGTTAAGATTATGGTTAAACAGATGGTTAAGATGGTACCATCAGTTAGTTAACTTTTAACAATCTCTACCAATGATACAACCAGTGTTATAAATTAATGTTAATAGTCAATCTAGTTTACCATTAATAACCAATAATGATAGTCTGGTTAAATGATAAGAGTGGTACCAACCAGTGTTAAGATTATGGTTCAACAGATGGTTAAGACGGTACCATCAGTTTGTCAACTTTTAACAATCTCTACCAATGATACAACCAGTGTTATACATTAATGTTAATAGTCAATCTAGTTTACCATTAATAACCAATAATGATAGTCTGGTTAAATGATAAGAGTGGTACCAACCAGTGTTAAGATTATGGTTCAACAGATGGTTAAGATGGTACCATCACTTAGTCAACGTTTAACAATCTCTACCAATGATACAACCAGTGTTATAAATTAATGTTAAAAGTCAATCTAGTTTACCATTAGTGAAGAGTAATGATAGTCTGGTTAAATGATAAGAGTGGTACCAACCAGTGTTAAGATTATGGTTAAACAGATGGTTAAGATGGTACCATCAGTTCGTTAACTTGTAACAATCTCTACCAATGATACAACCAGTGTTATAAATCAATGTTGATAGTCACTCTAGTTTACCATTAGTGAAGAGTAATGATAGTCTGGTTAAATGATAAGAGTGGTACCAACCAGTGTTAAGATTATGGTTCAACAGATGGTTAAGACGGTACCATCAGTTTGTCAACTTTTAACAATATCTACCAATGATACAACCAGTGTTATAGATTATTGTTAATAGTCAATCTAGTTTACCATTAGTGATCAATAATGATAATCTGATTAAATGATAAGAGTGGTACCAATGAGTGTTAAGATTATGGTTCAACAGATGGTTAAGATGGTACCATCACTTAGTTAACTTTTAACAATCTCTACCAATGATACAACCAGTGTTATAGATTATTGTTAATAGTCAATCTAGTTTACCATTAGTGATCAATAATGATAATCTGATTAAATGATAAGAGTGGTACCAATGAGTGTTAAGATTATGGTTCAACAGATGGTTAAGATGGTACCATCACTTAGTTAACTTTTAACAATCTCTACCAATGATACAACCAGTGTTATAAATTAATGTTAATAGTCAATCTAGCTTACCATTAGTGACCAATAATGATAATCTGGTTAAATGATAAAAGTGGTACCAACCAGTGTTAAGATTATGGATCAACAGATGGTTAAGATGGTACCATCACTTAGTCAACTTTTAACAATCTCTACCAATGATACAACCAGTGTTATAAATTAATGTTAATAGTCAATCTAGCTTACCATTAGTGACCAATAATGATAATCTGGTTAAATGATAAGAGTGGTACCAACCAGTGTTAAGATTATGGTTCAACAGATGGTTAAGTACCATCAGTTCGTTAAATTTTAACAATCTCTACCAATGATACAACCAGTGTTATAAATCAATGTTGATAGTCACTCTAGTTTACTATTAGTGACGAATAATGATAGTCTGGTTAAATGATAAGAGTGGTACCAATGAGTGTTAAGATTTTGGTTAAACAGATGGTTAAGATGGTACCATCAGTTAGTTCACTTGTAACAATCTCTACCTTTGATACAACCAGTGTTATAAATTAATGTTGATAGTCAATCTAGTTTACCATTAGTGACCAATAATGATAATCTGGTTAAATGATAAGAGTGGTACCAACCAGTGTTAAGATTATGGTTAAACAGATGGTTAAGTACCATCAGTTCGTTAACTTGTAACAATCTCTACCAATGATACAACCAGTGTTATAAATTAATGTTGATAGTCACTCTAGTTTACTATTAGTGACGAATAATGATAGTGTGGTTAAATGATAAGAGTGGTACCAACCAGTGTTAAGATTATGGTTCAACAGATGGTTAAGATGGTACCATCAGTTAGTTAACTTTTAACAATCTCTACCAATGATACAACCAGTGTTATAAGTTAATGTTAATAGTCAATCTAGTTTACCATTAGAGACCAATAATGATAATCTGGTGGAAGGATAAGAGTGGTACCGACCAGTGTTAAGATTATGGTTCAACAGATGGTTAAGATGGTACCATCAGTTAGTCAACTTTTAACAATCTCTACCAATGATACAACCAGTGTTATAAGTTAATGTTAATAGTCAATCTAGTTTACCATTAGTGACGAATAATGATAGTTTGGTTAAATCATAAAAGTGGTACCAATGAGTGTTAAGATTTTGGTTAAACAGATGGTTAAGATGGTACCATCAGTTAGTTAACTTGTAACAATCTCTACCAATGATACAACCAGTGTTATAAATTAATGTTAATAGTCAATCTAGTTTACCATTAGTGACCAATAATGATAATCTGATTAAATGATAAGAGTGGTACCAACCAGTGTTAAGATTATGGTTAAACAGATGGTTAAGTACCATCAGTTTGTTAACGTTTAGCAATCTCACCCAATGATACAACCAGTGTTTTAGATTGATGTTGATAGTCACTCTAATTTACCATTAGTGACGAATAATGATAGTCTGGTTAAATGATAAAAGTGGTACCAACCAGTGTTAAGATTATGGTTCAACAGATGGTTAAGATGGTACCATCAGTTAGTTAACTTTTAACAATCTCTACCAATGATACAACCAGTGTTATCAATTAATGTTAATAGTCACTCTAGTTTACCATTAGTGAAGAATAATGATAGTCTGGTTAAATGAAAAGAGTGGTACCAACCAGTGTTAAGATTACGGTTCAACAGATGGTTAAGATGGTACCATCAGTTAGTTCACTTGTAACAATCTCTACCAATGATACAACCAGTGTTATAGATTAATGTTAATAGTCAATCTAGTTTACCATTAGTGACCAATAATGATAATCTGATTAAATGATAAGAGTGGTACCAACCAGTGTTAAGATTATGGTTCAACAGATGGTTAAGATGGTACCATCACTTAGTCAACGTTTAACAATCTCAACCAATGATAAAGATTAACCAGTGTTGATCAAAAAAGATAACTGATTAAATAGTTTTACGATTATCTCATAGTTACAGGAAAAAATGGTACCAGATTGTTATAGTTAATGGTACATGGTTTATTATTCAACAATCTGTTAGACCATTAAATAATGGTTAAACTGATGGTTCAGATTATTATATGTCACCACCCAGTGTTGATCAACCACTTCCCACCGTCCCCAGGTCTGAGCTCGGAATCTTCGTACGTCAGGGGACCCAGCGACGCGAACGCCGGGCGCACGGCGGCCCGTGAAACACTGCCGCGGGGTCAGGCAAGGGAGGCGTTCACTCGCAGCACAGGCGGGTGAAAATCCATGGGTACGGCTGAATGATGCTTGCTGGGTGTTGATGATCGTTGGTTAAATGGAGGTTAATGATTGGTTAATTGGTGGTAAATGGTTGTTTGATGATGGTTGGTTAAGTATTGCATGGGTTTTGTAAGGCTGACAGCCATTAATAATGGTTAATGATGGGGGATGATTACTAATAATCATGTTTGATCATGGCTTCAGATTGGTGAATGAGTTTTAGTTACGGAAATTATGTTTGATCATCGGTTATGCTCGGTTTTCCTGACGTTTGATGATGATCTGAATAGTTACAAGGTGGGTCCCTGGCAGTTACAAGATTGGATATAACCCTTATAACTGGTAGTTAACCCCAGTTAACCTACTTATAAACCAACTTATAAGTGGTTGGGGGCCCATCTTGTAATCATTGTGGATCAATCGTCGCAGGGTGGGATCAATCGTCGCAGGGTGGGCACAGCGGTTCCTGAACATCTTGAATGGTTATCCGACCTATTGGCAACGTTCTTCACCGAGCCAACGCACAGCCGATGCTTGCAGCGTCATGCTTTTGACGGCTATGAAGGATTTCAAAAGGATGATCCACGCTCGTGCGCGCAACCCTGTCGACGAAGCAGAGCGGGCGGTGCTTGATGATCTCAATTCGCTTATAACTTGTTTTGAAGTATAATTCTGAGCATCCATGTCTCAGAGAGTTGTGCTGTTTGAAATGACCGGAGTTGAAATGCTGCGCCCATTTTCCAGACTTGTTGGCGCGGCGCTTGGATATTTTGCGTCGGCTGTCTGTGAGCTCCGACATGAATCTATGGATGTTATACCTTGGAGTCAGAGCTTTCAATCTTACAGTGTAGCCTGTCTTGGCCAGCAGGCGGTTTCATCGGCGTGCGGCAGCATGAAGTGTTTGAAGTTAGCCATTCAGGGTAACGCATGATGTAGAGGTTTCCAACAGAGCTGTTTGACCGAACATTCCCGTGATAGCGCGGTTTGAATGGCAAATATGTGTCACTCAGTATGCGTGGCCACATAGCTGACACCTTAGTGGGCTTAATCATGGGGGTGCACCGCGCTAGGATGCAGGCCCAGAGAATGCGGTGACGGGCTGCCAGAAGCGTGAAGCTAGTTTCTTTTGCGTGCCAGTAGCCACGCAGGTGTGAGTGCCGGACAGGCTTGCCAAGTTGAAGACAATGACGTATCAGAAATCAAGCAGAGTTCAGCAACCATGATCTAGCATTTGGTTAGAACCCTCTTGGTAGCTAAGGACTCCCTTAAAGGTCCTTTAAAGTCCTGTGGGGTACCCCTGGCTCCTTAGCTCCTTCCCAACCAACAGCCAGTAATTTACTAAACCTACGAAAGACTTTGGCGAAAGCCTGGTAGGAGACCTCGATATTGAGCTCTGGAACTTCATTGGAGAAAGTCCAAAGCATGATTTGGTGGTTCTTGACGTGGGGGTACCCCCACTTATCATCCTTGGCCATTTTACGGTAGTAAAGCATACATTTTTTGGGCTTCCCATTTCGAGAAACTGGGACACCAGGGGTACAGGGTCTTGACCCATTGCCACTTGATGAGTCAGTCGGTCATCCAGTTAAAATTCATTCATCTTTGGAGAAATGTACAGGACCCAGTCGTAGCAGGTGCTTTTCTGGTAGGTGATTTCCTAGGCTTACGGACCCGGGTCCACCCTAGTTGAACCGGTGGCCGTCAACTCCTTGCCGGAGTTATGGCAGCGATGATCCAGTCACAACCTTGATGAACTGGTTGTTACATCGAGGTTGGTTCCGTATTCCCAAAAAGTCAGCAGGTTCAAAGTGAGCCAGTATACTGGAATTGTACCAATAGACGTGGCACAGCTCTATCAGGTTCATTGCGACAGTTCTTGTTTCACAACCAGGGCTTGCTGAGCGGTT
>VSDK01014435.1:123364-188674 GCA_009767595.1 Symbiodinium kawagutii | reverse complement strand
CGCCCTCAACCAACCAGGATTGATCGCATGGTCAACCAGTTTGTTGACTGTTGGTTTCGTGAGTATGGCGAAGTATAGCACTTGAGGCTCCAGACAATATCACCAATGGTGACATGGGAGTGGCTCAAGAGCTCAGCAATGTGAATACAGACTGTAGGGTTCGTGCTTTGCGTATCGAGTTGCGAATGTTTCAGGATTTTCAGGTCACCGTATCTCTTCCAAGTGGCCGGAGTGAAACACTGTCACTCTCACGCCGTGCCACTGTGAGGGACTTGAAAGTGCTGGCCCAGAAGTCGTTCGGACAGGGGTTCCTCAAACTTGTCACAGAAAGAGGACATGTCTTGACCAACCTCATGGACCCTTTGGAAGCTTCAGGCGTTCAAGATGGAGATCACTTCACAGCAATTGTGCAGCAACCACCAAAAATAGCAGCAACGAGCAATGCTTTTGCAATGTGGTGCTGTGGAGGTGATAGGATGGTGTCTTGGGGCCACCTAGAGTATGGTGGTGACAGCTCTGCAGTTCAAGACCAGCTCAGGAACGTGCAACAAGTTCAGGCAACATATGGCGCCTTTGCTGCGATCTTGGGCAATGGGTCAGTGGTTACCTGGGGCAATGATCGCCTGGGTAGTCACCGCTTTGCAGTGCAAGATCAGCTTGTGAATGTGCAACAAGTTCAGGCCACGTACGATGCCTTTGCTGCCATCTTGGGCGACGGGTCGGTGGTCACCTGGGGCAATCCAGATAATGGTGGCGACAGCTCCGCAGTGCAAGTTCAACTCAGGAACGTGCAAAAAGTTCAGGGCACACTGTACGCCTTTGCTGCCATCTTGGGCGACGGGTCAGTAGTTACCTGGGGCAATCCAGATTGTGGTGGTTTTAGTGCTGCGGTGCAAGACCGGCTCATGAACGTGCAACAAGTTCAGGCCACAGCAACTGCCTTTGCTTGCATTTTGGGAGACGGGTCAGTGGTCACCTGGGGCAATCCAGTTTCTGGTGGTGACAGTTCTGCAGTTCAAGATGGGCTGAGGAACGTACAACAAGTTCAGGGCACGCGTTTTGCTTTTGCTGCCATCTTGGGCGACGGGTCAGTAGTTGCCTGGGGCCAGCCAGATTCGGGTGGGGACAGTTCTGCAGTTCAAGATCAGCTCAAGAACGTGGAACAAATTGAGGCCACAGATGGCGCCTTTGCCGCAATCCTGGGTGACCGGTCAGTGGTTACCTGGGGCAACGGAGTTTCTGGTGGTGACAGTGCTGCAGTGCAAGATCGGCTCAAGAATGTGCAACAAGTTCAGGGCACACGCCAAGCCTTTGCCGCCATCTTGGGCGACGGGTCAGTGGTTACCTGGGGCAATCCAGTTTCTGGTGGTGACAGCTCCGCAGTTCAAGATCAGCTTGTGAATGTGCAACAGGTTCAGGGGGCAGATGCTGCCTTTGCTGCCATCCTGGGCGACGGGTCAGTGGTTGCCTGGGGCGATCCAGATCGCGGTGGTGACAGCTCTGCCGTACAGGATATGTTCCTGCTCTTGTAGACATGTCTTCATGGGGACTGAGAACTCAAACGTGTTCCTGACTTTGCTTTAAGCTGACTTTCGATGTTGCAGTCTATCAGCTATCAGTCTAAACTGATACTAGCTATTATGAACGATTAAAAAACATGATGATCCATGATTAATCGCCACTATCCATTGTTGACCACCATTAATTATCCATTATCAAGCATGATTAATTGTTTCTGGGTACTGGAAAAGTTTCAGGCAGAGGACTGCAGTATCACCAACCAAGTCGACGAAGCTTCTAAACGAGTCCAAACAATGCATGGCTGCGTCCGTTTTCATCCATGTTGGAAAGCAACCACCTCGGTGCACTCAGATTTGTACATGATTTCTACTTGATTGCGGTTTATAATGGATCAAGTTGGCAGCCCAGCAACCAACAGCTCGAGCCGTGGTGACAGGGGCCTACCTTGTGTGCTGGTCAACCATTGAGGCAGCAACCAAAGGCATAGATATGTGACCTCGTTTCGTTGCGCTAGCTGCTCTTCATATCGGATCACCCAACGTACAGGGTTGATATCCTGCTTAATTGATCGGTATATGTTAGGAGGTTGGGGTAGGTTTCATTGTCCTTTCTTTGATATTTACAGTCAGTACATGTTCACTTGTATTTCTCTTGGAACCCCAACTGCACATTAAACACTGCAACGTCAGTGAGCAAGATTGAACGACTTATATCTCAGACTGATCAACAAGAAATGCCTCAAAGATAGTTTGATGCGAACCCGGCCAAGGTGTTCGTGGCAGTAGTGCGAAGATGCCAACCATGAGCCAAAGTGGCTAAACCACCACCTCCTGTAGCCACCGGTTTTTGGGTCTCCATTCTGCTTGGGGATTCTCGCTGATGTTTGTTCATTTCTGATAACAGGATATTACCCAACCACCAAAGAATCAACAGAAGATCAACCAACACTGGCGCCAACTCTTGTTGCTTGTTCAGGACTTGTTTAAAGCTATTGTTGTCAAAAAAGCACCATTTCATTCTCATTACCATCACTGTAACGATCAATGCAATTATCATTGTAACCATCATCCAACCATCATCTCAACCATCATTTCAACCATCATTGCAACCATCATCGTATAACCATCCATTGAACCATCATCTCACCATCACTTCCACCCAACCCATCTTCGGCGCTCTCCAAGCACGACGGAACCCCGAGGCCTGGGCCTTCAGAGCGATGACGATTTGATCCTCGATGCGCACGCCGCCATGGAAGCGGAACCTGGAGTGCCATGGCAACCGTCCCCTCGAACCGCTCCAGGGACCGCTCAGCTATGGGGTGTGGGGTAGAACTACCATGGGTAAGCACTACAAGGTGGGCCCCTGGCAGTTTAAGATGGGATATAACCCCTATAACTGGCAGGAATCACCCCAGTTGAATTACTTATAAACCAACTAAGCTAAGTGGTTGGGGTCCCAGCTTGTAACTGGGTTAATCAACCAGTCACCAGTTCATGATGATGATTGATGGGGTTGATAGTGGTTAATGATGGTTGATTAGGGTTGAGTATAAGTTAAACTGGTTGATTGGATGGTCAACTTACTTTACTGTACGGTATTACATGATGGTTAGTTGCTGGCTGCATACATGGAGTAAAGGGACACTGTCATTGACATACCAGCATTGTGTTACATAACCCTGGTGAAGAAGCACAATTGTAAAGATGGTTCCGTTGTTTGATAAACTGGTTGATCAACTGGTTCAATGATGGCTTAACGGTGGTTAAACATGATAAAACATGGTGAATGATGGTTAGGAAACTGCTCAAGTGATGGAGAATGATGGTTGACAAAAAGGGTGAAAGATGGTGAAAGGCAAACCAGCTAATTCTATGGGTGACTTTTAAGGAGCCAAGTGAATCTATCAGAGGGTAATTAGTAGCCAGCAGATGATGAACTAGCGTTTGTTCGTGGATGACCGTACCCAATAGAGGCCGTTTAGGCCATTGCACAGACATATTTTTGGACATTGTCAAACGATGCTGATGTTGTTTTTTCCACCACGTCCCCAAACTGCCCGTTTTCCGTTTGAGTTTCTCACGGTGCCTCCACTGATCACACTGTGATGGTTCATTGGAAAATGAGGGCTTGCAAGCTGCCTCGCACTTAATGACAACCCAAGTGGCATAGATGGTAAATGATGGGTGAGAGCCATTAAATCACTAGCTGTGGTGGGACATGACATGGCCACAAGCCGAATGGGAAAAAGTAGTGTATAACACTGGGCACAAATAGGGTAAGAACGTAAACATGGGTCTCAGCAACTCAAACATTGAATCGGGAAAAAAGTATTGAATAAATCAAACTAATAACTGCTTCCGTCTTTTTTTCACATTCAACTTGCAAGAGTCAGTCCCGGGATTAAGCAAGGATGTTGTCAGCATTTGGGATTTGCAAGCATTGGGGAAAGCGCGTGAGGTAAGCTTCTCAGGGTGAGACTCCCTCAGAGTCATCAGCTGCCGGTTGTGCAGGGCACATAGCTATGTGACCATGGGGCGCAATGAATTATGCATCATTGAGGGGTTTCATAAAGTAGTAGAACCCCAAAGTTCTGGTCGGTTTATTAAGGTTATTACTATAAAAGGTGAATTAACTGGATGATTTGGGTGGGTTCCCCATTTTGAGAAACCATCATTTAAGTATTTACTTTGCAGTTTGTGACATGTTTCCCAATATTTGCGATGGCCGGTGCATTGGTTAATATTCTTCAAGGGGGTGTTCAACCACCAACCAATAATGATCATTATCAACCGTAACCATTATTTGCCATGATAAAGCATGAATTAACCAAGGTTATAGGGGTTGAAACCTCCAACCAGGTTGACTAGAAACCATAGCCGTGGCCACGACCATACCATTCAGTCTTGTTATCAAGATCTGTGATGGTTCATACTGACCCAGAGCCATATGGACAACACCATCTTGTTTCGAACCTTATGATGTTTCGCTTTCAAACAAGAAAGTCGTTGCCCCCAACTGTTCATGACCTCCAAACCCTCACAGCACCTCGTCAGCCGATCCCCTGCTGCTCCGCAGCCAACGCCATAGGTTCTAAAGACTCATGCCATTGAGAGAGCGTTACTTGGAACTTTCGCCCGCCGTGGAGGTTGTGCCATCGGGTGCCGAACCATCAGGGGTTCTTAAGCCATAGGTAACCCCAAGCTTGGTTAGTTTATTCGTGTAAATGATCAAGAATGGATGATTTGGGCGTACCCCTATGGCTTGAGAAACCACCAATAGGATTTAGAACTGGCTGATGGTTTTGAACTAAAGTTCGTTCCCCTAGTATGTAAAAATGGTTGGTTGATTAGGCAATATTTTTGGGATGGCTTTTGATAAGGCTTGGGCTCGAACCTTCCGGTGGTAGCCTTGTTAGCAGGTGCTGCTACGAACGAGCCATGGCATGTCACATACGTGAAGTGTTGACCAAACTGGATGTCTTTGCGGCTACTGGATGCATGCCTGTGGCACCTCGCAGAAACATGCTGATTCAGATGACACACAGAGAGCTGACCGAGGAGCATTTGATAGTCCATGCAACTGTCTATGCACCAGAGGGATATGGATCCACCATGTTTGGCCAGCCTTTTCTGAATGTTCCCAAGGACCGTCCAGTCTTCTTTGATGAAAAGATCCAATGGGATCGAATGACAGCACTTCCACCGATGGGGGAACTGGTTTGGCTCATGAATGTAGCAGATGTTGATTGCATTGGCACTCACATAGGTCAATTCTTTGCGGCTGACTCATCTTCTCAATGTTTTGCTCTCCCCACCACTTGCATCCCAACCGACCATTTGAGGTGTGTCGAAGCGTTTGCAGGGGGTTTTGGGGCTGGAAATACGCATGCTTGCTGACTTCCATTGGGATGAATGTTCCATGTAGCACCATAGCCATTGAGAGCAACGCAGATATCGCCAAGGCATACGCAGTCAATCATCAAGTGAATTTTGTTCCTGCTGATGTCCCGTTGCACCAATTGGATGTCACCAATGGTTCCTGGATTCTGCACAAAGCCATTGAGAATGATGAACTGGACCCACTGATTGCATCTTGGAAACCACACCTTATGACAATCAGTGCTCCTTGCCCACCATGGAGCAAGGCAGCCAAAGGTGAAGGGCTTGAAAGGGATGATGGCAAAGTTTTTGCATCCGCAGTAGCCAAGCTTCGGTTTTGGCGCCCCGCCTGTGTCTTGTTGGAACAGGTAGCGGGCTTCCAACATCACCCACATGCACAGATCATCTATGACTTGTTGCATATCCAGGGCTACAAGCTGATTTGGAACAAAGTAGTGGATTTGGCAAACCAGGCACAACCCACGAGATCCAGATGGTTGGGATTAGCTGTTAGAGTACACGCTGATGTCCCTTCAACTGCCTTTGAAATGTGGCCGAACACAACCATATGGGGATCATGCAAGCTCAACTTGACTCATGAACAGAAGCAGCACTTGATTCCTTCGAACCAGGTTCTCACGATTGCAGGCAACTTTCGCTTTGTCAAGAATCCCAAACCCAAGCAGGATCGTACCTCACAAGGTGTCCTGAAAGCAAGAACGTTCGAATCCTGGCAGGCACTCCCAACTTTCATGGCACGCTATGGTAGCCTACATGAATTCCAGGAGAGCTTCTTGGCTAGTCATGGATACTTTGGTTTTTTCCTTGCGGATGAGGCGATTCCAGGGAATGCACGTTTCTTTGCCCCGGCAGAAATAGCATTGGCACATGGTGTTTGGCAGAAAGCCTATGTTCCGGATGAGCTCACACTTTCATGGTTGATCCAGGGAAACCAAATTGCCATCCCTCATTCACTCCTGCTGGTTGCCAATGCTGTCCAACGGTTGATAGGAACTTCCCAGCAAGTGCAGCTGATTTTCCGCATGTACCATGACCAGAAGTTGACAGCCACCAATGCGCATTTGACACCATTTCCTGGAGGACACATGCTCATGAAGGTTGGTGAGGACATGCCAACTCCTCAAAGAGATGCAGCGTCGGAGTTGCTTTTCAACCAGCCTGGTTTTCCTGCGTTTTGGGATCCGCAAGTTGGTTGGTGCACGTTGACCCCACCACAGACGGACACATTGATGCAGGATCCAATCCCAGCACGATCCATAGTTACACAAGCCACGCCATCCGAACCAACCCAGCCAGAAGAGGAGGGCATGCTGCCGCCATTCTTGCAAGGCAAGCTGCAGCTGACTGAGACATTCCAGAACTTTTGGTTTTCGGCAGGTTTATCCAAAGAAGCATTGGAATCAGTTTGGCAACAATCTTATGAGGCTGATTTTCAAATGAATCGGATCCCACCACTCATTCTCACCATGCCTGAACAGATGGGTACGGCCATGACATATCACACCATCTTGACTACCTTCATGGAAGAAGATGTGTCGTTGATGAAATGTGATCCTGACAGACCGATCATGGAACAAGCTTTTGAATTGGGGCTCCCACTCAACTTGTTTGACGCTTTTGGCAGAGTTCGAGCGAGTCAGAAACCTGATGGAACTACGCCACTGTTTGACTTTGAGCTGACACACATGGCCCTGAATACACAGCTGGTTATGGTGACTTGTGCTCTCACCCAAGTTGACATTGTTTGGGATCACCAGCCAACCACGGATGTTCTCTCCTGCCAACTGAATGGAGATGCGTTGGCGTGTCAAACCATCTTGTTGCACTTTCAACATGCCTTTGGAGGACAGCTGCTGCCAAGGTTAGGACGAGAGGTGCATTGTGACTTCACACGATTTGTAGTGTTCCTCACACCAAACCGACAACATGGCATCCTTCCTCCAACCCACCTGAAACAAGTCCTGAGTATGCTGCTGCTGAGACCTCTGTTCGATGCTCTTCAACAAGTGGGGGACCAACAGATGCCGGTTACCATCAGATGGAATGACTGGCCACTGTGGAAGGGTACCCTGCACTCTACCACCACATGTGGTACGATGTTGATGTTGCTGAAGATGACATTGCTTCCCATGTCAGGGGGCGGAACATTCAATGCCATGCTGCGGGACCAACAGATTTCCAATGATACGGTTTTGGGCAACCTTGTTCCTATGGTTGAATCAGGATTTTTGCGGTTTGACATTGCACTCGTTCCAGCTCCCCTTCGCTTGCAGGGAGGTGGTTCCAAAGCCGAACAACGTACTGCTCAACAAACTGCACTTGCCAGCAACCTTTTGAACAAAGGCTATCCCTTGGCATGGGTGACCAAGGCTGTAGACAAAGCGATTGCCAAACACAGCCTTCAACGCCTTCAGCAGGTGACTGGGATGTCGGGAGGTGCTCAGCGAACCCAGGCCATTGAGAAGCTCTGCACAGAGGCAGGACTTGAGTTTCCAGCAGTGATGACCCCCAATTCGAAGGTGGTGAACAAAGGACTCCCATGGACCAAGCCCAAGAAGGCCAAGTTGGATGGACCCCAACTGGATATGGCTGCTTACACGTTGGTGGAATCATTCTTTGTGAACAGTGATGATTCAGACACTGCCCAGATTCGAGAAATACGTCCACAAACTACAGGGATCTGTTTGATGACACAACAACAGGCAAAGACTTGGATCTCCACAGGTACACAGATTTCAAGCGATGAACTGGCCATTCTGGTGCCGGGCAAAATGGAGGTTCCAGCTTCTCTTAAGGCGGTGGAATTGACCTTCCCCTGCCTCAATGACATGAAAGAAATGGTCCTGGTCGTTGGTCAGATGATCCAGCTAGGCATGAAGGATGTGAAATACCGAAAGGGAACTCCCAATCAATTTTCCTCTGAACCTGCGCAGCTGATTGCATTTACCATTCACAAAGAGGACTGGGCAGATGTTGATTGGGCTAGAGCTTTGGAACAAACGGTGCCATTCTTTCGGGAGCAACTTACGGTGGAAGCTTCCTGTCCTGTGAATGCATTTTGGGGCAAATCTTTGCGCCGAAACCAATCGCCAGCCTCCCCACAGCTGGCAACCATGATTCAACTTCACGGCACAGTTGACAAACCCAAGACGGCCGCTGTGTTGGCAGCTTCGGGCTTCAACAGGATCTATGCTCTCCCCAAGAATCAAGATGGAAGGGTTAGTATGGAATACAAAGTGATTTGGTTGGAGGGAGACCATGCTCATGCCACATGCATTAGCGCCACCACTGACAACTGCCTTGGTTTGGTCAAAGGACGCAATGCCAACAATTATGGGCTCCGTTTTGCTGCCACAGGGTTTGACAAGGCTTGGACTGTCATCCATCCACATACACCGGTCCCTAAGTTCAACACTGGGAATTTGGTGTACAAATTGGAGGGCCTCCCGTTTGGCGTGGCTTCAGGTGCATTGCAGCAATGGCTTGAGTCATTGAAATGGACTGCAACCCCGTTTCGGGCATTAGGACCCACAACATGGTTGGTTCGAACAGATGACGTGGTGCCTCCGGGAGTGCATTTGTTCAACTGTTCTCCCATTTTGATCCGGATGCTTCCTCCAAGAAACCAGATGCAGGAAAAGGTACTCGTAGGCAAACCTTCGAAACCTGTTTTGAAGCATGCTGATCCTTGGCAAGTCCCCAATGGCCAACACACTGACCCCTGGGCAGGATACACTGGAGTTTCCGGACCCCTGCCAGCAGCCAGGTGCAAGGGCCAGTGGAGACCAGATTTGCAGCTCAGGATGCCAAGATGGAGGCCATGCAAGGTGAGTTGGAGAAACTCGCCAAGCACCAAGAAGCACAGGCTGTTCAAACGAAGAATCTGGAGGGTCACATGGCCCGGCTGGAAACCACCCAGGCCAAGCACCATGATCACATTCAGCAAGCCATTGCACAGGTGAAATCAGAAGTAGATCAATCATTGGCTCATACAATGAAGTCACATGCCACCATGATGGACAAACGTTTTGATGATTTGAAAGCTATCATGTTGGCCAAATCCAAGCGCAAGGACCGCGAGAGGAATGCCTCAGATATGTCCAGTTGACTATCTGAATCAAGCCATGCTGGAGCCACTCAACGGCTCCCCAATTTTGTTTTCCCAACTTTTGTGTACCGTTGGTTTGGAATAGTAGTCATTGCATTGCAGTTGTTGGGAACTGCAGCGCTGCTGCCACCAGACCACAGGACAGTGGATAGTGACCTCCTTGGTCCCACCGCTGCTGTTCCAGTTTTGCAGACGTCGACCCAGTTTTTCAATGTGAAAGACCTATCATGCCGGTCTGGTTGCCATTGTGCTTGGGGAGATGCAAATGATATCATTAGTGCCACTAAGTCAGTTGACTTCGTTTGGAACCCTGGGATGAGTTCCACTTCCATACTGAACCGTTCACATTCTTGTGATACCTACATGTTTGCAGGGCAGTGTTTGATCACTCCCACGCGCAATTCTTTTGAATGTTTGCCATTTTGGCCACCTGACACACCATACATGCCAGCGTTGACTGTTGCTATGGATTTTGATCCTTCACCATGGCGACCACTTTTGCAGAGGCGAATCGGTGAAGCTAGTCACCCTGGTCCAACTGTCAAACCAGGAAAATCGATTCGGATGGCGATCAACAATCCCACTTCCATTGTTTCTAAGGTTGATACCTATCGAGAAATCATGCAGAGCCATAGGGTCAACCTTTTCACATGCAGTGAAACCAGTGCGACACCCAATGCACAACAGGTATTTCGTAAGAGTACCCGTGCCATGCTCCCATATCAGGTTTGGTCTCCTCCGGTGGAAGAATTGGTCGCCCGTCAATCAGGAGCTCCTAGCCTACGAGGCAAATCAGGTGGAACAGCCCTCCTGTCCAATTTGCCCGCTTGTGCAGCTGTGGATACAATTCCCACGACATGGCAACAAACCACTTGGATATCTCATGCCATTGTTACTTTGAATAGTGTGCATTTTCAAGTGGTCACGGTCTACTGTGTTCCTATATGTTACCCTGGAGCAGTGCAGTTCAATTCTGATCTCATTCATGCAGCTATGGATTGCCTGGTACAACTCCCGATTCCTGGCCTCATCACGGGAGACTTCAATGGGAACCCACTCAATTGGGACTGTGGATCGAGATTGAAACAACTTGGCTTTTTGGGTTTACCCTCGAAGTACCAGGCTTTGTACGGCAAAGAAATGCCTCCCACCTGTCGAGAAGCGACGGTTATTGATAGTGCTTTTGCTTGTTTGCGTGCACAGATGTGGTCCAAGCTATCATGGTGGTTGATGAACCTTTTTTTGACACGCATAAGGTTGTGCTGGTAGACCTACAACTGCCTACGGAGGATGATCAACTGCAACGTTTTCACTTGCCTCGTAGTTTTGTGGATTTCGATGTGGATAACACACTCTGGCATGACATGTTTCAACACACCAAGGCGAAACAACCGCCAAAGAACCTTGAGGATTGGGGACACCTGGTTGAAACATCGATGGATCTAGCCCTTCGCAAACAGCATCAGAACGATGATTTTGCCCATAGGGGTTTGCCGTTGCGCTACAGAGGACGCTGCCAGATCCCCACTCTGAAGAAGGTCACTCGTACCACTCTCACGGTGTGGGGTAGACCAGGGGACTACCAGCCATGTTGTGAGGTGCACACATATCAGACACGCCAGAAAGTGAAACAATGTCGACGTTTGGAATCCTTGAAAAGACTGCTTAGCAAGCCTCAACTCAACGAGAGACAAACCCAGGTAGCCACAGCCGAATGGCATGCCATACTCCAGTGTAGAGCTTTTGATGCAGATTTTCTCCTTTGGTGTTCACATTGGTTGCCTCTTTCTTTTGTGTCACATGCTTTGCCAACTCTTGCACTCGTTGATGATATGTACCAACTGGTTCGCTCCCAAACTGATGCGGCTCTCCAGTGGGATAAGCAGACCTGGGTACGTAAGTTGGCTTTTGACCGTAAAATTGATCAACGCAATCATGGTTCATCCAAGGCATTTGCTCGCATCAAGAATGCGCATGACCAACCCCTACAAGTTATGAGACAACCACAGGAAGATCTTGCCATTGTTCATTTGCGTGAGGACAGCACGCTTTTGCTATATGTCGGGAACCCCATGCAGTTTGCCAAGGATCAACCTCTTTTGGTGGACAACCAACCAGGGGTGATTGTTACACGAGATGAACATTCCCTCACGGTCATGCCACAGGTTTCTGATCATGAATGGCCCCATGAGGCGGAGATTAAGCAAAACTGCCATACCACGGATACCAAGGACATCATGCATCAACTTGAAATGTTTTGGCAGCAATACTGGCAGGTTGAACACCCGGATACAACTGATGAGGACACGTTACACCAAGTGTTGGACCTCCGCCCCGCCTCCGTGATTCCAGATGACCTGCAGTTTTACGAGGACCATTCTTGGCTTCAGGCTGTCAAGGACCTCAAAGCCAAATCCGCTAGAGGGTTAGATGCCATTTCAGCGATGGAATTGAAGATGCTCCCACAGAATGCAGTTTTGAGTCTTCGTGATGTTATCCGTGATGACCCCCAATGCTTTGAACGGGGATTGATGATTGCCAAGACCCACCCGATCCCGAAACAAGCTGGGGTGGTCACATCTCAACAGGTGCGACCCATCACAATTTTGCCACAGCTCTACAGATTGTGGAGCCGGGTAGCAGCGAATCTCCTGTTACAGGTTCTGTCGATGCAGTTGCCCCCTTCGGTAACAGGTTTCTTAGCAGGCCGAGCTGCCATGGATGCCTCTTACAATTTGCAGCATCAAATAGAGACTTGTCATGTGCAGGGGACCCACTGCTCCGGCCTCAGCATCGACCTTCACAAGTGTTTCAACACCATCAAGCGACCAGTGGTGTTTTCCATGTTTAGAGCCATAGGAGGGCCTTTAGACATTGAAAAACGTTGGCAAGGGGCTCTTAGTGCGATGACCCGCACTTGGAGTGTTCACATGTGTGCTTCAAAACCCACAAGCACGAATTGTGGACTCCCGGAAGGAGATGCATTATCGGTTCTAGGAATGATATGTGTGGCTTTTGGCTGGATCAAGTGGATTGAACATTTTGTCACAGTGGTCACCCTGCTGGCTTACGCCGACAATTGGGGATGGCTGTCGGAACACACTGATGTACACAACACGATCATCCAACGCACTTGCCAGTACTCATCCATGGTGGGAATGCGGATTGACTGGGCCAAAAGCTGGGCTTGAGGAACCAATCGACCTCATGTGGCGGCCATGCACACACATTGGGGTCCTTTGCTGAGCTCACTCATGTCCAAGTTGTCTCACATGCAACGGAGCTTGGGGCACACCATACATATTTAGGCCCTCCTAAGTTAGGCAAACTCAAGGAGCGCATACAAACTGCATTGGATCGTTTGCAAATTTTGCAGAAGATGCCACATTCCATGTCAACCAAGATTCACTTGATCCGTGGAGGCATCTACCCAGTTGCGTTTTACGGGGTCGAATTGGCACCTCTGGGGACCAGTTTTACCAACTAGCTGCGCACTGCGGTTTGTGATGCACTTTTTGGTCATTCCCAGTCCAGAAACAGTTTTGTAGCTTTGCATGTCACTCCGGACTTGTTGGACCCAGAGCTTCATGTCATTTACATGGCCTTGCGGGCAGCCAGACGGTTTTTACTTCGTACTTCCCCGATTGCTGCCACTCGTTTTTTGAAACAGGTCAGTCGACATGATGGGACCTCAAATCATTGCAAGGGCCCAGCTGGAGCGCTAAGCCACTATCTGTCACGATTGGATTGGAAGTTGACCAAGGAAGGAGTGTTGATCTATGATGCGTTCTGTCAGATACCTTTGGTTGACCTGTGCAATACCCGGTTGCAACAACTGCTGATGAGGGCTTGGAGGGAACACTTGTTGCCACTCCACTCTAGCCGCATAGCATGGAAAGGGCTGCCTCCAATTGATGCTTTAGAAACACGTCGGGTGATTGCACAATTTCCGGAACACCAGCAGAAAGCTTTGATTTGCGAAGTATCGGCTTCTTTCCAAACCCGAAAACAGCAGTCCTACTGGGACCCGTCGGTCACCTCAGATTGCTTGTATTGCGACGGGGAAGACACACGGACCCACCGAATCTTTGAGTGTGCTGCCACGGTTGAAGTGAGGGATTCTCATAGAAACCTGATTCAACACCTTGAGGAACATGATAGTGTTTTGCATGAGCTCCCGGTCATTCATGTTCATCCCTGTTTGGATTACTTCAGCATGTTGTGTCATCAATTTGTTGAACCTGAACTCCCTGACTCTGTAGTCTCCTCACTGCACCAGCTACAGCAACGGGGACATCGGCTCACCTTCTACACAGACGGCAGTTGCCAGTTTCCGGACTGGGTGGGGGCTTCCCATGCTACATATGCGGTGGTTTGGGACACCACCACATCACCTGCAGAGAAAGTTGAGATTGCGAAGCGCTATGATTCGAGTGCAGAGTGCCCTGCTTTTTCTACTTTGCTGACTGCTCGCATTCAGGGTTTCCAAGATATTCATCGTGCTGAAATCTGGGCATTGCTATATTTGTGGGAACGGTTCACAAACACGGAAGTGATTACGGACTCCCAAGTTGCACAGTCTTTGGCTGGGAAATGTGCAACCCTGCGAGTCCCACTGGAACTGGCCTCGCATATGGCTCCAGATTTGGCGAGACGACTCTGGGTGGCTTATCAACGAGGGACTCATATCATCAGAAAAGTGACAGCGCACCAGACCATTTCGGGCTGTACCGATTGGCTTCTGAAATTTGACCGTTTGGGTAATCAACGTGCCAATGACGTGGCCTACACTGCAGCTCGGGAGCTGTATCCGCAACTTCACAGAGAGGCTGCAGCTATCGCTATGGACTTGAAAGCTCAGACGGAGGAACTTCATGATTTCTATGCCTACTTTCTGAAATTGCAACAAGCACGATCGCAATTGAGAAAGACACACAATCGACAACAAGCTCAAGAACCCCGATCCACCAATGAGGTGACCATTGCGCAAAAGCTGCAACGGTATAAGGTCGACACCCCGTGGGTAATGCCACAACCAAGACTGGACTATGGTGCCTCTACGGCCTGGGGACCCACCTGGGCTACACTGTTCATCGACTGGGCATCACACATAGTCTGGCCGCAGGAAGCTGAACAAGGTGAGTTCACTGACCTGGGCATCGCCTGGATCGAGATGAGCCTTTCATTGATGCATTATGCGCAGATGTGGTTACCACTTCGCCGCAAAGATGCCAGTGGAGTGGAATCTTTGGTGATTTTTCAAAGTCCTGCAGATTTGGTCGCGCACCAGGTGCGACTGTCAGAATTTGCTGATACCATGAACGTTTTCTACAACCAGATGCAAGCCTTGAGAGACAAGCCATTTTTTCCAAAACAGCAGAGACAGTTGGTTCGTTCCCTGTTTGTCCAAGGGGCTACCATCTTCAGTTCAGGATGGCCCAGAAGACCGGAGCTGCCAGGACAAAATCACCTTTTGTCGGTGATGGAGACATACTTGCGGCACAACAAAGGAACTTCTTGGACAGAGATTCCTGCGATTGACATTCAACCTTCTGCAGCAAGGATCGCGAAAGTGAGGGAAGAAATTCGTGGCACCTGGCCTGCTAGATGTAGAGGCGCTTCTGCAAAGACTAAGCAGGTCAGGCAATTTCAGCAGTGTCCAGTTGGACCTCTGCAGTTTCACTGATTCATGGACTAAGGCGTGTTGCTCCACCAGTCGGGCGATGCGGTGTGACTCAGGTGCGCGGATGGCTTTTGATCACCAACCAAGCAATGAATAAGCGAGTTCGGTCCATCATGGGGAAAATGGTCATGATGGCTAAAAGACACCGATCTTTGAATGGTGTTTAACCACAACGGTTGCTGCAATGCAGGATAATGACGAATGAATCATAGAGAATAGGTATATTCATAGACAAATCGTGATGTTTTACATGAGTACGTTGAAAGCTCAAAGGCATGGCAGGGTTCCTTCCAACACTCCACATTGTTACGACTGGGCCCACAGAAAGTCCACAACTTTACTGACGAGCGCGCCTTGAAATCATGCTGTTGGTGCCTGCAGCGCAAGCCACTCCCAACGACTCCCAACGACTCGGCTTAGCAGGGGCCCAAGACAACCATGGTGTTCAGCATGTCAACCCCCATGACTGCACGATGATCCAAGCATCGCCATCTGTTTCACCAGCATCATCACCATCAACTACAGACCATCACCCTTATGACCATCATCATCACCATCTCAACCACCGCGGTACCCTGCACCACGCCCCGCTCACCCTTAGCTCAGGTCCTGGATCAAGGGGGATGAGAAGGACTGAGCGCCGTCCGCTAGTCCTAACTGGTTCATGGCGTCAGCATGGTGAAAACACGTTACACCCAACAAAACTTATTATGGTTCAATGTTTTTGGTGAATTGGATGGTCAGCGACCAACTGAAATGGTGATCATTGTAGTGGCTATACCTCCAGTGTTTAAGTATTGATTCGTCGGTTCAGTAGGTTGAAACCATTGTCAATATAGGTTCACTCATATTATCTATATTGATTAATCGATTCACCAATAGTATTGATTAATCAAGGTTAGTACTACTCATATTAGTGATTTAATACTATTAATCAATACTATTTTAATACTTATTGTCAGTGACCATCAATCAGTGAGGTTCATCAGGAATGCATCAACGCTGCTGGTGATCCTTGGATGGGCTGTTGATTCTTCCATGACTGGTGGCTGGTGGCTGGTGGAGGTAGCTCAACAGCGACCAGAAGTGTCACCGACGCTGGAAGCTGATCAATGGTTGATGGTTGATGGCTACAAGGTGGGCCCCCAACCACTTTGCTTAGTTGGTTTATAAGTACCTTAGCTGGGGTGATTTCTACCAGTTATAAGGGTTCCAACCCAACTTGTAACTGCCAGGGGCCCACCTTGTAAGATGGTGAATGGGATGGTGAATGGCTAGTTGGTATTGGTTAAGATGAATGCTGGTTAAGAATGGCTACTATTGGTTAAGGGTATTGAGACATAGTTGGTCTTGGTTGATAAATGTGAGTAGTATAGATGGTTGATGCTGGCTAATAATGATAGATACTGATCATAACGATTGACAATGGTTGGTACTCGTCAGTATTGGTTCACAAGGATTCGCAATGGTTAAATGATATCATTGTTAGCAGCTAATCGTTGTTAATCCCGCTAGGTGGTCATCATTGCTAAGGTGTTGCTAGGTGCTAACAAGCTTGGAACAGGGTTGGTGGAGCTTTGGCGCAGTGTTGGCAAAGAAGCATGGCGCGGCTGGTGAACCAGGACCATTGTTGCATTCCCTACTGTCGGTGGGCCCCCTAAACGTTAGCTAGCTTGGATGAGTTCACTAGGGTAACTAACTACCATTTATGGTAGATATAACTACAGTTAAATGGCTTATTAGTCAACTTATAACTAGGGGGGCCCACCTTGTATTGTTGTTGGTTATGTCCCCCATTATTGATGTCTATATAACTGCTCGACCCAGCGCCATTAAGGATTCGCCACTCTCACCGTCATTGATGGTGTATCCTGAATTATGATACTTACTTGTCATAAGGCACTGGAAATCATGAGTGGATTGTGAACTATCTTCCGTGGTGCGGATCCCCAGGTAGTGCTTGGTGATATTCACCATGATTAGAAGGGTTGATTCAGCAGCCTCATAGAGTGCATTGCCAGGATCATATCCCAGAGAACTAACCCCAGCTGCACATCCAGCCGTTGTCTGTATCACCATTGAACCAAGTGCGGCACTGCAGCAGCAGCATCGATTTGACAGGCCCCTGCAGAGTGGAAAGCCCCGGCATCTAGCAACGTTTCGCTGTGTCAAATAGATATCAGTTTCTGGTTCTTCCTGCTAACCTACTATAATTTTGGTAGATGTTGATATGTATACTTATACATACAACATGCACATGTACATCTTACTGTACTTTTAAACATATAAAGATACCAGCACATGAATCCACATGAGAGTACATAAATGTACAAACCTATACGTAGATATACATAGATGTACCAAATTGTAGTAATACATGATATATTGTCATATGATATGGAATATGGATAAATAAATATATATACATATATACTATATACATATCTTAAAAAAATCATACCTATACTTATTGGCATAGCTAAATGCAGGGCACCACTCTGCGGCCTTTTCAGCATTGACAAGCGCAGCATGTTTGTAGTGCACAGGCCAGAAACATAGTTGCTAATTCGTTGTTCTATGCCTGCCAGGCTTGTTTGGATGATTAATGACGGTTTATGATAAGCCTAATTGATGGCCAATGATCTCGTGGTTTCTCACCCCTCAAGATCATCCCATATCACTCATTCATAGTGATAAACCCACTTGTGTTCCAAGTGCTACCTGGCAATATCTACCTCGTGCCAATCAAAACACAATGGCTGGTTCAGCCGTTTGGGGCACCACTTTAACGCTGGGCAAACGGATCACCCAACCCCCTTCCGGCCATGTGCTTTTCTCATTAAGGGAGGCTACCAGGTGGGCCCCACGACTAGAACTGTACTTGCGTGACTGGTCACCACCCCTTGAACCCCAAGCACTTATGGTTCATTCATGATCAGGTAATGGGCAGTTGATAGTGAATAATGCTTGAGAAGGGCTTCACCGGGCTGATTCCTACCACTTATAGGGAGTAGCCAACTCAGAAGTGCCCAGGGCCACCCTTGTAGTGATTGATTGTCAGTGATGATCAAGACTGATCACGCCTGATGTTCGGAGGGAACATACAGCCAAAGCATACCAAAGCAACGAACAAATGAAGGTTTCTAAACGAGCTACTCTAGGGGTTTAATGGGTTTAATAGCCGATTAATACCGAACTAGCAAGGGCGTTAAGGCGGGAGTTCACGTAATACTCTAGTTATCAGGCTTAATGACAAAGCATCAACAAAAACAACTGGACGGATCATGTTCATGGCGTGTACGCACTTGTACGCTATGTGGTCTAAGTGATATTGGTATCACCAATGAAGTCGCATCTCTAGCATCCCTGAATCATGATTAAGCATTCTCACCAACTAGTAACCATGATTCTCTACTAGTACTGACTATTAGTCACTATTAACCACATGCTTACAAAGGCTATAAGGCTATAAACCCTTTGCTGTTTTCAGTGAAGCTGCTGCATTTGGCACTGCTGAGGGGTAGGCAGAACTTTCCAGCATCAGAATATCGACTCGGGATGAAGCTGCACAGTGAAAGCATGGATTGGCAGCTGTCAATAGTGGTCAACGGTTGATTGTAGTTGACAGAGTGCTTAAGGATGGTAAAATGGTGGTTAATTGATTGTTCATATCCGCCACTAGGCATATCTACTTGGTGGTTTCATCATGTGTTATTTCCTCTGTAACTTGTGGATGGTTGATTGATTGACTAATATGGTTGCTTCTCTGGCGATACCCCCAAGTCATCCAATGTCCATCATTTTCAATAAACCAACCATAATTTTGGGGTTCCCAAATGTCAAGAACACCCCAATATTGGTCGTTTTGTTCCTCATCATCCCCTATGATGAAACGCCAGTTAATTTGGCAAACAAACCTAGGAAACCCCTATGTACAATTTGTCAGACAGAGTGGTTGAAACCACCGACAGGTTAGTAGTGATCAAACGTTAGCTGTTCGCAAGTTGATAGTTAGGCCTCATGATGGTTAAGGTTTCATTGCTTGGTGATTTGATGGTCGATTAATGTTTTTTTTTATTGGTTTATGAATGGTTTATTAATGGTTAATGAATGGATCCAAAGGTTATTAAATGGTTTATTAATGGTTTACGAATGGTTTATTAATGGTTTATGAATGGTTTTGAATAACCATTAATGGTTATTGAATGATTAATCCAAAGGTTAATGAACTAACCGTTTATTCATGGTTCCTTAAGGGCAAATCAATGGTTAGTGAATGGATACTTAGTGATTAATCCTTGGTTAGTCGATGGTTCATGGATGGTGAATGATGGTTGATCATGGCTCAAATGATGGCAATGCTTTATGTTGATAATGGTCAATAGCTGGTCAACAACATTGGTGAATACTGGGTAATAATCCTCGTTTAGAATATGGCTATGAGTCAATGTTAAACAACCAGCCAACGTTCCACTAGCTGATTCATGGGTTACTAGGGGATAGCAAGCAACATGAATAGAGGGAATATATCTGCAAGTGTAAAGTTACTTTAGTCGACAATTGCCATTAATTAACCAGTACTAACTACTATTAACGACTTTTAACTACTGTATTGTCCAGCATTCATCAGTTCTACACCAGAAGTAGTTAATAGTCGTAGTACTATTTCAACTATTTAACCACTCTTGTCCACCAGAAACTACTTCAGAGTAAAAAATGTTCAGAGTAGTAGTCAACTATTTACACTAGTAGTAGTCAATAGTTCCACCAGAAACTATTTCAAAGTAAAAAAAACAAACTGTAGTTCTTCACCAGCATTGGCGACGGGTGCGCTGGAGCAGCGCCCCTCCATCGATTGGCCCCACGAGTCGTTGCGCGGCATTGGAAAAGCCCCGCTGGGACTGGGTGACCTGCAGCTGGCGGGCCGCGGATCGGCTTAACTGCTGGGTTCATGAAGATAGCTAGGCTTATAACTAGGTAACCAGGGTTATAGGATGGCTACTAGGTTCATTAAGATAGCTAAGTTGGTTTCTAGGGTGCTGGGCAATGGTACTTGTGAAATTGCGAATCTTAATCAACTTATAACTGGGGGCTGCAGTGCTTGGGTGCTCCACTGGTGACAGGGCACTATGGAAAGTTACTGGGCCTATGTGCTCATGCAACGGCTTCACTGACCCTAAATCATCCCTTGTTGGAGTTTGGTTTAGATGATCTACGGGTGTTTGTATAGGATCCCCAAATGGCTATGGGTCAATATTACCCAACCAATAATGGGGCATAATGACCAACCAATAATAAGGAAAACAATGGTTGATGATGGGGGAACCAGGGGTACGGGGGTTTTGACCCACTGCCAAATTTTGAGAGACACTTCATATTCTCATTCATATAGTCATATAGTCATATAGTCAGCAATACTGAGTAATGTCAAGTCAGGATTAATAAACCCCCCCTAATTAATCAACCCCCTCCTCATCCACAGACCCTGGTCCTTACTAAAGTTAATTAGGCTTTGATTTCACCCCCTAATAAGTTAGGTACAGCCAAAAACCCCCCTAATTAATCAACCCCCTCTGGATCCCTAGGTTTTTTTTTTGCTTTCTCCTTTAGTTTTAAATTAGTTTTAATTGAAAACCCTTATCAATCCAATTGCTTCTCATGGCTAATGGGCTTAGACTTCCCAAAAAGTCTCTGCGTTTTTCTTTATTACCCGCCTTTTAAAATCCATTAAACAAACAATTTTTTAGGAGCTCACAAAGGGTACCCCCCACAAGCCTGGAACCCCCACAATTGAAATCAATTTAAAAACAATTGAAATCAATTTAAACACAATTGAAATCAATTTAAAAACAATTGAAATCAATTTAAACACAATTGAAATCAATTTAAAAACAATTGAAATCAATTTAAAAACAATTGAGGGCGTTTATTTGGGGGTGGTCACTTTTGGACACCTATGGTCAGACCTTGTCGACCTTGAGGGGGGGGGTTATTAATCCGGTGTTGGCATTAGCCTGCCAAAATCACACAAGATGTAGCTCATCACGGCATATAGCCCGCTGCAGTAGGCAAAGAAGTATTTTGATATTGCCGAAACAACTAGACGACTCATGGTTGATTTGGACCCCTTGCACTTTTAAATTCATCCAGTGATAGTTATTTGATTTACATTTGCATGCCACATCTCTCCATGAAAAAGGAGCGGACACGACGTGTAACGCTGGATATGCACTGGGGAGGAGTCCAACAGTAAACTTGGACAGCTTTGCATCGTTGATTTGCCGATCCGAAAAACTGAGACACCAAGATGTGGTTTGGCCATGGCACCTACGAAGCATCCAGCTGTTAGCCATTCGCGGGACCGGTAACTTCGGGGTGCACCATGGCTTTGAGGACAACTGGTGATTCATTACCCTCTGGCAGTCACCTGAAAGCTCAAGCTCGCCAGTTTGAGTGGGTAAAACCGCTGGTTTTTGTGGTGGGTTTTCCACGCAACCATGGCAATGTTTGCCAGAGTGGAAGCAACTGGATGAATGGTAAACTCGGTGATGGAGGCTCCGGCCAAGATGAGAATGATTAAACTAACTCGACAACATCACCGCTGGTCAACAACTAAGCCTAAGCTGGTTGATGGGTGAGCCTTGAACCAGAAAGCGTTGCCAGTGCCCTTACCGACCAAAAAATGGTGAATTTGACAGATATTCCACCAGATTAGTCTAGGAAATGGTGAATTTGCCTACCAAAAAATATGGTGTACTTAGACATCAGCACAACTAGCTTAGTGAACCAGAGGATATGTGATGTGACCCGTTGAGTATTGCTGACTAGCCTCAAATTCACAGCATTTTTTGAGGGAATGATGGATTCACAATGACATGAAAATACTGCTCTCAACCGGTATTGATCCCATGGTCAACCAGTTGGTTCACTGCTGGATTGCCATTGAAGGAACAGCATTCAATATCCCAGACAACACCACCAATGGATGGCAATGTTGACATGGCAGTGGCTCATGAGTCTAGGGATTTGAATGGAGATTGCAGGTTCATGCTTTGCGTATCCAGTTCTGAATGTTTCAAGTTACCGTGTCCCTCCCAAGTGGCCAGAGTGAAACACTGTCACTGCCACACCTTGCCACTGTGAGGGACTTGAAAGTGCTCGCCCAGAAGTCGTTCGGACACGGGTTCCTCAAGCTTGTCACAGAAGGGGGACATGCGCTGACTGACCTCACGGACTCTTTGGAAGCTTCGGGCATTCAAGACGGGGATCACTTCACAGCAGTTGTGCAGCAACCAAAAGTGGCAGCAACAAGCCAGGCTTTCGCAATGTGGTGCTGTGGAAGTGATAGGATTGTGACTTGGGGCGATCCAGCTTATGGTGGTGACAGCTCCGCAATTCAGGGTGAACTCAGGAACGTGCAACGAGTTCAGGCCACGTACGATGCCTTTGCTGCCATCTTGGGCGACGGGTCAGTGGTTACCTGGGGCAATCCAGATAATGGTGGCGACAGCTCTGCAGTTCAAGATCAGCTGAGGAACGTGCAACAAGTTCAGGGCACACGTGGCGGCGCCTTTGCTGCCATCTTGGGCGACGGGTCTGTCGTTACCTGGGGCGATCCAGATTGTGGTGGTGACAGCACTGCAGTTCAAGATCAGCTCCGGAACGTGCAACAAGTCCAGGCCTCAGGTAGTGCCTTTGCTGCCATCTTGGACGACGGGTCCGTGGTTACCTGGGGCTATCCAGATTTGGGTGGCGACAGCTCTGCAGTTCAAGATCAGCTCAGGAATGTGCAACAAGTTCAGGGCACATTTTTTGCTTTTGCTGCCATCTTGGGCGACGGGTCAGTGGTTACCTGGGGCCATCCACATTCTGGTGGTAACAGCGCTGCAGTTCAAGATCAGCTCCGGAACGTGCAACAAGTCCAGGCCACAGAATCTGTCTTTGCTGCCATTTTGGACGACGGGTCCGTGGTTACCTGGGGCTATCCAGACTTTGGTGGTGACAGCTCTACAGTGCAAGATCAGCTCAGGAATGTGCAACAAGTTCAGGGCGCAAACCAAGCCTTTGCTGCCATTTTGGACGACGGGTCCGTGGTTACCTGGGGCGATCCACAGAACGGTGGTTTCAGCACTGCAGTTCAAGATCAGCTCCGGAACGTGCAACAAGTTCAGGCCACAGGTAGCGCCTTTGCTGCCATTTTGGACGACAGGTCAGTGGTTACCTGGGGCGATCCAGATTGTGGTGGTGACAGCTCTGCAGTTCAAGAGCAGCTCAGGAATGTGCAGCAAGTTAAGGCCACAGACCGCGCCTTTGCTGCCATTTTGGCTGATGGGTCAGTGGTTACCTGGGGCCTTCCAGATTTGGGTGGCGACAGCTCTGCAGTTCAAGATCAGTTTTTGTTCTTGTAGCAAGTTTCCAAAAGGCCTAAGACGTTTTCTGACTATGCTTGAAGTTGACTTGTGATGTTGGAGTCTGAGTTGATTTGTTTTCCGGGTACTGGAATATACCAGCACAGGACTGCAGTATGATCATCAACCAAGCAACGCACACGCTGAACGAATAAAAAAGATAGGAAAAAGCTTCGCTGTGTGGTGAGAGTCCTGGCAGGTCCACCACTCACTTGGGATAGTTTGCCTAAGCAGCCATCACGAACCATTCAGAAAAAAATATTGTGCCCCCAAGTTGCTGGCGATTTCTCTGTGAATAATGGTTATCAACTTGGATGGTTTGTAGGTACCACCAAGTGAGTAGTTGGCTAACAGCCTCCAGAAGTGGCTATTATTGACCGTCATTGACCACCACTTGATTTCTAGCTGTTATCAGTCATCCATTAACCATTGACCATCCAAGCTTCCATGTTTTCCTACTGAAAAACCATACATGATTCGACTCTTAAACATGATTTCCATTGTTTCCATGGTGTATTAATCCAACTTCGCCACCCTTAATCGTCACAACTACTGCGATCATCACTAGTTTACAACCGGACATCTAAGCCCACCACCCTGAGCATCATTGAAATTACCCTCTGGTAAACTAACCTGGTTGTGTAGAAAAGCCACCATTGAAATCGTTGGTTTCCTGCAAGAAACTGGTGATTTTTCGCGCAACCAGGTTAGTTTGCCAGAGGGTAGTTCATCCTGGTGTTTGTGTTGCTTGAAGTAGCTGCCATTCACCGATGCTATTACCATCCAGAAGCCATGGCAGGTGACCAGAGTAGCTGCCATTCACCGATGCTATTACCATCCAGAAGCCATGGCAGGGGACCCCCCAACCAACCATTCGTAGGCCAATGTGCAGCATTACCAACATTCACCATTCTGCCGTAACCATCATTAACCAACATCAACCATCGTTAATGATAACTCGCTAGGGTTCAACATGATCTGCTATTCATTGACCACTGTTAACCACTATTGGCTACCATTCACCACTGTAAACCACAACATTAACCAGCATTCAACCACCAACTCACCACTACTTAACCACCACCAACCATCAATCAACCACTCATGAATCGTAATTTCACCAGCAATGATTCCCACCTAACCACTCATGAAGCATCACGAACCATCATCTCACCATGGATTGCCACTAATGCACCATCATTAACCATGACTAACCATCACTAATCATCACGACCCATCAACTCACCAATAGTGGTGGAAACCATCAATCAATCACTCACCGTAATTTCACCACCATGATTCCCACCTAACCATTCATCAACCATCACTAAGCCATCACTGCTCATCACGACCCATCAACTCACCATGAATGGTGGGAACCATCAACTCATTAACCATCACTTACCATCACTAGTTATTACTGAACATCGATTCTAAGTGATGGTAAGTGATTCAACTAGTGATTGATACTTAACATCATTAACCATCACTAGTTACTGAACATCAACTCAATCAATCACTCACTAACCATCGATTCCCACCGTATGATTCCGCCTCCTTTTGGGCCGCAGGGAACCAACGCTGAGCAGCCAAGAGAAGTGCGCGACCGCTGCGATACCGGCAGTGGCGGTGGCAACCAGGTGTTGATGATGGGCTTCATGATGGTGAATGATGGCTTAATGGTGGGTAATGATGGCTAATGGTGGTTAATGGTGGTTAGTGAGGGTGAAGGATGGCTTCATGGTGCCTTATGATGGTTCAATTGATCAGTAATGATGCTTGAAATGATGGTGGATTACAGCTGTGAACTTAGCTTTTAGGTTTTTTGGGAAGTAGTTTGATTTGCCACATATCCACTAAAAATGAAACTTTTTGGCAGGGCATCTATAAGCCGCTAAGGTATTGATGGTTTAACATACTGCTTATATCATTCAAGGTTGATTGATGGTAGTTTAGCATGGTAAATGATGGTTAAATGACTGTTCTATGATGGTAAATGATTGTTTACATAGGTATATTGGCTGCTTTGCATGCATGTATATATATATATACATAGTTCAATCATGTATACAAATGCGGCCAACTTAGACACATTCTACCATTACTCGCATGCATCAATACATTGATACATGGAACATATTTAGAAAAAAGTGACAGTGCACCTACCATGGTTCATGTGTATACACATTTACTCTGCTGAATACCTAGTGGTCAATTGGCTAGTTAATCGCTGGCAATAGAAGATAGATGAAGATAGTAACCAACAATGAAGGGATATACCAACTACATGCCTATGGGTCATTATTACCAAGATTCAACAAAAATGTGTTCAAATCCTAGCAGCTGGGCAAGTTTGGTCACCGATGGCTTACTGACACAACCATACACAAAGAAACAATCATACAGTCGATCATTCTACCAAAAAAAGTGGCCCGATTCTTGGTAGTTCCAAAGTGATGCCCCCCAGTTAGAAGCTGGTTGGCCATCCAACAAGCTTGCTATACCTCATCTAACTGGTACCCTAGTGAACTAAGTTAGCGTTCCCTGGGGGGCATCACTTTGTATGATTACCCCTGTTGCAACAACATGTAGCAACAGGTGACTGGTTCAGCTGATGTCATGGATGATGCTAACACCCAGCACTGAGCCGGCTGAAGCACAGCAGCTATGAGCGGGAAGACAACACTTACATCGCTGGATGAATCAGCTCAAAACTTGGTGTGCAGCAGTGAAAAAGACAAGAACATGTTTGAGTCAGCTGTTTTGCAAGTATTACCCTGGGAAAAAAAAACTCCGTGGTTTCTCAACCTGCTCGTTGTGCTACCAACGCTCGCCATGCCTCCTTTCACAAGCTGAGAAGATGAAGGTGTACCAAGAAACATGGCAAGTTGCGCAAGTATGGCAGCACTACAACTGGATGATCATGGTTAGGAAGCTATTTATCGATGATATAACCCCCTCAGGGTAGTTGCTAAGCCTGGGTTTGTCTAGCTCGGACCTACAATCATCATTCAACAGAGATTGTCAAACCACCACTTCGAGGGTACATTTTTGGGGACACCTGCTGATACTTCATTGAGCATTCCAGGTTCGAAGGTTGATAGATGATGATTCACCGTTGTCAATCATTAATCAGCAGAATTAAACATTGATGTTCACTGACAGTTATCAGCCACTTTCAACAACCATTTCCATCCTTTATCAACAACCTTGCGTCCCACATCCAGCCACAATAGCCAGTTGATCCAAGAATTGCAGGAACGTGACTGGATTCTTCAAGAGGCTCAAAGTGTCAGTGGATGGTGCTTCAACTCATTCTTATACCAAACTCATTCTTATACCAAATGATCAGTTGGATACCGGGTTGAAAACCAGAATGATCACTTGGATATCAGCCAATTATCAGTTGATTCATGACTCATATCACCATCCGTTGGTTCGTAACTCATCAATTCACCACGTCACCCTGATCTGCACAAACCTTCACGGTGAACCATCGCCCAACGGATCCTGGCGCGGCGGTTTCATCGCTAAGCCGAGCGGCGATGTTGAAGTGGGGGAACTTGGTGAAGCGCTGAAAAGATGGGTCAAGTGGTGCATGATAGGCAGGGTTACATGGTTTTAGAATGGTTGGTGGTTTTAAACATTTTTTATTTTCCCTAATGTTTATTAACAACTGGTTGGTTGACTAATATTTTTCAGAGGGGTTGAAACCACCAACCAGGTAAGGGATTATAGTGTTTAATGGTAGGGGATAATAAGCAATAACCAACAAAAATATGGAATATAAATATGGTGTTAACATGGCTGTACAGGGGATTACTTTGGTTAAGAAGAATGGTTAAACAACTCCTATATGGCGCTTTCTCAAAGCGGGACCACCAAAATGGTTAGTTTATTGTTATGAATGGTTGGTTCAAAGGACGCTGACTCGGGGTACCCCTATTTTTTGGGAACCAAATCATGATTCACTGATGTTTCACTGAAGGTTGATGAACTATCAATGATGTATCATCAGCCTCCGATGTTTTTGTTCCTCAATTCACCGGCTAGTCAATCTCCATATTTAGTCACTAATAGCTAATCTTATTAATCATAAACCACTGAGTGAATCGGAACCAGTTAAAACTGATTCAAACCATTGAATCATAATAGCTCATCACTAACTAATGACTAATCTAAGCCATTTAAGGATGAAAGTCCCTAATCTAAAGGCTAATTAGATTAACCATTTAAATTTAGTGACTAATAACTAATCTAAACCATTTAATGAATTGGTCAATCTAAAGGATGCAAGTCACCGATCAGGCCCTAAGGCCTCCCGTAAGAGCAACGAAACTGGTCACGGCAGACGGGGACCCTAAGCGTCAGCTATTAACCGTTCGTAAGGTTTATATTAGTTTTAGTAGTATAATGGATGTTGCCAAGTTCACTATATAGCTAATATTTAGTTTTATTTGTAATCTTACTAAGTTCATCTATGATTTTATTAGTTATAGAAACCATTGCAGTTCACGGATGATTATAGTAGTAAGGTTTCAACTCATTGATACTAGCCTCAGCTATACTGACCCATGATACCATTGATACTGTTAGTATGTCAGTAATGAGTTGGAACCACCTTGATGAAATTCTTGGTGATCTTAACTGGTTGGTGAATTGAAACATTTTATTTTCCCTAGTAACTTTGAACAAATGGTTGGTTGACCAATATTTTTCCTCGTCCTCGTCCTCGTCAGCGTCATCGTCATCGTCATCATTCTCACCTTGCTTTGAATCAACCCAGTCCTGTTCATGACTCCCGAAGGGACACGACCTTAGTTTATGGTATCCCCAGTCATTAGGTGCGTTGGGGAACTACTTACGGTAAATCATCGCTTGTTGGATAGGTTTCTCAGCAACAAATTTAATTGGGCCGCAGCACATTGCAGGGTCCCATCGTCAATGTTGAGGCTTAGACCCGACAAAGCCATGCACTGGCCTCGCTAGTGTTGCTACCAGTATCATCTACTCCCAAGCAACGACCATCACCATTGCGAGTAGCCACATATGCCTCACCAACCAAACCAGCCAACCAAGCAGCAAGCTTTTGTTTTTTCAACGTCGGCAAGTCACTACAACACTCACCACCATGGTTGGTTGGTGCTGGGTGCTCCCAGCCGTTGCCGTGGAGTTGGGATGGGTGAGCCTAGCCCGCATGTGGTCTTGACCCAGCTCTCTAGCAATCATATTAGCATCCCATGATTGATAACACATAGTTAACCAACCAATAGTTGGTTGTTGATCATGATTAATGGTGAAGTAGCTGGTTAATGGTTAATGATAGGGTATTATCAGCAACAATACTAGGGCATATACCAGCTATGTACTAGCCAAGCAATAATAGCTGGTAAATATGGTAATAATAGGGGATATCAACTATTGGTTGGTCAACTAACTGGTAACTAGTGGATATATGGTTAACAAATACGTATAGTTAGCTAGTAAATATGGTAATAGGGGATGACAACTAACAATTATAGGGAATATATGCCAACTATATGGCTATGGGTAAATATGAACCACTCAATCATGGGGGATGATCACCAACAAGAATAGGGAAAACAATGGTTAATGATGGGGAACCAGGGGGACTGAGCGTTTTGACCCACTGCCATATATCCCAATATCCCATCATTGCACCATCATTTTTCCATCGCTGGCCCTGCTATCATTGTTAAGTATAGTTATTAGCTGTTATCAATAATAGCCAAACCATTGAACTGTACTACACCTCACGCATGAACCCATATAATAACAACTCTGAGCATTCGCTATTAGCTACTCTGCAAACCAACCTGCAAGTGTAGGATCCACCCTTTCTCACGGTATGCCTTTGGAAGGTTTTGAGCTTCCAGGTAGTCTGCCAGAGGGTACTCAACATACATGCCATCATAGAACCATCATTACGTCATCATTAACCTATCATTAGCGCCAATATCAACCATCAAGCATCAGCAAATATTTGTCATTTCTCAACAATTTGCAGCTCATATACTCATTAAGCATCATTAACCATCATAGATAGACAACAGAAATATCAACATCGTTGCATCATATACTCAGATAGACAACAGAAATATCAACATCATTAACATGCATTACTGTTGCATTAACTCAAATGATAACAATTCTACGACCATCCATAAGAAGCCCATGGTTGCGGTGGCACATGCAGCGTTTCCGCGCGCTTCTGCGCGCATTGAGGCGTGCTGCCTCTCCTTCTGCCGATGAACCAACGGCGCCAAGTCGTCGCGTTGGGGCTGGTGGTGGTGGCAAAATGGTGAAATGATGCTGGTTAAATGATGTTTAATGATGGTTAAATGATGGCTAAATGATGATTAATGATAGCAAAATTGTGTAACATGCTAGCTTAGCCATGCTGGTTTCATCAATGATGGCAAAGATGATGATTAATGATGGCTAATGACGCTTGAAATGACGCTTATAACCATGGTTGATGAGCTGCTTAACAAGCTGGCTAAGGGGAGTTAAATCGTGTTTTTTTGATGGTGAAATGATGGTCAAAATGATGGTTTAGTGGTGGTTAAGTGATGGTTCAGTGCGTATGATAGTTAGTTAATGGTTAGAATGATGATTAAAATGATAGCTAAAATGATGGCCTATCATAGTTAATTCATGGTTGGAATGAGGATGGTCCATTCATGGTTTGTAATGCTTCGGTGCTGGCTTGTGGTGCAGCTGCGAGCTGAACGATCCTGAGACATGCGGAACTTCCGAGTGGAGGGCGCTTGGGAAAGCCGCTAGGCATTGCCTGCATCGATAAAGCAATGCTGGCTTTTTATGAGTTTTTGAATAGTTAACCATCATCAACCATCATTAATCACCATCAATTAACCACATTAACCATCATTTTATGAGTTTTTAGTCATTAACCATCCTTAACCATCCATTTGGGGGCCCCCCCGAATTTCGAGAAAGACCCCCATTTCGGATTGCCCCGCTTGGCCGACCAAATTTTCCGCCCAAGCCGCTGGAGAGGCCAAACACCACGCTGAGCCTTTCCGAGGCGATGAAATCATCCATGGCCCTGGGGGTTTCATGGGCTTCCCAGGTTGGCTAAGCATGGTGAACTGGTCAATGGTGCTTTCTCAAGCCATAGGGGACCCCCGAAATCATCCAGTAATAGTCATCTAACAAAAATAAACCAACCATTTTTAGGGGTTCCCTATTTTGAGAAACCACCAATTTCAATTTCATTGTTTGTCAAATATAGTAATAATGATTTAAATAGAAGAGCAAAAAGCGAGGTTTATGTTGGCATCAACCAATCAAACATAGTCAATACCTGGTTGGTTGGTTGACAAGGTTGTACTTAGGGGTTAAAACCACCAACCAGATAGGCAAGTTTTGTGTTTGCATAGTTTGATGTTTAGTTGCGTAATTAGTTCATTATAAGGTAAATGAATTTTGTTCAATGATGGTAAGACATGGTGAATGATGAATGATGTTTAATAGTGAGTGATGGTCATTCAGCACTGGTTGATGGTCAAGAAGGGGTCTTGATGTTCAAGGAATGGTTCGTGGTGAGTAATACATGGTTAATGATGGAAATGATGCTTAATAAATGGTCAGTGATGGTCAGTGGTGCATATAGTATCGCGGCCTAGTGGTAAATGGTGTTTTTAGCAGTTGATAATGGTTAATTAATGATGGTTGATGACTGATGATGGCTCATGTTGCTGGGTCAGTTCCACCCGCAAACGACCAGATGTTTGAGGGGTGTTTGGGGGGATTAGCAGGGAATGTACCATATGTCAACAGCAAGGGATCAAAGCAGCCAAGGGTGTAGGGATGACGACCAGAAATAGGTTGTATTCTAAGACATACAACCAGTAAGATATGGTTGTTTGTAGTGTTTTATCACTGGGCAAAACACAAATAGTTTGGTACAAATCACAACAGATGTGCCAAATTGTTGTTCGGAGATTGTTCCTTGCTGAGAAACACCGCCTGAGTCCAACCAAGCATCCACTGTTCCACTAGATATACCTCATGTCTAGTGGTGAATGGTGGTTGTAGTTGCCTAAGTAGTTGATGCTAAACGGTGGGTAAGACATGGTTGAGGCCAGTACTGGATGAATGAACCCGCTGGTTGATCAATATGGGATATCCCTCAAAAGCTTCGGTTTCCCCTTAGAATGGTACCCATTCCAATCGATAAACAAGAATTTTTCATTCCGGGGTTAGCTAATGATTGGGCTAATGCTAGTGATGGTGGCTCTACCTGACCGACCAACCAGCCAAATTTTTCAGCGACATTGGAGGCTTCACGCAAGGCTAGCAGTGGCCGCCAGTGAGCGGTGATCGAAACGGATTGGCGAAGGCAACCCACCAAAATGGGTGTTTCTCAAAATAGCGGACCCCGAAACCATCCAATATTAGTCATGTTGAAATAGCAATCGGTCATCCATTTTGGGGGGTTCGAATTTTCAGAACCCCCCAAACTGGGATATTTGTTCTGGCTAGTGGTTTTAAACATGTTCTATTTCCCCTAGGAATTTCCAACAAATGATTGGTTGATTCATATTTTTCTCAGGGGTTGAAACCTCCAACCAGTTAAGATCATTATCAATCATTATTAACCATTATTACTGGTTGGTGGTTATTGTCCATAGGGCTTGCAACCACCAACCAGTATTGTGCCTCCCAACCATCACCATGGTCAGAACTTGGGGCAACGGTGGTCGTCACCTGCAAGACTGGCAGCTTTCGATCTGTGAAATGTTGAGGAAGTGAACGGTTTCCTATTTTCTAGGGTTAACTGTGGTTAATAGTGGTTTCATAGGGAATTATAATGGCTAGCAATAGGGGATAACCAACAATGATGGTTAAACAACAACTACATGGTGGTTTCACAAAATATGGGACCCCAAAGTTATGGTTGGTTTATTGCTATAGATGGTTTAAGATGGATGATTTGGGGGTACCTCTATTTTAAGAAACCACCATATGGGGGGTTCTTAAAGGGAGGGAACCCAAATTGGTTTGGTTTATAATAGGGGATAAGCACCAACAATCTTGGGCGAACAACCATCATATGGTGCTTTCTCAAAATTGAGAAACCCAAAAATGGCTGGTTTATTGTAAATGGTTAAGTTAATGGATTATTTGGGGGGCAACATAGGGTAACGAGATTTTGAGAAACCACCCATATGTGCATTCTTGCATTGTTGGTGTCCATAGTTTGGTTCATGGAAGAGTTTGCCCCAAGGATGGCACGGATACGACCCATGGTGGTTAGGTTAAATTCGTTGCTGACCCCAACATAGCTAGTTCATAGCGGCTTGTTAATGGTGCTTTATGATGCTTCCTGAATAACCCAGGAACTATAGAAGTTTATTGAACCACTATTGGCCATTATTAATCCTATGAATTATTGGCTAAGAAGCACTGTTAAGTACCCATTGGTGATGCTCAGTGGTTCTCAATTATTTGGAAATTCCACAGTGCATCACGCTGATCTCCTTTGAACCTAGTAGCGGCTGTGTATGAACTATGGATAAAATGATTGCAAAACGGAAATGTGGCGCGTATATTTGCACACGTATATGCATCTATGTATCAATCGACAGCGATCTCACTCTCTCACTCTCTGTATGCTACAAGAGTTTGGGGGTGTCACTTACACTTGTCACATACACCAGGTGGTATATAAAACTGATTGCTGAGGTCTGGGGTTCGCCACAGTAGTGTATGACATGTCTGTTTTGTCAGATTTTCCCAACGAATCAAACAAATCCATAGTTAGAGAAACAAAATTGTCACTCATGGTTTCATTCATAACCCATTAGTGGTTACATTCATTTACAAACTTAGGCGTTGCTCATTGGTTGATGTTGAAATGGCAAACTTGGGTCACAAAGTTGGCCGCCAAAAAACTGGGCGAAGATCCCGACACTTTGTACTGCTCATAGCTTTGGGATCACGCAAGGCCAGCCGAAGTCATGGCGAGTTCGCCCCCAGATGTTTGGCGGGGTCCTCGTCACGCGTTCTACTATTGTTCATGGCTGATGGACGTTGTACTACTGTAACTATTGTTGAATAGTTCAACAACTGATCAACAATAGTTCAGATAGTACTACTGATCAGCAATATTTCAACAACCAGTTGGTGCTGTGAGAACATTTTTTGTTGATAGACAAAGTATGGCTGATCATGGATGAGACCTATTGTTGATAAACTATAAAATCACAAACTATACAATTTTGACAGGGTAACAATGTTTGGCTTGAACTATTTGTTTGATAGTTGATGATAAGCGGGGAAAGCAAACAACAACGAGAAGAACAAGAACAAGGACAACAACAACAACAACAACAACAAGAACAAGAAGAATAAGAACAACATTGGCAACAATAAGCACTACATAGTGAACAAACGGTCAACCATATGATGGCTGCTAGCTTCTGACTGCTTACCCAACAGTACCCCACAGCTTTGAACACGATTGCTGCGCAGAATCTCACATGTCTACCTGCAACGCTTGTGTTTGCTGAACACCCCAAGTGACGTGAGTATGGGTCATAGGGCTATGGGTCAAAACCCTGAAGCCCTTGTTCCCCCCTCATGAACCATGTTTTTTCCTTACGGTTGGTAAGTATTCCCCTTGGTTGACTAATCTTGACCCATAGCCATATCGAAACATTGGTATTTCACCTCCAAGAAAACATTTGGCCCCTGGAGCCTTTCGCCAGCTGCAGTTTTGAAAATGACATATGGGTGTTTCTCAAGCCATAGGGGTACCCCCCAATCATCCATTAGTAGTCAGTTATAGTAATAAACCCAGCATTTTGTGGGTACCCCCATTTTGAGAAACCACCATATCAACAGCCTCGCTTTGCCTACATGTTTATGAACAAGTGGGTGTCCAGCAATACCAATAGTTATCCAGTGATCAACAATAGGTGTAAAACAAGGGTTATGAACAACACGGTTTGTTGATACTTATTTTGTCAAACAGACAACCAGTTGCATTATTAGTACTATAACCAATAGTTGTCAAACCGATTGCAAAAAAACGATCCAACAGTCCATTGGCCAAAACTAGAAACCAACCGTCAGACAAGGGAACGATGATTGTTCCTACCGCCGGGTTTAACGAACAACAACGAATGATCATGGGAATGATGGTCGGATAGGAATTATATTGCACAACCAGCTTCTTGTGATGAGGTTAATTAATCATCATCGTGCAAATGCGTGATTCTTTTTGATCTTGGTGGTAAGAACGGGCTAGGGAACGAGGACGTGTAGATGGGCACGTTGTGTGCAAAATACAAAACCCATTCGTTTGCTTTATGTAGAATATTGTGTCAAATATCAGTGTCGAACCAAGATCATGATGCCACCTTGGTGCTCAGGCAACTTCAACATGATTATTGCCTATGTGGATGTTGGCAACTGCTATCAACGCGTATTAACGCAGAGTCGTCAATAGATGCTGGCACTATGAACCAACCAAGAATACTTGGATGTGCAGCTGGGGACATAACCATGGTTCTAAGCCCTATAAGGTAGCTTATAAGCCCTAGAAACCATTGTTATATATATACGCCAGCGCAAGCCCATTCAGCAACATGTGCCCACCATTCACGCTGCAAATGTTGCAAGGACGGAACTGATCAACCAGCAAATGAACCCCCGTTTACGATGCTGCTCGGTGTCACAATTTGGATTCCAAAATGAAGGTTTATCAAAATGGGTGTTTGTGAAAATAGGGAACCAAAAAAAATGGTTGGTTTATTCATAAAAATGATTAGTAGGCTGGATGATTTCGGGGTGCCCTGATTTTAAAAAAGAATAGCCCCAAAATGGATGGTTTATTGCCAAAAATTGTTTTTTGCTGTTATTGATGATTTGGGGGTCCCCTATCTGGAGAAATGCTTGCCATCAATCATCAGCCATCAGCAATTCTCAATTGGCATCAAACATGTGGAACAATTATTCCATTGTTTAACATGAATTTGTCCATCAAGGGCATGCTCCCACAAGTGATTTCCCTCACTGAAAAAACCGCCCTTCATAGAGTCTTTTGGAGGCATTATGCGTCATTGATGGACAAACCCACATCAATCGCTAGTAATTGTTAAGCAAATTCAATATCATCACTCACCACTAGAATCAACCATTAATGAACGCCAGTCAACAACCATTGAACCAGAGGGCCATTGCAACAGGGGACGCCACGGCATTGCTCACAGGCCTTGAAGTAAACTCAGGGGCAATGTTTCGCTGGCAAAATTGGAGACCCTATTATCAAACGCGCATTTCCAAACATGGGTTGTCCAAGACTGGCGTGCCCCCAAGAAATAGCTGGTTTCATTAATAATGCATTTCATGTTCGATAAGCACCTCCATTTACAGACAACCCCGGTCGGCGACCCTTTCAAACAGGTAAAAGTGCCATTCTCCCATTGCCTCCCGCCACCCTTGGGACCTGCCAAGCGTTGCGATTTGTTGTGGCGCGGCTACAGCAGCTGTGGCGCAATGAGTCGCCCGTGGTTTGCGACCCATTGGCGTGAGAAGGTTTTGGGACATCCTCTTGCTACCCATGATCATATAGAAGCTAGACCCTGTTTGACAACCCCGCGGAGATGCAAAGTCCTTGCGGAGTTTACATCGTCTAACCAACTAGCAGGGCCAACCCAAACACAGGCAAATGTTCAGCTGACCTATGGCAGTTTTGGAAGGCAGAGTTACCACTGCTTGTAGACATGCCTATGATGGCATCGTGTGATCTCGCGCTGCCACCGTGTTCAGCGCACGCCATCTCAGCTGCAAACCTGTCAGATACTTTTGGACCAAAGTCTTGGTTGGCACAAGCTGTCGGTGTCAGCAGCATGTGCCCAGTTTTCAATGATAGTTGGGTATGGGTCAATATTAACCATCAATATTAAGCAACAATAATAGGGAAAACAATGATTAATGATGGGAACCAGGGGTACGGGGTTTTGACCCATAGCCAGTTAGCAAACGTTCATCTTTCTTTCCACCATGCCTCAGTCAGAGACGCCAGCTTGCAACTAAATCCCTCCAAAAGTTGTGGCGAAGGGAAAAACGTTCATCATATACAATATGATAGGTTTTGTTCAAAAAAATCAGAGAATCACGATGCAACCAACGACTGGTTTCTCAAAATACGGTTATCCCAAAATCGTCCCACATTAACCATTTATAACAATTAACCAACCATTTGTGGGATTTTTGGGGGTCCCTATTTTGAGAAACACCCCTATAGATATCATATACCAATCAACCAACCATTATAATTGGTATATCCCCCATCATTGCTGATAATCCCAAAAAAACCATTGGTTTTTTACATAAATAAACCAACCAACCATACCGGCGACTGGGGCTTCCCAGTCATTGGCTTCAGAAACCATCAGAAGAGTGTTTCTCAAGTCATAGGGGTACCCCCAAATCATCCATTATTAGTCATTAATTATTAGTAATAAACTAACCATTTTTAAGGGTCCCCTATTTTCGGAAACCATCATACGAGTTACCCAACTGCAACAACCAACGCTCACAGGCCTTGGTCGTGAAGGTTACTTGCAACAGAGGGTACATCGAAGGCGGTGGGGCGGTCGGAGATGGAGAAGCTGCCGATATGGACAAGGCTGACACGAAGAACTCGAATGTTTACTTGGTAATGATTGATCAACCATCAGTAGTAAATGGTGATGGTTAATGGTTGATTGATGGTTGATTGATGGTTGATTCATGTTTAACTACTGATTAATTATGATGAACTAATGTTGAATTCAAGCTTAGCTGATTGGTTAATTCGCGGTTCATTCATGGTTCATTGATCGGCTCATGGTTGAAAACAAGTGATAACCAACAAGAATAGGGGATACAGCAACTGCATGGGGATCATTCTCGAACACTACAAGTTGTGGATGCAAATCGCAAGCAATGGACTGGTCATCGCTGGGGGATGCGAACAGCTGGGTGCAGGGGTCCCACAGCCATGTGGGGATTTCGTAAAATCGGGAACCCCCGACAATGGCCCAAAATGGTTAGTATATTACCGCAAATACATCAAAATACTGCAAATGACCATCAATGGATACTTTCGGGGGTACCCCCCCTACCTTGAAAAACACCCATATGAATAAATGTTTGATGATTTACATTTATGCATGGCGTATCATCAATGATCGGCAACATTGGTGGTGACGACCAAGTCGCCAGTGGAGCTGGTGTGGCAGTTATGAAAGATCTGTGGAGGATGACTCCTGAAATGTGTCTCACATTCATCGCCATGAATGTTAGTTTCTGTATGAATTCATTATGTTTGATTGTTTGTCATTTCTTTCGTTGTAAATTGTGTTGATCTGGTGTTCACAGCTTTTTACGAGTTTCGGACTGTGTTGGGGGGCTATTGTTCATGATTTTGAGCAGTATGAACCGATATGAGCAATTTTCACCATAAATAATGATTAGTATCAGTCTATGTGACCATTCTTATCCACGATTAATCAAGGACCTCGAATCACAAACCATTTACAGTTCGTACACGGTCATGGGTTGCAATGAAGACTGGGCCAAAAGAGTTGTGACACCTCGAATGTTAATGTTGTTGTTGTTGTTGTTGTTGTTGTTGTTGTTGTTGTTGTTGTTGTTGTTGTTGTTGTTGTTGTTGTTGTTGTGATTGTTTGTTGTTTGTTGTTTGTTGTATGATGTTTGTTGCTTGGTGTTTGTTGTTTGTTGTTTGTTTTTGTCGTTGTTGTTGTTGTTGTTGTTGTTGTTGTTGTTGTTGTTGTTGTTCATGTTTCTGGGCCTGTTTGTCGTAATGCTAGAAACGATTCATATGGGACGATTTAGGGTTTACATTATTCTTTGAAGCCACCAAGTATGGCCATGTGTGTGTCCAATATTGGTACCCTCTGACTCGTGGTTGACAATGGTTAGTGATGGTTAATGCTGGTTAATGCTTGTTCATGACCATGATCAATTAGTAATGTTACTGAGGATGATGGTTAATGATTACCTGGCACAACTACACCCCAAGACAGTCCCATGCTGGCAAAGAATTCTCAACATTCCTGTGTTGTTTTCGCAATCTATGCCTCCACCACCATATTTTGCACACATACTTTGACTTTGCAGCTACATTCAAAGAATTGGTTTACAGGAAAAATGCCAGCAGCAGAAATCATGGTAAACAAGCCACCTTCCTGGATGTTTTCCTGCAAATCCTATGATACACCCACGAAGCGCGGCACCGCTGCCCCGAGCCGGTCTGGCTACAGCTACCAGTCTGGGGATAGCCATTCTGCCATGGATCCATCAGTGGTCACGGAAGTCCAGGAATTTCAGGACACTGAGACCCTTGTAGCTTGCAGAGCTAAGATTTGTCTAGATAGAGTCAATATTAACATGATGTTTAACTGATTGTGCAGTAATCAGATTGAGATTCCGGGACTTCATTGCATGTTGGAAGCTAGCCAAACGGCTTTTCAATATAGTATCGTGTCCAATCAATCAAAAGTATCAGTCGCATGGTAGTTCTTGATAACCAATCAACCAATAGTTATCATCAATCGAATTTATGAAAACAATCTTATCATCAGCCCATCAAACATGTAGAATACTTATCATCAACCCATCAAACAAAACAAATAAACCAACCAATAATCAACCAACCAAAAATCAACCAATCAAACATCAACCAACCAAAAATCATCGCACTTTAGCCCTTGCGCTCCGTTCTGCGCCCTCTTCGAGAAGTAGAACGATTCAGGCGCCGTTGGGACCGATGGATCGTTGGCCCGTGGGGAATGGGTTTGGGGTCGATGGCAACAGCCGAGCATCAGCCTGGTAGCGAGGTTCTGAGCCACCCCAGTAGACAAGTAGCTGGTCGTTAGTCATGAATTGGCCAGCTGCAAAGCAGCTCTAAACCATCACTAGCTGATGGTTGGTTGCTGATGTTTAGTTGCTGATTTATCAATTGATTTGTTGGTTGGTTGCTGATGTCTAAGTATAACATGTTCCAAATGAGGGTACCAGCAGGTGGCATGATGTCCCAATCAGTTTCTTTGTCTCAACTGATCCGAGTACGAAGATCAGAACCTCCCATGGCAGAGTTGTTACTTAGATGTTCAGTCGGGGCTCAGTCCCTGGGGTACGCAAGAACCCTAAAAGGTAAGTTACAACCGCTACAACCATGGTTGTTGACCAGCTACAAAGTGGGGATGCACATCCAAGTACTTTTTGTTGCTCATCATGCTGGTTGATGACAACTATTGGTCAATCATACAAGTGCTATGAGCTACGACTTGTTAGTAGCAGGAATTTGATGGTTCCTCAAAAACCGGGACCACCCAAGTCATCCTTTTTTGATCATTTATAGCAACAGACCAACGATTTTAGTTGGTATATCCGCTATTATGGCCTATGATCCCCCTATCATTCAGCGTTTTTGATCATTAATAAACCAACCATACCTGGGGGGTACCCCGAGCTATTGAGAAAACCCCCATGGGTGAGTTGTTGCTGCTGATCTTTCAGACAGGCCAGGATGATTCCACCATGACTAGTGTGATGGCTATGGGTCAATCAGGTAACCCAGCAATTTCATGGGGGAAAATCACCAAGTATAATAGTGGGAAAACCATGGTTAATGATGGGAGGTAGTATATGGGTAGTACAGCTTGTTGGTGTAAGTAGTAAATGCATAGTCTGTATGTATTATGTAGGTAGTGTATAGGTAGTATGTGCTCAGTTTGCAGCAAATAGGTAGCATACAAGCAGTATATCTGTAGTATGTAGGTAATATTTGTAGTATATAAGTGTGTTTGAATTCTTTAAGCTCCCAAATAGTGGGCAAATTCGAGACTAAAGCTCCCAAATGCTGCAAGTAGCATGCAAATGGGAGGGTAAGGCTCCAAAATGCTCGAGATTTCCACAGCCCGAACTGGAAAAGTTTTCTGCTGCGGCTTGCCCGGCACCCCCATGGTTGAGGCTCGCCCCACCATAGAGCGCCATGGGCGGCCCTGATGGGCACCTCGGCCCCTTCGAAGTGAAAGGGACGCTGACTGCTGGGCAACGGCAGGAAATCAAGGAATGCACTGGCTGCAGCGCAGCGATCCGCGAGATGCTGACTGTCACAGGCTCCTGCGACACCATTAGTCATGGTGAAGAATGGGGAATATCTGCCAAAATAATGGGTTGATAGGGGATTATAGGGGTTAATAAGGGTCGTAGCCATTGATATTCGTGAAAGCTAGAAAATAATCGCCAGCATTAAACAACCATGATATGGTGGTTTCTGAAAATGGGCTGCCCTTAAATCATCCAACACTAGTCATTTGCAGTAACAAAGCAACCATTGCTGGGGTACCCCTATTTTGAGAAACCCCCATACAATCAAATGGCATTAGTAGCATTATTGCTATTACCTGCGTATTGCTAGCCAGTGCTGACCCACCTTGACTTGATCTCAGACCATCAATTGTAGCGATCACGGGTTGATCATAGTGAGCATATGGCGTTTGGATGATCATCCATTACGATGGATGTCAAATTACTGATGATGCTTAATGAATGGTTGATGATGATTGCACATTATATATGATGTATGGTTGATCATATTCAGTTTTCTACTGTTTGCAATGGAGTTAGCTATGACTAGTCTAGCTGGTGATTTTAACAACAAATTGTTGGTCGACTAATATTTCCCATAAGGGTTGAAACCGCCAACCAGCAGCCCATTCTGGCTAGTTACGATCAACCTGGTCATGGCTACCTGCTGGGACACCTATTCCTGTTCAATCTCAGGTTGATCATCATAGCTGGGGTTTGATACGGCTATTACTATAGTGATAGCTGTTACCATGTATGATCAACTGGGATATCTTTGTGGCATATTCATAGTTACGACCTATATGTAAGCCCTCCAGTATCATGGACGGCCATCAACTCAGCATCGCGGCATCACACTGTCGCTTGGCGCCGCTTGGCGCCGCCCAACCAGAGGCCCCTGCCATGACTTCGCCCAACAAACCGCAACCGAAGCCCAAGAACAAGGGCTACACCAAGGAGCAGTGGGAGGACCGCGGACCGCTGCACAAGCTGTTCCTGGGGTGGCATCGGTGACCATTCCGGCTGGTTCAGCGGCTGATGGTGCTTCTTTCAGCACAGACCCCCATGATATTCACAGAAGCGCATGATTGTTTATGGTCAACAGGGTTGATACAATATATGGGATTTTGTTGATATCATTGGTAATATGGCGGTTTCTCAAAATATGGAGCCCGAAAAAACGTTGGTTTGATACTAATCAATGATTACTGTTGGATGACTTGGGGGGCCCCCAATTTCGAGAAACACCAGTATGATTTTTGTGGTCATAAGTGATGGTTGATTACAATATTCTTCATTACTGGCCAATATGGTTTCTGTCACCATTGATAAATGCTCATAATGCTTCTTGATTCTAATTGACAATGATTATGATTGGCGATCATGGTTGATAAGTATCCACCAATCAATATTTTTTTTCAGGCTGCAATTTGTTTTGACCTTTTGATTTCAATATCTGAGGCTATTGCGCTTGATGGAACATGGATGGTGCAGGCCCAAAGCAACAGTTGGGCGACCCGTCGGCTGCGTCTTTTCTCAGCACCGCGCAAGCTGATGACGGCCCGAAGAACCTTTTTTCCAAGGTACAGCCTTGCATCTCAGGACTCGACCTTTACGGAGATACCATTGACGTATTGAAGCGTTGCTGGTGGCGCTTTCAGCAGCGAAGAGCAAGGTTTTTGATGCTGTTGATGGTTTTTGCGGCAGCGCATCTAGGAGTCTTGGCGACACAGCCCCCATGCACCTTTTAAGCATTTGATCTTCCAAGACTGGCCCGCCCACGTGCACATGGAAATTGTTGCACCATCTGGTGTTCCAAAAGTCAATTTTTCAACATTGCATCTTCCAAAAATGCTCGCGAGAACCTCAGTTCTTTTCGATTTTTACTTCCAAATGTGCGTTTCGCCTAGGGGAGGCGCATCTTTTTTTACCTTGTGTCTTCGAAAGTGCTCGCGGGAATGTCAGTTTTTTTACGAGTTTCACTTCCAACTGTGCATTTCGCCTAGGCGAGGTGCAATTTTTGTTGATCCATGTCCCGAGTGACCTCCGCGCCCGCCGTTTTACCGACCCGACCCTACTTTCTGACATCCCAGGCCACAAAACCTTGTAAGACACAGCATTCCGCACATTTTCTACCACAGATTTCACGCATTCCTTCAACTATCTCTGTGATCTGACTAACCGACCGACTGCAGCAACTTTCAATACGTCGAACCTTTGGACATCTCCAAACTTCCTTTGATGATTGATGACTATAGTTAAACACATATCGTTACCAGCCCATTGCGGCGATCATCAATCGATGCCATTTCGTGATACTAAAGTCATAGTAATCCCATGCTACTGATCAAGGGCGATGAGATCAAATGCGAATAGACCCAAACTAATGGTTAAATGATGGTTGATGACTCTTCATGTCAATGGTTGGTGGGCAGGCTGATGTCCACTATAGCTGACAACCTATGCTCAGTTCATGAGATTGATACTTGTGACGTGTGACATTAATTCAAGGTGTTAGGTAAACATTTTAGGATTTTGATAGGTATTATTCACATGAACTGTGCATAATCAATCTTATTGAGCGTGACTGTGAAGTGCAAAGACGTAGAATTCATTGTCTTATACACCGGTCACAAATTGTTGAGAACCACATTTAAGAATGATGAGCGCCAGGGGCATCATGTTGAACTGTGGATGTGGGAATAACTTGAATGACAAACCAGCCAATAATGAACGTATATCACTAATGAACGATTGTCGCTATCACCATACTCACCATGGACATACTTCAGAAACTAAAACAATCAGTCTTAGTAACAACTAATGGTTAAACTAACTCGTTTGCATTGTTATCAACTTTCTAATGGTATTAAGCACTAATAGATTGATAAATATCTAATGGATAAATGATGGAATAACAAACCGCTTGAGTAACAACTCACTGTATTGCCTGGGAGCTGTGAGCGCTGAGATGCTTCACCGTAAATTGGGTCGCGGTCGCGTCAGCGAAGCGTTGATTGTGGCTGGCGTTTTTTTCTTAACAAGTTGAAGTTCTGGCTGCTGGTTTTCATCATGTTTATTCCCCACCTGCCAGGTGAGGCTTGTTACATTTTATCGGAGCCAGTCCTTCTCCTCCCTTCCTCCTTCTCCTTCGCCTCCATGCTGTGCCAGATAGAATGCCAGAAGATATGCCAGATAGAATGCCAGAAGATATGCAAGATAGAGTGACAAAAGATATGCAAGAAGTAAATGCCAGATAGAATGCCAGATTTATATGTCAGATGGAATGCCAGAAGTAAATGCCAGAAAATATGCCAGAAGTCAATGCCAGATAGAATGCCAAAATACATGACAGCTGCACACAACACTTCTAGCGGCATTTCCTTACATCTTGTTATGCCATGGTAGGGATCACTCGAAGTAAATGTTTTTCCCTAGTAATGATTAACAAATGTTCGGTTGACTAGTATTTTCATAGGGGTTGAAACCACAAACCAGAGTTTGATGTTCATGGCCGATTAAATGGCTGATTAGTGGCTAAGCCGTGGTTAATTAGTGGCTGGTCACTGGTTTTATGTTCTTCGATGTTGAAGTTTGATGGACCGTTGCTAGTGGTTAGTGGTGAAAAGCATGGGGAGATAACCAACAAGAAAAAGGTTTTTACCAACGGCATGGGTATTTCTTAAAATCAAGGTACCCCCAAATCATCCAATATTAACCATGTCCAATTTTACACCAACCATTTTTGGATGTCCTCTATTTTGAGAACGACATATGTTGAAGTTTGATGTTGATTATTGGTTCATCAATGGGTCAACAATCAATAATACAGCTGATTAAGGGCTAATTCATGGTTGATCGATGTTTGGTCCATGGTTTGATGTTTATTGATGTAGAAGTTTGATATTGACCGAAACTTTGCAGTTTGTATCATTCAATCAAGTTCAGAACCAGGACTTAACTTCAACCAGAATGTTTGACGTTGAATGTGCTTCACGAACTTATGTATGGGTTTGTCTAAAACTTGCGTACCCAAAAACTTATGGTTTCCTGGTTTCCCTTTCAATTACTGCATGTTTATAGACTTGGATGGTTTGTAGGTACCACTGTTGCAGTGGACAAACCCATGACTAGCAATTGTTTGACAAATATTGTTGGCTACTATCCCCTGTTCCTAGCCATTATTAGCCATTACTAGCCATTGTTTTCCATTATTAGCGATCATTGCTGCTTAGGGGTTTTAAACATTGTCTATGTTCCCTGGAAATCATTAACAAATGGTTGGTTGACAAGCATATGTTTCATGAGGGTGGTTCAACCACCAACCAGATATGTGATCATTATCAACCATCATTACCATATACAACCATGATTAACCATTATTATCAACCACTATTAACCATGCTTATCAACCATTATCAACCATTCTCAACCATTGTTAGCCATTACTTGCCATCATTAGCTATTGTCAAACGTCACCATTGAACTGGACAGCCCCTACGCGACTTTTTTCTGCCGCCCAATGAAGTTCAACAGCGATCCATGGCATGATCAGCCCCCAGAGTGGTTAATTAATCCTTACTGGTGCATGACTGGCTAAGCATGGTTCAACAAGCAACAATATGGCTGGCCAAGTCATGGTTGATGAATGGCTGATGATTGGTTGATGACTGGCTGATGATTGGTTGATGACTGGTTTCTCAGTGGTTCATCTTCAGCTTCGCGATCCACAGGAGTTTCGTTCACGCGAGTGGCATGGAGAGCTTCCAAACTCCCAGGCGTAGTGCCGACGCCACCGGAATAACAAGCTGGGTAAGCGTGACTGGTCGCTGGGGGAATGGGTGAGCAGCGGTAACCGCAAGCACCATCGTGCTGTGATGAAAGGATCGATGGTGAGGCTAACCTTTTGATAAGCCACTTGGTTGGTTTGAGAAGGTATTGGTAGATCCGAAATCATCAGCCAGCATGAAATCTGCCGGCTGAGAATTGGCCGGCTGAAACATGACAAAGCTATCATGTACCGGTTGCAATGTCACTTTCATAGCTGAACGGATCTCCCATCATCGATAGACTGATCGAGAAGGGCTGGTCACAAAGCAGCGACCACAGCAGGGAGTGAACATTCCTGATGTCTTACTTTTGGTTTTTGCTAGGTGCACAGCAATGGCTAGTGGCAATAATGACAAGAATGGACGACAATGGCTGACACTAGTTATATAATCAAATATTGTATGAATGATCGTAAACTACTTGACGAGTACGTGTAAATAGGGCTTAGTAGACGTTATTGTACGATTTTAAAGAAATAGATGTCAATAGTCAACGTTAATGGTTGTAGTAGGACGATGGGTGGTTCACCACTGGTGGGGGGACTAGGAGCGCCACTATGTACATTTCTCGATTTGATGCCCACATCAATGCGTGCAGTCACCACTAATAACAACCTCCAACCTCCCCTCTCTCATTATTCGTGACGAATGTTATTCGTGATTAATCTATCTCTGTTGAAAAGTTCCTGATTTGGATTCATTTCTTGTGGCTCTTGCCCTGGCCCAATCTGTTGATGTCTTTCTGTCACTCCTTTTGGTGAACATCGAAGGATGGGCCCAGAAAGTGCCACACGAAAGGCAGAGTCGGGACTTGGACGAAATCTATACTTCATCATGTATCCATCATCAATCATAACTCACCATCATCATTGCATCTAGATGTATCATTTATCATCATCATTTCAACCATACTTCATTATTTATCAATTAATCATACTCAATCATCATTTTTCCATCTATACTTCACCATCATTTAGCCCTCATTCAACCATGATGAAGCATCAGTAATCATCACTCACCATCATTTCAACATCATTTCAGCATCATCTTTACGCATCATCAATTATCACTACGCATCATTTTAACAATCATCAGGCCAGCATTTAACCATGATTCAGCATCATGGTCACTAGCCATCACTATCATTTGACCATCACTAGCCATCATCACTAACCATCACCAACCATCATCACTAACCATCACCCTACAGGCCAGCATCATGGTTCCCCACCCTTCAAGCGCCACCACGGCGCATCCTGGGGGACCACCACCCCCCCTGTAGCGCCCGAAACCGTCGCGTCCGGGGTGAAGGACGTTCCAGACTCGATCTTTATGAACGCCGGGGCGCAGCTCTGGACTGCAGCCGCAGCCCGCAGCCCACGGTTGACGTGCCCCCAAATGGCGAGTTGGGTCAAGCAGTTCATCAACCAGCTAATTGGGGATAATAACCAACCATTTTATAGGGAAAACAATGGTTAACAGTGGGGGAACCAGGGGTACAGGGTTTTGACCCAATGGATAATGGTTAATAATAGGAGATAACAACCAACAAGAATAGGGGAAACCAATAGCTGATTAATGGTCAATTTTGTATGGGAAACCAAATGTTTAAGCATCATATTAGGTGGTTTCTCAATATACAGGACCCCAAAAACTGGATGATTTATGACTATAAATGACTGGATGATTTGGGGGTACCCCTATGGCTAACTACAAATGGTTAATGATGGTTAATGATGGTTAACTATATGGTTCATAGTTAGCACTCACTAGTTTAATTAACCATATGGTTTGTTGACTATATGATGGTTGATTATGGTTAATGAATGATGGTTTTGGAGTTAAGCAACTTATTATTGCTCATGAGCCATCATTGAATGGTTCATCAGGTCAACTGTATGATAAACTTTTTGTAGGTAATTATTAGGTAAGTATGAATATGATGGCTGGCCAATGGTGTTGTGATGATCAATGATGGTTAACTAATCGTTAGGTTGATAGACTTTATTATAGTTGACAGGCTTAGTGTTCAAGAAAGAGGTTTTAATCATCATATAATGATGGTTACGTGGTTGGGTTTGATTGTAGTTCATTAACCGCCATGATATGGTTCATTAGGTTCAGCATATGGTTGATTAACATTCATTTCTGTTTTGTTATGACTACAACGTTTAAGTGACTGGTTTTACGTTTCGTACGATGATTCATTATGGTTACCTGAACAGAAACGAATGCATGACTTTGAACCAATGCTTAGGTCGATTGATGGTTAATAAACCATTTAATGAACCATGAAAGAACCACATAAGTCAGCCAGTATACTAGCACTTACCCTACAACGTGGTTTATTGATGGTTTAAAATGGTCAGTGACGATTGGTGAAGATGAATGATGGTTGGTGATGATTAATGATGGTTGGTTTGAACCACTGGTTAGCCCACTAGCTACCACAGTGGAACGATAATGGAGAGAGAGTGGTATACTTATCCATTTTACTAACCGGTAGTACATTCCCCAACAGCAATGCTTTTATTCACCAATGGCTAATAATGTTTAAACCATGGGAATTTCTACGGCTGGCTATGGTTAAATGTATGGTTACCCATGGGGAGAAGCAGCAATAATGCTGCTGACGTTTGGTTTGAGTCACATTCTCCGAATGGCTTTGGGATGGTTGATGAACCAATATTGCTCAATAGTAGTGATTCAACCACCAGCCAGTTGTGTTAACTATGAATTGGCCAGTACATGATAACAAAAGTTAGCCATCCTGGATTGAACCAGGAGGGATATAGTCAATGCAAGTTGGCAAGCTATGGCAACTATTTACTGTCAATCATGTGGTGTAATCAATCATTTGAATTTGGTTTCACACAACTAGGCCTTTCAATGATGCGAACGTTGCCTGCTTGTCCGTGGCTTGTCAACTAGCGGAATGGTCCTTAGCCACGGGGACGAATCATGATTCATAAGTGGTTACGAACCATCTAGCTGTTGGTTGGGGAGCCAAGGAGCCAGGGGTATCCCTATCGCCTTTGAAAGTGCCTTAGCTTCGGGGAGCTAAGAAGCTACCAGAAGTGCTCCAACCAAGCTTCGTACTACTTCGCGTTTGGTACCAGATTGTACTAACACGATATGAATTTGCACCGGTCATAGTGATACTTTACCCGTTGAACGCCCCTGCCAGGCCCAAGTACATCATCTAAAAACACGAGCCCAGTCCTGCTTAACCAGTAGCAACCACCATTGAACCATGATTGCTTTTACCCTCAGAATTCAGCGGATCAACCACTGTTTACAATCATTAAACACTAGCAAGTAGTGCCGGAGCCTCCGAACCATACTTAACCCTCAACTATATATCATCCTGAACTAGTGAACAGACATGGCCAATCATGATCAGCGATGAGGAAGCATACTTTGCCACGAGCAATGATCATAACGTAGAGTCAATGATTCAATAGTCGTCAACTACCCATAATAGATTATTTTCTATCATTGACTATCACAGGATAAGATGATAATCAGCTTTTTCTACCATTGACTACCAAACATCATTGATTTAGCATCGTCATTGACTACCACAAAATGCAAACGATCAGTAACCATCATCAACCGCCAGCAGTTGGGTTGCCCGCCAAGAATCTCACGAGTCAATCACCAATTATCAATTTTCAACCGTCATTAAGCATCAATCACTATCGTTCACCAAAATAATCATGATCATAGCATATCATATTTGATACTGTATCATTCACTCTCCAGAACGATCACCAAATAGCCGGCTATCATGAGCTGCGCCAGATTTTCTTCCCAATGAACCACTATTGGCATCAACAACCATCATCAACTTAACTGATTCTCAATCAACAATTTACCACCAGTTGTTCATGGGAGATGCTTGGTGTTCAAGCATCATGAACCATCAATGAAGCATCATTAAGCATCATCACCCATTAGTTTTCAACATTTATCAAGCATCATTGTTACTTCTTAAGCTCATCGATCACCAATGACCACCATGAACCATCAACCACGTCCACGCAAAGTGGTCACCCATCGGAATCCCACAACGGTCTCCCATCCGTCGCGGTACAGCAGCCTGTTGTTGCGCAGTAAAATGATGGGCTACGACTTGAAAGATGCGGGGACACCCAGTGGCCACTTTCGGTGGGCTGATGAAACAAAGGTGCCTAAAGGTGGCTTATTATGGTTCGTTTATGGTTCATGATGGGTAATGATGGTGAATGATGGATTAATGGTGGTTTAATGATGGTTAATGGTGGTTTAATGTTGGTTCAATGATGGTTAATGGTGGTTCAATGATGGTGAATGATACTTAATGATACTTCATGATGGTTGCTGATGGTTGATGATGATTCATGGTGGTTGATGATTGTTCATGATGCTTTTCATGGTGTTTCATAGGGCTTACATGATGCTTGACAACTCCAAAGTTCATGAATGTTGGGTTAATGATGCTTGATGATGATTAATGATGGTTCAATGTTGGTTAATGACAATAAAAAAAGGGTACATGATGGGTAACTGATGGTTCATCATGGAAAATGATGGTGAATGATGGATTAATGGTGGTTTAATGTTGGTTAATGGTGGTTTAATGTTAGTTAATGGTGGTTTAATGTTAGTTAATGGTGGTTCAATGATGGTCAATGATGGTGAATGATATTGGTGAATGATGGTCAATGATGGTTGATGGTTCTCATGGTGCTTCAATGACGGTGGTGAATGCTGCTTACCCGCTTAGGTAGTCCCTCGCCTGGGACTGGAAAATCCCCAGCATCGAAATAGCTGGTTGAAACCAGGGTTTCCTTTAAGGAAAAGGGTGATTTGTCCCTTGCCAGGTCAGTTGACTGATGGCTAATGATGGAAAATGATGGTTGATGATGGTTGAGACTGGTTGATGATGGGTAATGATGCTTCATGATGGTTACCAGAGAGTAGCAACTACTGTGGTAATCAATCGCTACTGAAAAACGAGAACTCGAGAACCCTACGCAATCGAAAACAACAACGGTCAGTCATAGTGCATGACTGTTCGGTTCATGATGGTATACCATAGTCAATGATGGCAAATCAACCACGGTTGACAGTCGTTCGGTTCGGAACCTCGCTGATTGTAAGGGTCTGGATGGTGAAAAGAAATGTTTTGTTGATTGCTGATGATCTGGTATTGTCTAATGAGAGTTGTTTTAAATACTCCTATCAATTAGCACCATTCACTATTGCAATCAGCGAAGTACTGTCTACTTGGATGATCATCCCAGTCAGCATCTGGTGAGTAACCATGCTTAGTAACCTATTTTGTCAATGATATAGATAAGCCACTTAGAGTAGTTACTAAGTCGCGTGCGATGTGGTTGCTGAACAATAAACAGGGTGCTACTGGTCGCGAAGTAGTGACCAAAACCTGTGGCAAAATTGGAAGCCAACTAACAACCGTTGGTTCAATTGCCGACAAACTGTTAGTTGAACAGTATATGACCTAGTTATAATTGTTGGTTAGTTCATAGTGACCAACTAAGGAATGGCAAATTCTAGACATAGATAATCATTGAACCAACGGTTGTTCATTGGTTGGTAATTGAACCAACGCTTGTTAGTTTCCAGTAACTGGATGTTGCAATAATTATCAACCATATGATATAACCATCATCGATATGAAATAACTACTGAACCAGCAATTATTAAACTAACCATGAATGAAATAACCATATAGCCAGCAATTATCAGCCATTATGAACCACTAACCAGCCATCCTGAGTTCAGGTCATCAATCATCAGCTATTGAAACCACTACTTAGAAACCATGAACCAGATACAAAACCATTAGTAAAACCATTAACCACATACAAAACCATATACAAAACCATTGACCATATACAAACCCAAGGTTTACAAAACTCTAATTAAAAACCATTAGCAGGGGAGGTTGGTCGCACCACCAAACAGCTATGCTTATGACGGATTGTCTCCGCGGTGCAGCAGTCGCTCCAGGACAAACTCGCGGAAGCGCCTCCCACCAGTGCAGCACCGCGCCAGGAGCGGTGGAGCGACGGGGCAGGCAGGTGCTCAGGCAGGTTGATGGTCAACTGATGATTAATGATGGTTTATGGTGGTAAAAATGATGGGTATGGTGACTGATGTTGACTAATGATGGTTGAATGATGCTGCTTAGCAAATCATCATCAATGATCATTCATGATTAAAAATGATGTTCAAAATGATGGTTAATGATCATGTGTAAGATGGGTTGCTAGTGGTTAACGATGGTTTATGGTACTAAAAATGATGGTAAAAATGATGGTTGGATAAGGGTGAATCATGTCGGTTGATAGTGATTAATCATGATTGATGATGATTAATGATAGTAATGACTAATATTTGATGATTAGGGATGGTTTAATAAGGGTAAAAGCATGACTAATGATGGTTTATCAAGGCTCAATGATGCTGGTTAATCATGATTGATTGATGATGACTAATAATGTTTAAGATGATGATTACTTATGGTCAAACAATGGCTAATGATGCTTCATGACGACTGTTTAAGGAGTTAATGATTATGAATCGTTTAAGTTAAATTGATGTTTTGAACGATGGTTAGTTTCTGTGAAATTATTGTTAATAATGGCTTCTTATGGTTGATGATGACTCATTTATGATCATTTATGGGTAAGGTTGATTGATGATGCTTGATTGATGGTTCATGATGGTTGAAGATGGCAATCTTCTGGTTGTTTGATGGTTGATTGTTGTTGAATGTTGATGCATGATGAGTAATTGACATTGGTTGGGCAACAATCAATATAATCAAACATGTTCAATCATTGTTAAGTCTTGTTACATGTTGATTATTCATGATGTTGATGATTGCAACTGGTCAGGTTTTGGTGCATGTAAATTAGTGTGAATTCATGTCCAGTAGTGGCGGTGACCTCTATAGTCGATATTTCTTAATGATACCTTCGTGCTGCGCATATTTGATTAGTTTGTCTTCATGATGACTAACGATGATTTTATCCAAATTACCGATGATTAATCAAATATCATCGTTAATGATGATTGAATGGTGGTGAATGATGATTAAATGATGGCTTACCGATGATTTTATCCAAACGATGATCTTTGATTCATCGGCAATAATAACAAAGCCCTTGAGCAACGATTTCCAATGCTAAGCTCGGCGGTTTTGGCTTCCGCTGACGGAAGCGGGTGATGCCGAAAATGATTGCTATCAGGTGGGCCGGCAGTTAGAATCCTCGGGTCATCGGGCCCCTATAACTGGTAGTTGGCCCAACTTATGTGTTCCAACTGGCCTTAAGTTGGGCTATAACCCCCCATAGCTGGTAATAAACCCCTATAGCTGGTAACCCCAGTAGAGTTATTTATAAACCAACTTATAAGTGGTTGGGGGCCCACCTTGTAATGATGGTTAATGCACGGCTAACATTAATCAGAGACCAATGATGCTTGAGTGATTGCTGCTGATTGATGCTAACTGTGTGCTAATAATAGTTAATGATTGCTAATGATGGTTCATTTTGGATGTTGGTTAAACCATGAATTTTGCATCAATGAACCTTGATGAATCACCACTATTCCTAATATTACTGGTTGCTATTGGTTCAAGCTATGTCCTACTTGGATGTGCACCCCCACTTAGGAACTGGTTCCGAACCATGATTATAGGGGTTATAGCTTAACTTGTAGTGCGGTGACCCCTGATCACATCCCAGGGAACTATACCCAACTGCACATCCAATTATTATCATTAATCACCATTTAATCATCATTTAGCCATCATTTAATCATCATAAACAAACCAAAATTGACAATAATTCCAGAGAAACGACTCGTAATCATTATATCCCTAAACTCGTCATCATGAATCATCATCAGTCATCATTTAAACCATCATTTTGAGCATCAAAAACGATCATTAGTCATCAGTTAGCCCTTACTAAACCATCATTCAGCATCATGAATCATCATTTATCATCATTAACCAGCACATTGACCCTTATTAAACCATCACCCCAAGCACCAACCATCACCCCAAGCCTCAACCATCACCCCAAGCCTCAACCATCACCCCCAGGCACCACCATGGCCGCCACGGATTCGCCAGGACCCTAACGTGACCGATGACAAAGGAGAAACGCCACTCTTCAAGGCCGCTGGGCGCGCGCCGTTTCCGCGAAGAACCGTCATGAAACACCACCGCGAAGAGCTGATTGTAGTATAACTCTGGTAGTAACCATTGTAATAAACCATAGTAATAGTTACTAGCTGATGATTACGACATGAAACCCACTATGGTAGTATAACCATTGACTCAACTAACCATGGTAATTAATCTAGGTATTACCTTTACCTTTGGTAATTAGGGGTTTTAATATGTCTTAATTGCAATGATGCGCAAGCGCACGGGAAAGTACAAGGTGGGTCGGCTGGGAGCCGACGCCTCGAAGCGAAGGGTCAAAAGGATGACGGGTGGGGTGGACCACTTCCTGGACGGGGCGCGACACTGGGGGCGACGGGGAGCTGTGGATAGGTGGCTATCGTGCTACTAGCGGTTAACAGTGGTTGGTAGCTGTGGTTGGCTGCGTAAGCTGGCATCATGGTTGCTGGTTAGGGGTTATTCTAAGCATGCTCGCAATCGTGGCAACAAAATCGATTTTGTTTGATTGGCAAGAAATGGTGGTAATCATTTCTAGAAATCAAAGGACCTCACCAATAGCAGAAGATGATATAGGGGGGACCCCTATTTCAAGAAACAACCATAGTGTTTACTGTAGTTCATCCAAGTTTTCTCGAGATGACTTTCCTTTGATTTCCTTTCCGAATATTTTAACCATGTATGCACCATAACAAACCATGACAGACCACTACCAGCTGGGCATGTTAGGCAGCGGAAGGAGGACATTTGGACATCGTGAAGATGCTGCTGAAAGCCAAGGCGTCGGTTGATCACCTGTTTTGAAGTTGAAAGGTGGGTTGGTTCGATTCATCATGTGATGGTTCGCTAAGATCCACATTGTAGAGGAGGGAAATACCCCCAAGAAGCTGTGGTTAGTTCGCAATTATGTACATTGTTTCCGGGTGAGGTTGATACGGGATTATTCTTACTTCCAAAAGATTTTCTCAACTGCGTCAGAACGAAGGAGGGACTTGGACTTGCGAAGTGGTACAGTTTCTTTTCGAAGACATGTGACCCAAATAGATGGGGGGAATGAACCAATATGGATGTTTCTCAAAATAGGGGACCCCCCAAATCATCCAATTTTAGTCATTTATAATAGAAACCAACCATTTTGGGGTAACCCTATGGCTTGAGAAACCACCATATTTTCTCCTGTGTCTCACTCTATTTCTGCTTGGTGCTTGGGAGCGCTGGTGCTGAGCGATGAGCCCCCGTCTGCCCGGCTGCCTGTACTGACGGAGGCTAGGAACCCCTAGGAGCTGAGGGTTTTCCCATAGAAGCAGCGAGGCAGACCAAGGTTCGGCGGTTTGACCATAAACCAACGGTTGATGACTCTAATCGATACATTGAATTGATGTATTGCTAAGAGTTGATGTTGAGGAACTAGTAACTAGTTTTCATATGTTGAATCAATGTATGTCCAAGAATTATTTGTTACAGTTTTAGATTACAGAAAACTTTAAAAGGAGATTAGTAATCAGTAATGATAGAATTCAGAGATTCTAAGAACTAAGTCAAAACCTGTAATAGTTCATGAGTCATTCCTAACCATTTATCAACACAATTAACTATTCTATTGAACAAAGGTTCATGAAATCACTGATAAATTGTTTTCCTTTTGACTAATAAATACCATTCATCTCCATGGATATCGATTTTTGAAGCGTTACCTTTTCAAAACCATGACGTTGACCAGTTTGGTGATGATTAATTAATTTTGATTTCCATTAACTACTTCAATTACCATCAATGATCATCACCAAGTTTGTACCATCTTGAAATTAACATCGATTCCCAAGATAAACCGGCTGGTGGTTTCAAACATGTTTTATTCTCCCTGGCAATTACACTAACAAATGGTTGGTTGACTCAAGTTTTTCAAACCATCAGTAAACCTGGTTGGTTTACTAGTCAACCATTGGTTAGTCAACCATTGGTTGAAACCACCAGGCAGTAAACCATCACCAACCAACTTTCACAGGTCGCACCTCACCTTGCAGGCCATGGTAAGTATCAACACCCTGGGCATGACGCCCCTGCACGCGGCCGCGGCGGGCGGTCATTTGCAGGTGGGGAGCCAGCCATGGTCACCGGGTAGTGATGTTTGGAGGTTAAATTGATGGCTCATTGATGGTTCATTGATGGGTAATGATGGTTTGTTGATGGTTCATTCTGGTGATGAATGATGGTTAATGATTAATGGTTGGTCAATGTTGATTAATGATGATGGATGGTTGGTGAACGTTGGTTTACTGTAGTGATGAATGATGTTTAATGATGGTTTATGATGGTTAATGCTAGTTAATGAGGATTAAATGATGGTTAGTACTGGTCAATTGATGGTCAAACGATGGTTATTGGTTGGTCATTGATGGTTAAACGATGGTAAGTTGATGATTAATAATGGTTAATGATGGTTGATTACATGATGATTAATGGTTGGCTAATGTTGATTTATGGTTGGCTACATGGTTGGCTAATAATTCTTGATTGTTTTTTTGATGGTTAATAATGGTTCATTGATGGTTGGCTAATGTTGATTGATGATGATGAATGGTTGGTTTATGATGCTTCATTTGGGTGGCGCCAGCTGCCACCTGAGGTGTTTGGGTTTTTTTGGGGATTGATTTACCATCTTTTGCGCAGCAGGGGATCTAGTTGCGCCACCAAGTCATTGATGCTTCATGTATGAATTATGGTTCATGATGTTTTATGATGATTAGTTGAACCATAATTATGGGGTTAATGATGGTAAACCATAAACTACATCATATATGGTTATGATGGTTTATGATGATGTAGATTATGGTGTATGATTGTTGAATTATGGTTAATGTTGATTGATGGTAGATTTATGGTTCATAATGCTTGAAGGTGACATGTTGTTTGCTAGCGAGTGGAAAACCGCGCGTGTAGTCGTAGCGATTTTAGCACATGCGATGTTGATGCTACGTCCAGGATGGGATTAGTTGGGTTGGGTGGGGGTGGGGTGATGTGAACGTTCATGTGATGCTATTTCAAGCATGGGGTGGGTTGGGTGGCGGGTGGGGTGATGCAAACGTTTATGTTGACTTGTTCACCAGGTTGAGTGGTGTTAAGAAAGGCTAGTCATGTTCAATGTTTGATGTTGGCTGCGCATGGCAAACGAATCTGTTTGTTGGCCAATATCGATTGTCAATGGTTCACAATGGTTCTTGGTGGTTCGCTAAAAAACTTCACTGGTGGTCACTGATGCTTCATAAGTTTGATCATTCATGGATAATGATTAAGATGAAGATAGCACATGCTGGAGAATCGATTTTAATTACCTGAAAAAATGATTAAAGTGAAGCGTAACACTTAGTGAACATAGCCAACTGTGCTGGAGAATAGTAGTGGTCTTGCAGTATGGCTGATCGTGGTAAGTTGAACTTACTGCTTAGTGATAATGTTAATCTGTAGTCTAACCATCTCTACTATAAACTATAGCAATCAGTCATTAATTCTATAGACTGCGACCTCATTCTAAATGTTATTGCTTACTGTCATCGCAAACCTCCACCATGGTTTATCGCCTGGTTGATAGGTGGTAAAATGATTCATGTTTGGAATAGTTCCTAGCCAGGTTTAGATCATTCCAGCACTAGAATCATGGAATCATGCTGCCAGCGGCACTGCTGCCTTGATGTCAGGTGGTGCAGTGCTTGTTGAAACATGCTGACAAAGATTCAGCCGACAACCGCGGGTGCCTTGGATCCTAGAGAGGCCCGAGTGAAGGGGTTGCCGACAGTTGGGGGCACTCCAGGGGGGATGAGCAGATTGGGGTGGGGGATCAGTGGAAAATGATTGCTCGAAACTTGGCGAGTGGGGTCAATGAGTTCATCAACCAACTTTCATGAGGGATGATATGGGATAGTCACCAACAATCATGGGGAAAAGGTGGTGGTTAATAGTGGGCGAACCAGGGCAACGAGCCGAGTGAACTGACCCAGCTAGCCCGGTGAACTGTTCTCAAGCTAGGGCTTCGGTCCCAACCTGTAGCCACCGAAAAAACTAAGATGGGGACCTCAGCAAAAGGATACGAAGAAACTGGTCATCCGAAATCTGGGAGGATCAATTTCAGTTTCTAGGAGGACTAACAAGTCCCACATGATAGTGAAAGCCTTGAAAACCGTCAGAGTATGGGGTGTTCTTGAAATTGGGGTACCCCAAAAATGGTTGGTGTGTTACTGAAAATGGTCAATACAAAGGATGCTTTGGGGCTTCACCCATTTTGAGAAACACCCATATGTCAGAACGGTTCATTTTGGATGATTAACTACTACCTATTCAATAGCTATTAATGGATATCTTTAAGAGCTAAAATTGACTTGTGAATGAATAATGATAAGATATACCTAGCATTACCTAGCCATTCTTATATGATTAGCTATTTAATACTGCTTTAATGGTTTTGGCACGGCTGATTGTTGATTGAATAGTCAACTATATATACAATCAGCAATGTCAGTCAACTATCAGTAATGTCAGTAGTATAGTTAAATAAGCGGGCATTCAACAATCAGTATTAACCATAATTGCATGTTATATCTAACAATCAGTATGATTGATGGTGCTTTGATTGGTTTGTTTTGGGGGTTAGAACCAGTAATAGTAGTTGATAATAGGAGATAATAACCAACAAAAATGGTCAACCAACTAATCGAGAAGTCAGCAGGTTCAAATTCAGCCAGTATACTGCAATTCTACCGATTGAATTGGCACGCGATACTATCGGGTTGTATAACAGAGCCTGTGGGAAGGTGAAACACTGACATGAGGATACGTTCTCAACCAACTTGGATTTATCTTATGGTCAACCATTGAAAAGCACTGCGTTCATAGCCGCAGATAATGTCCCACATCGTGGCACCGTCGTGGCTCAAGACGTTTGCTATTTGAATAGACATTGTGAGATTTGTATGCCAATCAAGCTCTGAATGCTTAAAGTTACGGTGTCGCTTCCAAGTGGGAGGAGTGAAACACTGTCAATCCCACGCCTTTCCACTGTGAGGCAATTGAAAGTGCTGGCCCAACAATCGTTTGGACAGGGATTCCTCAAGCTAGCCACAGAAGCGGGACATGCGCTGACCGACCTCACCGACTCTTTGGAAGCTTCAGGCATTCAAGATGGGGATCACTTCACAGCAGTTGTGCAGCAACCAAAAGTAGCAACAACAAATGATTCTTTTGCAATGTGGTGCTGTGGAGGTGATAGGATCGTGACTTGGGGTTCTCCACGTTCTGGTGGTGACAGCACTGCGGTGCAAGATCAGCTCAGGAACGTGCAACAAGTTCAGGGCACACTTCAGGCCTTTGCTGCCATTCTGGGCGACGGGTCAGTGGTTACCTGGGGCCTACCAGACTTTGGTGGTGACAGCTCTGGAGTGCAACATCAGCTCAGGAATGTGCAACAAGTCCAGGTCGCAGACCAAGCCTTTGCTGCCATCTTAGATGACGGGTCCGTGGTGACCTGGGGTCACCCAGACTGTGGTAGTGACAGCTCTGCAGTGCAAGAACGGCTTCAGAATGTCAAACAAATTCAGGCCACCGATAGTGCCTTTGCTGCCATCTTGGGCGATGGGTCTGTCGTTACCTGGGGCGATTATGATTATGGTGGTGACAGCTCCGCAGTGCAAGAAAAGCTCCACAATGTCAAGCAGATTCAAGCAACACGAGGAGGGGCCTTTGCCGCCATTTTGGGCGATGGGTCTGTCGTTACATGGGGCGATCCAAATTTTGGCGGTGACAGCTCTGCAGTGCAAGATCAGCTCAGGAACGTGCAACGTGTTCAGGGCACATACCGGGCCTTTGCTGCCATTTTGGATGTCGGGTCCGTTGTTACCTGGGGCGATCCACGGTACGGCGGTGACAGTTCTGCAGCGCAAGATCAGCTCAGGAACGTGCGATGTGTTCAGGGCACATACCAAGCCTTTGCTGCCATCTTGGATGACAGGTCCGTGGTTACCTGGGGCAATCCAGACTGTGGTGGTGACAGCTCTGCAGTTCAAGATCGGCTCAGGAACGTGCAACAAGTTCAGGCCACAGAGTTTGCCTTTGCTGCCATCTTGGGTGATGCGTCAGTGGTTACCTGGGGCAATCCAGATCGGGGCGGTGACAGCTCTGCAGTACAGGATCAACTCAAGAATGTGAAACAAATACATGCGACTCGTGGTGGGGCTTTTGCTGCCATCTTAGGGGACGGGTCAGTCGTTACATGGGGTGATCCAGTTCGCGGTGCTGACAGCTCTGCAGTGCAGGATGTGTTCCTGCTCCTTTAATCATTTCTTCAATGGGAAGATGCCACTGACTATGCTTGAAGTTTCGATATCGCAGTTAATCAAGTGTGAACTGAAAGCAGTTGTCTTGGCTTCTGGGCACCAAAATCATGAAAAATCTGCCAGACAAATGACTTCAATGTGATCAAAAACAAACCTGGCGAAACGAGTCAAGGCAACTGACCGTCAAGAAAAGCAGCTCGTTGCGTCGCGTCGTGGGAGGGCAGGTCCACGACTCACCTCGGGTGGTCTTTAAAAAAATTGGAAACCCCTAAAAATGGTTGGTTTATTGCCCTAAAGTTATGTTTGGTTAAAGGATGATAACTGGGGGTACCCCTTTGTTTATTACTATAAATGGTTACTAAACTGGATGGTAACTGGAAATAACTGAGGGTACCCCGTCATGACTTTAGAAACCACCACCTAGGATACTCTTGTCATAGGACATTGTTCTTGAGCATCACGGACCCCTATTGACCTAATTATTAGCCATTATTAGTCATGGTTGGTAGTTTTTTAGGGGTTCATAGGGGTGATAACCAGAAATCATGGCGAATAATAGGGGATAAGAACCGACTAATATAGGATTAGTCAACATCAGCCGTTCTTACAAGCCAATTAACCATTGTAAACCATTATTAGCCATTATTAATTATCCATTATCAACCACTAAGTATTAACCATGAGATTAGTCAACATATGTCAACATTAATCACCATTTGCCGGTTTGAACTACTGGAAAATAGACCACTTTTGGTCACCATCAACCATATTATACTCCTCTTCTTGCTGACCATTTTCCCTACTCTGAGACATCATCAGACATGATCAACGGCAATTTGCCACCATTGACCGCAGGAAATAATCCGTCAACTGTTGTCAACCGTTATATTGCTGATCTTGCTGATGATGATCCCCTATAACTACCCATCATGAAACATCGTTGGCCTCAATATTGGCCGCCATCATTGCGGATCATCAAACATCGTTGAGGTTATTGCTACCATTAACCATTCTTTACTATGGTTATTGCTACTATTAACCAATGCTACAAACCATTGGTACATCATCAACCATTGCTTAAACCTACTACTAACCAAGCTTTCTCATTAACCATTGCTATTGACCATTGCTATTGACCACTTTCCAATGCTACTGTTACCCATTGGTTATTCACCATCACTGTTGGTTATTGCTACATTACTATGTTACTAGTGATGGCGCTATTATTAACCAATAGCCATTGCTACTAACCATTGCTACTAACCATCATCAACCATTGTTACTAACCATTGTTACTAACCATTGCTACTAAGTTGGGTTATAACCCCTATAACACTGGTAGAAATATCCCCAGTTAAGTTACTTATAAACCAACTAAGCTAAATGGTTGGGGCCCATCTTGTAACCATTGCTACTATGGTTATTGCTGGTAGTTACCCTAGTTATATCTACCATAACTGGTAGTTACCCTAGTTACAACCAACGGCTATAGCTGGTAAACGGGGCCCACTTTGTACTATGGTTATTGCTACTAATCAAGCCATAGTCATCACTCCATCAAGCAATGGTTAGTAGCAATGGTTGATGGTTATTGTACTATGGTTATTGCTTTGTACTATGGCTTAGTCATCACTCCATCGTCCCCTCCGAGGCACACCTCCTTGTACCACGCGGCCGCCAACGGCCACCCTTTATTGGTGCAGCACCTGTCGCCCGGCGAAGCTGCGCACGTGGTCCTACGCAGTGGATCCGTTCATAATATGGTTGGTTTATAGGTGGTTTTTATAGGTTTATGGGTGGTTTCTATGGGTTTGTAGGGGCGTTTTTTAGGTTTGTAGGTGGTTTCTATGGGTTTGTAGGGGTGTTTTATAGGTTTATAGGTGGTTTTTATGGGTTTGTAGGTGGTTTTACAGGGTACTAAATGGTTTTTTAGGGTTATAGGTGGTTTTATAGGGTTATAAGCGTCACATGTGCATTGGCTGATTTTGGGACAAGCGCACATAATGCATATCCCACGCCACGTGCAACGCTAAAATTCACTGGAGATGACGTCAAGTGGCACACCATGGCGAAGTAGGAACTCGTGCCGAGGAGGCAGCAGGCACCCGCCAAGAATATCTTCTATGGTTAAGAAGTATGGTTCCTTAGTGGATATTGAATGGTTAACTCACGGTGAATGAATGAATTGTGATGTAATGATTCACGGTTAATTCGCGGCTCATGAAACGATGATAAAGGAGATGAAGTTTGACCAAAGCGGGAAAGGAGCGAGTGGAGCAGGAGACAAACCAATGACCATTCACATTCACCATCAACTTCACCATGGCCATTGCACCCCTGCAGCTTCCAAGCGCTTCGTTCCCTTCACCAGTACTTAACCATTCACATTCACCATCAGTAAAACCACTACCCAGGATTACTCAACCATCACCTCAATTGATAATTAACCATTCACGAATCACTTATTATCCATGAACCATTAATCAACCATGCAATAGCCACTAGTTACCGATTCACTAAGCACGCATTAACCACTTGTTGACTTTACTCTAATCATTAACCATTAATCAAGCAGTCAATAAACATACATCAACCACTAAGGATGCTAGGCACCCAATCATTACCCCCTAATCTCACCATTCCCCATTCTGACAATCCTAATTTCACCATCTACCTAACCACTTCTTTGTCAGCCCTAATCTAATCATTGAGCATTGGTCAACCATTCATTCACCATACTAGTTGCCCAATCATACCCTCCCCACTCATTCCCCAAGCCTTATCAATCATAATCATTAACCATTCACTACCCACTAATTAACCACTTGTTAACCCTGAATCAACCACTAATCAATCTCATCATTAATTTTAATTTACCATTCACTAACCAATCATTCACCCTAACCCTTCCCCAACCATTGCGCACCGCATCCCCGCTTCGAGGCTCAAGTTGAAATGTCGCGAGCAGCCGGACGCAGTGCTGGCTGCCGCGGAGAGGGGTCACGTCGAGGCCCTCAGCTCCTTGCTGAAGGGCGCCAGCAAGGAGTCCAGCAGCCGCATCAGCAAGGCGCGAACGCGGCGGTGATGGTGAAAGTGGTGGCTTGTCATTGGTGGAGAATGGCTGGTAGTGGTTGAATGATGGTTAAATAGTGGTTCGATAATAGCCAATAATGGTTCATGGTGGTTGAGAATGGTTGGTAGTGGTTGAGAATAATTGAGAGAATCATATTGGTTTTGTTGGTTGAGAATGCTTGAGAATGATGGTGAACATGAGAATGCTGGTGAAACAGGATTATATCATCACGGTGATACTGGCCCAATGGTTCATCATGGTTCACTCAAGCTACTGAGCAACGACAATGCCAATCTCTCCAAAAACATGCACTATTTCAAGAACAACAACAACAACAACAACAACAACAACAACAACCACCACAACCACCACAACCACCACAACCAATCCAACCCTCCAACCATCCACCCGTTGCTTCCTGCTACCCACGGCGAACCCCGGGACCGTTTCGTCCTCGTTTCCACGGAAGGCCTTGTGCCTGGCTGCGGAGCACGGGCAGCTGGACATGGTGAAGTACTTGCTGCAGCTGATAGAGGCGGCTGGTGATGGCAGGGAGCCGTGGTGGGTTTTTTGACAGGTGGGTTTTATGGTGGTTAGTAACCACTAATTATATAGCTTATTATAACCATTATATTATAGGTGGTTTTATGGTGGTTTTATAGTGGTTAATGGTCAATGATGGTTAATGATGGTTTTATAATGGGTTTATGGGGTTAGTAATGGCGGGGATAACAACAAGTAGCAGGTTGATAATGGTTATGAATGGTTACTTGTAGTGGTTCATACTGGGGGATCTTAATGGTCAATCGTGGTCAATAATGGTTACTTGTAGTGGTTAGTAATGGTGAATGATGGTTTTATAATGGGTTTATGGGGGTTAGTATAGTGGCTCATAATGGTTTGTATAGGTAGATTTATGGTGGTTAGGAAGGGGGAATAGTAAGCAATAGTGGTTAGTTGTGGTTAGTAATGGTTAATAGTGGTTATTCATAGTTGCGTGTAGTGGTTAATAGTCTTTTATGATGGTTTTATAATGGTTTTGTGGTGGTTTTGTAGTGGTTAATAGTGGTTAATAGATGGTTTTAATGGGTCTATGGGGGTTAGTAATGGGGGATGATAACAGGTAGCCGGCTTTATAGTTTTTTTGGTGGTTTTATAGTGGTTAGTAATGGTTAGTAACGGGGGGATAATAAGCAACAACAATTATGACAGATTGATAGCCATGATGCTATGGGTCAGTAGTGGTTAGTAATGGGGGATAGCAACCAACAATAATTAGCCATAGTGATGATGGTTTTGCACTGGTTAATGATGGTAAGCCCAGGTTGAATGGTGAATGAACCAGATACCCATGGTGGTCTTTAGTGGCTGACAATGATTAAAGACGGGGGATACTAAGCAGCAATGACAGGTTGATAGCCATGATACTATGGTTAGTACTGGTTAGTAATGGTTTGAAATGGTTATCCTCACCGTCACCGTCACCACCATTATCACCGTCACCATCATCAGCATCATCGTCATCATCATCATCATCGTCATCATCATCATCATCATCGTCATCAAAATTGATGGTTCAGGAATTGCCCACAGTCAAGGAGGTTGAAAAAGAGAAAGCCCGAACCTCAATCAAGTTTCGCGATGCAGGGTGCAGAGGCAAACTTGAAGATTCAGGAATTGTTGGCCTGTCAACCGTTTTTGCTAGGTGCTGGGCGAGATCTCGGACCTCGCAGAGAAAGTCAAAAAGCTAGAAACCCGAGTCGACCACGTTGAAACCAAAGTCGAGGACCATGAAGCCAAGTTGTTGGTACTGTCTGCAAGAGATGCAGAAGAGGCCATCTTCTCACATCTTCTCACATCTTCTCACATCTTCTCACATCTTCTCACACCTTCTCGCATCTTCTCGCATCTTCTCACATCTTCTCACATCTTCTCACATCTTCTCTCATCTTCTCACATCTTCTCACATCTTCTCACATCTTCTCACATCTTCTCTCATCTTCTCTCATCTTCTCACATCTTCTCTCATCTTCTCACATCTTCTCTCATCTTCTCACATCTTCTCACATCTTCTCACATCTTCTCACATCTTCTCGCATCTTCTCG
>VSDK01014435.1:107048-123329 GCA_009767595.1 Symbiodinium kawagutii | reverse complement strand
CATCTTCTCACATCTTCTCACATCTTCTCACATCTTCTCTCATCTTCTCTCATCTTCTCACATCTTCTCTCATCTTCTCACATCTTCTCTCATCTTCTCTCATCTTCTCACATCTTCTCACATCTTCTCGCATCTTCTCTCATCTTCTCACATCTTCTCACATCTTCTCACATCTTCTCGCATCTTCTCACATCTTTTCTCATCTTCTCACATCTTCTCACATCTTCTCACATCTTCTCACATCTTCTCACACCTTCTCGCATCTTCTCGCATCTTCTCACATCTTCTCACATCTTCTCGCATCTTCTCACATCTTCTCACATCTTCTCACATCTTCTCACATCTTCTCACATCTTCTCTCATCTTCTCTCATCTTCTCACATCTTCTCTCATCTTCTCACATCTTCTCTCATCTTCTCTCATCTTCTCACATCTTCTCTCATCTTCTCTCATCTTCTCTCATCTTCTCACATCTTCTCACATCTCCTCGCATCTTCTCGCATCTTCTAAGACCATCGTTAGTAATGTCAACAGTCAAACATGGTTACTTAATTGTTCATAATGGTTAAGAACCAGCAATAGCGGCTCCTACAGGTCAATAATGGGGGGATGGGAACCAGAAATAGTAATGATATAGCCATGTGCATGAATGATGAACATGAGTTTGTCCACAATGGTGGTACCTACGTTCACCGTGCAAGTTCAGTTCGCCATGACGGAGAGTAGTAAACCGCAGCAGTTGTTTGAGGGTACACCAGTGATCAACAACATTGAACCGTGAACCCATGATATTTACCATGGTCCATGGTCATACAGGTTTTTGTACCTGGAAGCACGTAAAGGTAGCAAGTTTAGCCATCAGCAGTGGTTGGCCAGCAAGAATTCATCATCAACGACCATGGTAATGTTAACCCAGCAAGAATAAGCCCCAGGTTTACCAATTGGGGTGGGGTCCCTTCTTATTGGGAAACCAAGGCGAAATTGGGGGATACCCCCTATTCAGCAACCACGAGTTGAATAATCCATGGTGAATGATGCAAGGTGTCACCATGATTACTTGATGATGGCCATGTAGTATTGCCAACAACAATTTGTTGGTTGAGGTTGGTTGAGCTTGGCTCATGTTGGTCAATGATCATTCAGAAACCCAGGCTGATTCAAATGAATGATCAACAACACCAGGAGGATATAAGCAACGACCATGGAGATGATTCAGGATCGAATGATGGTTCATGTTTGTTAACGTTTATAGCCAATACTGTAACGGGTGAAGGTCTATTAGTCCTGGCCATCACTAACCAATGCTAATAGCCAATAACAAACAACAATAGCTGGTATACAACCAAGAATGGCAGGATTGGCTAATGATGGTTGATTACCAGGTTCTCGGGGGGTATTCTGCTACCAGTGCTGACTGCCAACCAGGGTGATACAACTGTGAGTCAATGATACCCCTGGTTGGCACCGTGGTTATTGATGGTTGTAAGGGGTGATACCCCTGGTGATCTTCACAGTTGCACCATGGTTATTGATGGTCAGCACCCCTTCTGAGCTGGTGATCGATGATAGTTAAATGAATGTGAATGGTTGGTTTGATGATGGTTTAATGATGCTTTAATGATGGTTAGTTTATCATGTTGGTTTATAATGATGGTTTAAATAGTTTAAATGGTTGGTTTCATGATGGGTAATGCTTTAAATTATGGTTGATGGTGGGTTAGATGATGTTTAGATGATGGCAAGTTGATGATGAATGATTAACGATGGCCAATAAAGATTGAATTCACGGGAGACTGACTTCAAAAAGAAGCGTTGACAACAACAATCCTTTGCCAGGTGGCTGTGGGTCAAAACCCTGTACCCCTGGTTCCCCATCATTAACCATCATTTTGCCTTATTATTGTTGGTTACTAACACCCATTAGTTGGTTGGTCAACAGCTTGACCCATAGCCAGGTGTTGAAACCACAAACATGCTGCTGGGGCGACCCAAGCCTTCGTCACAAAATGATTTAACTGGGAGGCACCGGTAGGGACAGGCAAGCATCCGTGGTTGATGTTCGTTTTAATGGGAGATATGGCTATGGGTCAAGCTCTTAACCAACCAATAGTGGAGGATAACAACCAACAATAATAAAGCAAAATGATGGTTAATGATGGGGAACCAGGGGTACAGGGTTTTGACCCATAGCCATATGAACTTCTCATATTTGATGGGAAATCATCGGCTGTTGGTGCTTGAGCTGATTGTGGTGATGGATCTCCACACTTTCTGAAGTGCCCCCATTGACCATTGGATCTCCCATCATGGTTTAGCATTGTTTGTTATTCGCTATGGTTCATTTGACAGTTTCTCGAAATGAGGAACTCCCCAAAGCTTTGGCAGTTTTTTTCCTTTGAAGGACGATTAATCCACGATTGGGGGGGTGCCCCTATTCTGAGAAACACCCATTTTCACCCTCACCAACCATCATTTCACCAACCATTATATAACCATCATTTAACCATCGTCTAAGTTTCATCAATTAGCCATTTACCATCATTTACCCTCACCAACTATCATCAACCATCATCAACCATCATGATGGGTTACAGGTTCCCTATCCCCCTGGATCTCCAGGTCATTCCCGGAAGTGCGCTACATGCAGCCACCCTCCACGGACACACTGAGGCGCAAGCCGCTATGGTACGTACCATGGAAACTCTGGTGATTTAGCATGGTTAACATAGTAATGGTTAATAGAGGGTTTGTAATAGGTTTATAGTGACTTTATAGTAGCTAACCCATAGTTCATGATGACTTGATAATTGGTTAATCATTATGTTTAGTCAAGCTAGTTATTATTTAATTGACTAAATAGTGGCTATTAATAACCCATGTTTATGATGACTTCATCACAATAAACCATTGGTTAGTCATTTGCTAACATAGTTTATGGTTACTAACAGTACTATCAATGTTACTAACCAATGTTTGTAATGACTATTGGGTAGTTTATCGCTATTAACCCATTGGTAAGCACAATAGCCGATGTGAATGACTAATCAATAGGTTACAAACATTGATTGATTATGGTTAACCAATTATTAAGGACCCATGTTTTATTGGTTACTAACATTACTATCAATATTACAAACCAATGTTAGCGATGACTGTTGGGTAGTTTATGGTTATTAACCTGTTGGCGATCACAATAAACCATAGTAAATGACGAACAAACAGGTTACAAACATTGATTGATTGTGGTTAACCAATTATTGTGGTTGATAACCAGTGGCTTCTTGATGATCAACCATAGTAGTGGTTAATAGTAGGTTTAACGTGAGTTTGCAGTAGCTAAACCACAGTTTATGATGACCAATCAACAATAAGCATGGTTTATCTATTGGTTTATTGGTTACCAATGGTAATGCTTTACAAACCATTGGTGTATGATGACCTATGGTTGTTTGCTATTATTTCTGATGGTTTGATGGCTAGTAAACTAAGAACATTATGGTTCATAGCTAATGGTTTATTGATGATCAACCTTGGAGTTTATGATGACTAACCACTGGTCCGTGTCCAATGGTTTTATTGACTGACCTACGGTTTCTGAATAAGCAACGATAAAGCATGGTTGATTGATGATTAATGATGGTTGATGACCAACAACAGTGGATGATACTGACAAGAAATCACCTATGGTTAACCATGATTTCTAATTTATTGTGGCGCAATGGTTCATAAACTAAGAATATGCTGGTTCAGAACCAATAAGCATATTATCATATGGTGATAATGACTAGCAATGTCAACCATGTCAGTACCCACCTTCCACGCTAATGTCAAGAATGACTCTGGTTATTAGCAATGGTTACTATCCACGCTTACTATTGTCCACAATTAGCCATGGTTAGTTAATTGTTCATAATGGTTGATAACGAGAAATGGTGGATAATAACGGTTTGTAATTGCGAAGTATGGCGGATAATACCAGCAAAAAGAGTTGAGAATAACCTTACTTAGCAATACCCAATGGTTAGTCCTGGGCTAATAGTAAGGGGCAACACTCAACAATCATACTGATGCTTGTTGGTAAGCCACACATGGTGGTTAGCGATGTTTAGTGATATTGGATGGTTCATGATGTTTCAAGCTGGAATTGGATGTTGATACTGGTGGCTTATGATAGTGCATAGATGACAGTTGATGATCATGGCTGATAATGATTGTCTCGTTAAAATGGTGAGGAGAACATGGATAACAATGGCTGGTGATGTGTAAGGATGCTGGTTGCGCAAAATGGGATCAACAACATTGAATCGGGGGCCAGGATAACGATCGGCGAAAACGATGGAGGGCTATGTGATGGTTTCTCAAAATAGGGGACCCCAATCGTCCATTTTAAACCATTTAGAGTAATAAACCAATAATTTTCGAGGTGCCCTATTTTGTCAACCCCCCAAGTTTGAGATTCTCCAGATGCTGCCAGTTGAGAAAGACCTATGTGGTGGTTTCTCAAAATAGGGGTACCCCTAAAATGGTTAGTTTACTACCATAAATGACTATTAAAGGATGATTTGGGGGTACCCCTATGGCTTGAGAAACCACCATGTGAACAACTGTGGAAGGCTTTGATGCCAGGCTTAGTCGATGGCATCGCCCCAGTGGTGCGCCTTCCTGGGCGCCAGGTGGTCAAGGAATTGGTCCAAGCAGGGGCAGATATCAACGAAGAAGATGAGGTGCGGTCCGGGTCCGGGTGGCAAGGCTTGGTGGTTGGGGTTGCTGGGGTTGTTGCCATGGGATTTTCGATGGAGAATAGTGATTGATCATAGGGGATAGAACTGAATTACCAGGTGCTGGGCTTATAACTCCACTACCAAGTGCTGGGGTTGTAACTCTATTACCAGGTGCTGGGGTTCTAACTCCATTGCCAGGTGCTGGTTAATGATGGTTAATTGGGGTGCTGGTTGAACAGGTGCGGCTACCCATGGATGGGTTCGCTCTGGCTAGTAATGCTGGTGAATTGTGGCTAATTGATGACTTGATGCTTGATGGATGCTCTAAAGGTACGTAATTGCTGGTTGGATCGACAATCAAGTTGCTGTTTGATGGCAAAAGGATTGTCGAGGCTTTCACGTGCCTTATTGATAGCAATTGGTAGGGAATTGATGATTTACTGACGGGTAATGATGGTGAGTAGTGATCAAAATCATCTAGCGACAATGGTTTTTGATGCCTAAAAGCATCAATTGCCATGGTTAACGATCATTAATGCTGGTTGACGCTCATTGATTACGGTCAAAAATGTTTCATTGAATCTTAATTTTGCTGATGATTGTTTGCAAATGAGGTTGGGCTGATGACGTGCTGCTTCACCCCGTGACGCGCATTCGCGAACTGGGTGCGAACTGAACGAGCGGCTCCAGGAGGAAGGAGGGTACAGCCAAAGTGTTCATGGAGCAGTATCCGGCTGAAAAAGCCTTTTCTTTCACACATCGCTTGGGTGAAGCAACTACGTATCCTCGATGAGTTGGATCTTTAGCTTTCTTCACCTTCTTCGCCACGCGCGCTGCCAAGGAATGGAAGTGCAATAGGACAGCGGGAAGGATTTGTGACCTGTCGAAGCCTTGGTCATTCCATCTGAAAGCACTTCGCCGGTATCTACCCAGCCCACTTTTTGAAATGATGCCTGGCCGAAGATCTGCCGCAAAATTCACCATTTGCCACTCCTTGGGAGGTAACCCCTGAGGCTCCTTGCTTGAACATGCCTGGTCAGGCCGAGCCTGGCTGCATTGGCAAACATGTTGTTATTTTTTGTCTACAGATTTACATATAGATATGTGTTACATGATTATGCGTGTTGAAGCTGCACAGATAGCCCCATTAATTATGTAGATCTATTTTGTTTTTCCACTCGCTTTTTTCCTCGCTTCCGCTTTCATCTCCTCGGACTTGTCGGACCTCGCTTCCGTCCCGCCGCTACCATCCTGGCAACCATTTCTCCGCACTTTGTTGGACGCCTGCGCAGAATGGCTTGGGCATGACAAAGCTGTTCAACGCGCGCATCGAGTCGATGACTAGCAGAACCTGCTCACAATGATTACATCCTGGTAAACGAACAAAATCCACTATCTATAGCTGGTTTGCCTTTAAGATATGGTAGTTTTGAGTTTCCAGGTTAGTGAGGGTAATAGTGGTCAATATTGGATACGTACGGTAGTGAAATGTTGAACACGCTGGTCACCAGTTGCTGCTGCTGCATTGGGACAAGCCATCCGGTAACGATAATCCAACCTGGAAGCTATGCCGCCATGTTTGAGCCCCCATTGAAAAAGATCACTGGGTTCAAGTCCGTGTTGAATTGACAATGGTTTGTGGTTAATAATGCTGGCTTATGTTGCAACATTAATGAAACTTTCTTGTTTCGTCATAGAAATTGATGGTAAATCGGCTGATAAACATTCTTGGTCCATCATCAGCAGGCCATTGCTCTCCTCGGAAAGTGCACCTATGTCTTTGGAGATGTGAGAACGAGACATAAACAGCAACGATTGGCCGGTTTCAGCTCGAAAAATCAGCATCCTGCAGTGGGGTCTCAGTCATCACAAGTGGATGTGCCATGTCCACTTAGTCTTTCGTTTCATAGCTTGGGCTTTCGTTCACTGAGCATTTTTGGGCCTACCGTGGTTATATGCCAGGGAACTGGGCTGCGCATGCAAGTCATGCGAGTTCCACTGGTACTATAAGTGATACCATGGGACCATTTGGTACGAGTTACTTACCCAACATACCAATCATCACGGTGATTATAATACATTGGTATCATGGTTGATACTGCTACCAACTACGGTAGATTGATTATTCACCATTTATCACTCATCAACCATACTTTGGTATCATCATCATCATCATCATCATCATCATCATCATCATCATCATCATCATCATCCAACTTGGCTCATAATTACCATCTATTAGTGGCTTATACAACCATGATGACTGACCACAGAAACCAGCTGTGATCCTCGGCCATCATAAGGTCCCGGCCATCATCGATCCACCGAGCCAGGAGGGCTGGACCGCTGCCATGCGTGCCGCACAGCATGGCCACGGCAACATCTTACGATACTTCCTGGACACCGGTGCCAGCAAGGACCGGCAGAAGCTCCACAGCAGGAGAACGACGCGAATTCATGGTTGACTATTGGTTGGTTGCTGGTTTGATTGACATGTTTTTTATTTTCTCTAGTATATAGTTGTTTACAAATGGTTGGTTGACTAATGTTTTTCATAGGGGTTGAAACGACCAAGCAGATGTTGATTATTGGGATTTTTCTTTGGTTGACTAGGACTAATAGCGTTTAGTTGTGAGGAATAGGCCGTTGATTGGTAAATTATAGTTGATTTATGGCTGCTTGATCGTTGATTCATGTTTTGGTACTGGTAAATCATTGGTTCATGGGTGGTTGACTGGAACAACATCAAAGGCTGTTTGCTGGTTAATGGTGGTTTTATAGGGTTTTACAAGGGTTAATTATAAGCCTTAATTCTCTACTAATGGTTCATAGACAACAACAATGCTTAAACAAGTACTGGTTGGTGATTCGCTTGACATTTCGACAAATTGCCCCAATGTTTTGGAGTGGTTGGTTGATTCACACATTTGGTTGATTGTCAACTACTGTAGCACATTTGTTGTTAGTTTACGGTGGAAAGATCACCAAGAGAAGCAGGATGATGCCCTATTTGGAGTGACGATGGGAATAACGATATTACCAAGAACACGGGTATTTTGCTGCCCTCGCAGTATCTAACTTTTCTTCATGGGTGGATGAGATTGGCAACATGACCACCACCAGTATTAGGAACTTGTTTCACTTGTTCTTGTAGACCGGATCATCCATGGTCAGGGTGGCCGAATCTTGCCAGCGATGAGGGTGGCGAAAAATTTGACACGCGGTTTGGGTGCAAGGATGGATGGAACACACCATGGCCGTTGGGACAGTCAGTGGGGATTGTGACTTCATCAGAAGTGCCATGCCCTCAGCTACCAAGTACCACCGCCGCTTGCCCCGCGCTCTCAGTGGCTGCAAGGCACTTCCCTGCAGCTGGTCCGTGTTTTGATTTGAGGCCGCAAAGACGCCCTGGGAAGAGCTCGGCCAGAAGCGGCAGCTGGCCTTTCAAGCTCTCGTCATCTGCTGCTCTTGCATCGCAGTTCGCTATGAAAAGCCGCAGAGACCTCCAGGAAATGAACACAGCGGCGTTGCTTGCCCAACCTTGGACCGTGTTGCAACAGCGGGAGATAATGGAGCAGCTCTCCGTCGAAGACGATTGGGAAATTGTCCATCCCCTGGAGATCGTCGAGTACGTTGAGGAAGTCTGATGTCCTCCAAGTTTTTTTGGTTTGACGGTATAGGTCATTCCTGTCAGAGACGCAATACGCTTCTCTTGTCTGCTTTTTTGGTTTGACCATGGCTTATTTGAGAGAAAATCCTTGGAGGAGTCTCCGCGCTTTATGATAGTTTGGTCAATTGTTACCAGTGGGTGTTGTTCACAATTTACATTTTTCACGCGCGGCAACCAATATTGGGACTAAACCAAATTACTTCACCAATCATGAAACTAGTGAGGCGGCTTCCCACGAATCACTAAAATCATTAGTTCCAAACAAATCACTAACTCACTCCACCGCAAACCACGAGTTTCCAACCCACTGCAGCAGCAACTTCGCATCCGAGTCGTCGTTACGTCTCGCGTCGCGTGTTGCAGGACCGGGTGAAGACGGGCGCGTTGGCGCTGTTACTGGCGGCGGAGCATGGCCACCTGGAGGATCCTCGGTGCCAGCGAGCGGCGAGCCACAGGGTTTCCGGGGGAGGCCAGGCCAGGAGTGGCCTCTAGTGCCCGTTCACCGGTTGGGGCTTAGAATGACTAACGGTTGATAGTGGTCAAGAATGGTGAATGATCGTTGATAATTGATGCATACTTGACGCTCGTAGTCATTCTAACTGGGGGTGCGGTGTCCATTGTTGATGTTTCGTGATCGTTCATGGATAGTAGATTAACAGTCAATGGTGGTTGATAGATGTACAGTCAAGATCATGGTTGATGGCGGTTGATCATTGGAAAATTTTTTGGGATGTCCAGAAAACTTGAAATCCTAAACAAAGAAATTTGGATGATTGGTCAGCAACGGGATGGTTTTCATAGGCCATGACATTGAAGGATTACGGTTGGTGAAGTAGTAGCCAGAGTGACTGTTACTGCTGTTGCTGCTACTGAGCAGCTAACCATGTCTACTTGTTGTTGGTGAATGATTGGTCAGTAGTCAATGACCAACAAAACTTGTTGGATACGGCTGACACCCCGATCAGGTTCGCCGGTTGCAGGCTGTCAGGATGCAGACCCAAACAATCGGACAAGTTGGCACCCAATGAGACTTCCGGATTCATGGTCGATGCACCTATCGCTATCACCAACTTGCTCAACTGGCTATGGGTCAATATTAACCAACCAATTATGGGGGTAACTAACCAACAATAATAAGGGAAACCATTGTTAAGGATAGGGGAACCAAAGTAACGGGGTTTTGACTCACAGCCAACTACGTTTCTTTTACTCCAGTAACCTCATCCAATCACCCATGCTTGCTTACATTCAACGGTATTATCCATCACTGGCATAAACCCTCAACAGCGATATGAACCATCATCATTCACCGCTATCAGTATTGATATCCACTCTCAAAGACAAAACATGATCAATCATCAAGAACAAAATGAACCATCAACTTTCATGGCATTCTCTCAATTGCTGGATGACCTCTCTGTAATAAATATCAATAGCTGGTTAAACAACAACATTTGTGGTTAGTCCGTATGGTGTAAAAAACCATTAGCTAAACCGTAGTTTTTCTCAACCCATGTTGACCATGATAGTTCAACATTCTCAGCTGAATTTGCTATCAGTTATCAGTTAATATCAACAACACCATAGCCACAACAAGAATCATTACAGTAATCACCCTGGTTTGAATACCGTCCACTATAGCCATAGTTACGATGAATCACTAGCTTAAATGATTCATCGTAACTTAGCCATCAATCATGTTCAATCGCTAGTTGATGTTGGCAAATGGCTAGTTATCATCAATGAATTCTTAACCATCAAAAACAATATTAGATTATTTATCATCAATTGATCATCAGTCAACCATTAACCACCATTAACTTTACATGAACATGCATGATCAACCATCAGCTAAACCATTCACCCTTAATGAGTTGCTGGTGAACTTCCTATGGCTTCTCTCCTAGGTGGTGAACACCACAATAGAACCATTAACCAACCAAAAAAAAACGAACCATAAAAAACCACGACACATAAACGAATCATAACCCAACTACAACCAACCATCAACCAACCATCAACTCAACCATCACCTCAACCACCAACTCAACCACCTCAACCCCCTGGTGGTTTCCCATGGCACTCAGGTGGTGAACACGTTGCTGGAGGCCGGCGTGGAGAAGGACGTCTGTAGCGATGGCACGCTGTGGACGCCACTGCATGCGGCCGCAGACAAGGGCAGGTTGGATGTGGTGAGGTGCCTGCAGGCGCCACGGTGAAGCTGTGGGTTGGGTGGTGGCTGGTGGTTGGTGAATGGCTAGGTGGTTGATGTATGGTTAATGGTGGTTGGTGGTTGGATAATGTTGGGAAATGATTGGTTTATGGTTGGTGATAGTGAGTGGATGGTTGATGGGTGGTGAATGGTTGGTTTAGGATGGATAATGAACGGTTAATGAATGATTGACTGGCTGGTGGTTTTAAACCTTTTCTTTCCATGTATTCACAAATGATTGGTTGCTTGACTAGGGATAACCACCAATCAGTCAATGAATGGTTGGTGATAGTGAATGGATGATGGTCGGTTTCTGGTTGGTCAATATGATGGTTTCACTGGCTGATGGTGATTGATGGTTAGACTGGTGAGTTGTGGCCGTTGGTGATTCATGGTGATTCATGGTGATTTGATTGATGCTTGATTGATGGTCAATGAATCTTTGGTAAAGTAATGGGCAAAAATGGTCAGTGGTAGGTTGCTGATGGTTGTGATAATTGTTGTGAATAGCGGATAATGGTTTTCATAGTGATGATGATGATGATGATGATGATGATGATGATGATGATGATGATGTGATGATGATGATGATGATGATGATGATGATGATGATGATGATGATGATGATGATGATGATGACGATGACGATGACGATGATGATGATGATGATGATGATGATGATGATGATGACGATGACGATGACGATGAGGATGATGATGATGGTTGGTCAATGGGTACAGTAGTTGAGTTGCTTTATATAACGATTAATATGATGGTGATTTGTTGCTTAATATGGACCAATATGGACCATAACCAAGCATAAACCAGGGCTAGTGGTTAATAGTGGTTACTGGTGATGGTTGAGCTGGCAATAAAGATGGTTGAGTAATAGTTAATGAATGGAGTTGCTGGTGGCTGTGGTTGATAATGGTTGTGCATAGAACAAGCGTCATGATGGTCAACGATGATAAACAGTGATTCGTGATGGTTCATAGTGAATGATAATGGACAAGAATGGCTGATACTGATTGTGGTGAACCTGTGATACTGATATTGGTTGGTTGAGAATGGTTGATGAAGATGGTGAACAGCAGATGTCGATCAATGATAATAGATGGTAATGGTGATGTCCCGTACCTAATGTGGGTTTGTCATGAAAATCTCTCTCTGAACATTTCAGTAGTCCATGGCTGAATTAGTTCTATTATCAATACAGAGTGGTACCCCTGGTTATAAGTTGCTTTGTAACCCACCTGAGTATAGTCATAGCATCCCTAAGCAGTAGTTATCGTAGTGAACTAACCTAAGTTGACAGGCCCTGGGAGGTGTCACAACCTGTAGGGTATGAGCTGATGACCTTTCCCTGCTCCCTATGATCATCCCCGTGACCCATCTCTTTGGCTCATCCTATGACCTTCCCCTGGCAGACTCCCATGGATCAACTCTTATCAACCATCAACATCATGAATCCCATTGGACCACCGGTGCTCATCTATTAATCTTTGTGATCTATAAATCCCTATGAACCATTATTAGTACTTCATACCCTATTTTCATCCCAGTTAATCCCTATGAACCATCAGCAAAATCCTTATAAATCATCCATGGCCATCCGGCCATGACTCATCCGCATGGATTGCGCCTCGCCCAGGCGGCGGGGTTCCAATTGGATTTGCCGAACCAAGACCTGCAGACGCCCGTGCACCTGGCCGTGCGCAAAGGACACTTGGAGGCGCCAGGGTTGGGTCCGGTGGTGGTTCACAACGGTGGGCTTTGCGTAGGGAAACCAGTGGTTTAGAGTGGGAAGGTCATGGGTTTTTAGTGGTTTATAATGCTAGATAAGCATGGGTTTATAGTGGTTTGAGAGTGAGAAATCCATGGGTTTTTAGCGGTTTATAGTAGTAAGTCTATGGGTTTATAGCGGTTTGTAATGGTTGCAACACATCGTCCCTATGCAAAAAAAAATGCTCAACTCCAGCGAATATGCTCGCAAGTTTCGCAGCCGGTGTCCAGATGGTCATGCTGGAAGCATTTGGACGATGTCCAAATCGAGAATGGGCCAGTGGCAAGACCTGGATCCCATCCCCTCACCATGAATTTCTTCAGCCGGTGGAGTACTGCATGCCCAGGGCACACTTCAATGGGATAGACACTCCGCACATTTGAAACTCTTCATTGAAAGCTGACAGGCGACAATGACGAGGGCGTTCTGTGTTCCCTTGGGATGTGAGAATGGCTGATACTGGCAGATAATGATCAGTAAACGCTGACGAGTTAGCTGCTGTTTGCTGGTAATGATGGTGAGGTAACGACGCACTAGTGGCGGCTAGCTGGCTATTTTTACATGCCAGGGTCCCTGTAACTCCAAAACTTTCCCCGTTCACGAGGATGGAACCTCTCTCCATAGCTTACAATCAATCAGCTGGAGCTAAATGGAGGGCTTCCCAAAATTGGGACCCCTTACAAGAGGGACCCCTAAAAAATGCTTGGTTTATAACCAGTGATTAACGCTGGATGATTTGGAGGTCCCCCCGATGGCTTGAGAAATTACCAAATCCAGATCTCCAATCGAAGCTGTCAATGATGGAGATCCCCAAGTCGGAGATGTCCCTTTTGGGCGGCTAAGGCAATCACCGGCTCCCAATCAGCAGGGGGCAATTGTGTTCACCAGCTGATGAGCTGGAAATCGAGATTCGACTGGTGATGTACCCCCTGAAACGGTTCGATGTTTAAGCATTTTTTCACCATAAGATCACCATAGATTCAGCATCTAACCCTTAATCCCTTAACATTAAGCATTATCTTTTGATTAATAATGGTGAATCATAGATATTCTCATGAATCAATCCCCTAGTATTAACCAAATTATCCCCTGAAAGACCAAGCGGTGATACTTGCAGGACCCCGTGGCAGGACCGTAGCAGCGACCTCCAAATCTCCGGGGCGGCGCTGCAGGTGCTGCGGTTCCTGGCGGAGGCTGAGGCGGATCTGCAGCTGGGCGACCAGAAAGGCAACACGCCGTTGCACCTGGCGGCCGAAGCCAACTTCAGCGCGGCCTGCGGGTGCCACGACGGGGGGCGTTGGGGGGTGGGGAGGGGTGCCATGGCGCTGGGCCGTGGTTAGGTCTAGCAGGAGGATGGTTGGTGAAGATGGCTGGGTTGATGGTGGTATGGTGGTTATAGATTTATGGTGGGGACTAGTGGGAGAGTTGGAGATTTATAGTGGGTTACTCGTGGTGTTTCATGATTTTTTGGTGGTTAGCATTAAGCACTTGCGCGGTTGCGCTTGCCATTTGCATTGTCCAAACTTGGTAAATGGTGGATGGTGATTGATAAGCTAGTTGATAATTAAAAGCTGGTTGAAGATTAGTTTAACTAGGAATCATGGCGGTTGATATTAAAAAAATGGTTACCAGTACAATGACGACTGGCAATGGGTCATAAAGATTGATAGTTAGTGATTATTGATGTTGGTTGCACCTTAGCATTATCCTTGGGTGTTTCAGGAAAGGCCTGCCGTATGGTGTGGTTGCCCATTCGTCATTGCTTGATAAAGTAGCATTCAATGAACCAGCCCCTACTTACCACAAGGCCCAGCTAGCAAAACTTATGATAGTAGTAAGGTTTTTATGTGTTGGGGCGAATTACAGTAAGTAGTGGGGCCTTATGATAACACCAATCTCTGACCAACTAACTATCAATCATTCACTAGCCGATTAATCATCATCCACCACCAGCTCGTCATATTTTCCTCGTGTCCTACACTTTCAGCGTGGTTTCAACATTGGGGCACCCATTTTCTTCCATTTCATTGCGTTTGTGTTTTCTTGTTTTCCTATTCAGTACTGGAGCACACTGGACCCTGGGAACCATGGATGAATCGGATCCTCACTGTTTGCTGCTATGTCATTTGTCATACTCCCAGCTTCAACCAGTCGCGCACTTTGTGATGCCGCCCATATTGCTCCTTGGCAAGACCCAAATAGTCGCCATTGTTTTTTTTGCGCGCCTTTTGATTGAAGCGTTAGACATGGCGACCCAGGTTTGCTGGTGGCAGTCGTCGTGGCGATCATGCTTTTGGCTTGGTACATCCATTCTGTTTCTGCTGAGTCAACTCCATGGCAGCTGCACAGGTCCAGACAGCCCCACAGACCAACACACCACCGAAGACCAAGCTGACCACCCAGGTGAGGAAGGTCCCTCGACGAGGGGACAGGAATGTGGTGGTGATAGAGGGAAGACCCGACCGCATCTCTGCCTTGGCAGAGGAGGAGCGGTACTACGAGGAAAGACGAAAAGCCATCCTTGCACACGGCGTTAGTTGGCTGCTATGTGTGCGACGTGGGGCTCTGATCGCACAGCAAGTCTTCTTCGCATCCTCGCCGGAAATGGAAGCGTCAATGCTGGCCGTGGGTAAAACAGCAACGCCTTCATCGCGAAGATCGCCGGATTCCCCACAACCCTGGCATCGCCGAGCTGGTTGTCAAGGATCGTCAAGCGTTTCCCCGAAATTGTGTTTTGCAAGCATGGCAAACGGTACCATTAAGCCATCACTAAGCAATAGTGGTCATGATAAGCATCATTGGAGTTGATTGCTGCTGGTTATCAAAGATCATTATCCATCATCCGTGATTCAGATGATGCGTTCTCAATCAATGATCATCCACTCACAAAATATGATCACTAGTGAGTAATCCGTAGCCACTATGAATAATCAGATACTATCATCAATCGCGATAGACATATTAAATTACCAATCTCCTATGAAGGGAACGCAGCCCACTCAAGCATCACTTAAGCTCAAGCTTGTGAATCGTGAAGTGTTGATCCCTATTGGCAAATATGCAAGCATTGTTCACTTGTATGAACAAGCATCAAGACTTACCAGCCGCTCGTCATTGTCAACCAACAATAACCCATGGTTTTTGATGAGCCATTAATCATTCACCATCAAAAAACATTAACCACGAAACCAACCATGACCAGTGTTGATGGTTTTGGTTTTGATTAATGATCTATTCTTAATTTTGGTCTAGGGTTTTCCCCTAGTGTTCATGGACAGCTGCCATCAAATCTTATCAAAGAAACCAACCATTTGCCAACCTCTCACCAAGCATTACCCAACCAGTCACCACCAATAACCATCCTTTAGCCAACCATCAGCCAACCATTAGGGTTCATGCTGGACATGACTAGCGCAATTCCCAACCACTCACCATCATTTCACCAACCATTCACCAGCCATTAGCCAACCAGGAGCATTCCAACCAACCCTTCAGATGGCTGATAGTGGTTGGGTAAAGTTTGGTTCAAGGTTGGGTGGGTAGCCATCAACCAACCCGTAACCACCAACCCTTCCCGAAACGGTATGCCTTCCAGCGGTAGGCCGGTGGCGCACGCCAGGTTTCTGGCCTTTGCACGCGCGGCGCTGGACGCCACGAATCACGAGGCCGACAGGGGGAAGCAGAGGGAGAATGAGCACACAGACGCTGGCCAAGCATGAAGACCTACCGGAATACTTGATGAGGGTGATGATGGTTGATGATGATGATGGTGATGATGATGATGATGATGATGATGGTGATGATGGTGATGGTGATGATGGTGATGATGGTGATGGTGATGATGGTGATGATGGTGATGGTGATGATGGTGATGATGATGATGGTGATGGTGATG
>VSDK01014435.1:17706-103428 GCA_009767595.1 Symbiodinium kawagutii | reverse complement strand
AACCGCTCTCCAACCATTCACCAACTCACCCATCACTTCCAATGTCAACCAACTAATTAGTTCTCAACCATTCAACCAACAAGGTGGGCCCCCAACCACTTTTAAGTTAGATAAGTTAGTTTCGAAATGATTTAATTGGTTTACTAGCAGTTATATTGGGTGTATAAGCTAACTTAATGTCTGCCGGAGGTTGACTTTGAACCAACCGACCCTTCACCAGTCCCTGCCAAGGGCTACCCCCAACCATTGGCGATGCCTTCTTCGGTGCCAGGGCTATTCGCCCTTAGCTTTGGCCACGGAGCGTGGCTTCTCGGAGACCGCGCAGGTGCTCATCGAGGCGCGGCCATGGCTGGGGAAGGGTGGCCGGGCCTAGGGGCCTAAGGACGGACCAACGGATGGATGGACCAACACGGATGGATGTGAAAGGGTGGTGAAATGATGGTTGATGATGGATAATTGATGATTGTTGATTGATGTTGATTGATGATTGATTGGTGATTGATTGATGTTGATTAGCTAGTTGCTAAGCATGATTGATCGTTGGTGATTCGATTGATGTTGACTAATCATGGTTGATGGCTTCATTGATGCATAAATGATGTTTGATAATTAGTTTGGCAATGATGCAGAAACTTATCAACAATTATTGATATTGGATTATTGGATTGTCAAGAGCATTGGGTTCAATCATTGATACTTAGCATGTTTTCACTGATAATCATTAACGACTGATAGATGGTGTCGTTCGGAGCTCCATTCGAAAAGATCAAAAATGGCAGCTGTTGACAGTGGTAGAGGAAAATAGAAACACAAAGTGATAGTTATCCCCACTTGATTTAGCTATAAGCTAGCTGAGAAGTGGCAGTTCAGTAGTTATAACCCCACTGAAGTTAGTTAGAACGCCTAACAGTTTAACTGGTAGTTAACCTCCAAGTTGCAACTGGTTGGGAGCGCCCACCTTGTTGCACTCATCATGCTCGGCCCTGGAACCGCTGGGTGAGCACGGCAGGTGGACGGAGAAACGAATCATCTGCCCATGGCGCTGCAGAGTGCGTTGTCCAGCGGCTTCCCGTGCCTTGGGCGAGGCGCAGCGACGGCGGGCGGCAAAAAATGGCTGGCCACGGAAGCCCGAGAAGTTGAGAATAGAAACAGGTTAGTAATAGGAAGTTAACCTAGTCAACAGGAACTATTACCAACTAGAACCAATAGAGTAGTTAGATCCAATAATAGATCACCTAGTTGATATTGTGACAATCACCTAGTTGTTAACAGGAACTGGTTGGATCACCTAGTTGATAATAGTAACGGTGACCAATAGAGTGGTAATCAGGTTACTTAGCGGCAGAAATAGGTGTTTCTCAAGTCGGGAACCCCCCAAAGATATGGTTGCTTTATTTTTTTAAATGACTTCAATGGGATGATCTGGGGGGTCCCCTATTTTGGGAAACGCACGAACAGGCCCGAGAAGTTGAAAGGTTGGTTGTTCTGGGACCACATTAGTGATAAATGTGTCAATCATCATGGTCCGCCACCATTTACCACCAGTACAAACTAGCATTCACCACCACCTTTGCTCAACGGATGTCATTTTTTTTCTTGCGCTAGGATTGACAGATGACCCTGACGCACATCTTGAGATAAACTGAGCCATGATCACAGCCATTGTGGTTCATTGATTTGGTGATGCTTAGTTGATGGTTAAAGCTGGTGCTTTCCTTCATGGTTGCTCAGCACTGAGTTCGTGAATTATATAGGCGCCTTGACCACGCCGAGACCCAAGCATGGCTTTTTCACGGACGCTGCGTTGCTTATAGTGGTGCCCCCCGGATGGAAGTGTTGGTTAGCCATCTAATGGGCCAGTTTGTACCAGAAATCAAGGTTGTATTTCAGTGCTATGCATAAATAATGTCATAATTCTGTTTTTATAAATACACATTCATATAATGAATATATATATATGTGTGTGTAGATGCACATATGTTCACTTGTTTATGTAAGCATGGTTGATCATATTTGGCTTTCTGAGCCAAACCGTCGGTGCGCTTTGTGGGAGCCGCCATCCTCGGAACCACTTGCACCCACTGGGATTTAGCGCCAGGCCTTTCTGATCAGCCTTAATGGGCGGATACCCCGAAAATGGTTGGTTTACCAATGTTTTTATAAGAAAACCATGGGAGTTTTGAGGGAAACCATTGGATTGTCTATGGTTAACTATGGTTGAATGGTTAACAATGGTTATCATTGGTTAATGATGGGGGGATTAGAAGCCATAATCGAGGATATACCAACTCTGATGGTGGCTTTTGCACTATAGATGGCTAATATCGGGTGAGTCAGGGGTAATCCTATTTTGAGAAACACCTAATGATGATCAACTTCGGAATGGTCGTTCATTTCGTCATCATTCTCCATTGTGGAATCTAGGTAATGGTACTACTACGTCATTCATTATATATCATGACATTCATCATGGTACTACTCTTGATGGTCAACTTGATTTATGTTCACTTCATTGATGTTCACTTCATAATGCCGTAATGATGACTAGATGAAGAATGACATAGTAGTAAATGTAGTAAAGATGTAGAAACTGATTACATTTAGGCATTATTATTATTATCAAGTGACCATCAACTGACCATCAGTAGGGCTTTGACACCCATCAGTTGACCGAAATTGCCCATTTGCTTAACCGTCATTGCCCATCATTCGCCGGCATTGATCATGCAACGATCAAACATCATTAGCCACCAACCATCTTCAATCATTCACATCTATTCGCCACGATCATTCCCATAGCATTTCTATCTCAACCACTAATGAACTCTCAACTCTTGATTCAGTAGCTGGCTATCACCATCACGGCCATTAGCTACCCACAGCTATCACCTGGTTGATCATCAACCATTGATCAACAACGTCAACCCATTGGCTACCCTGGTTGTTCTCCGTGATTCACCACCACCCACCACCCACCACCCACCCAGCCTGCTGACCCAGGAAGATGCTGGAGACGTTAATCTGGGTGGGCGTGGACCGTGAAAAAGCGCGACAGCGCAACATCCAACCGGTGCACATCGCGGCGGCCAACGGACACGCGGAAGTCATCAAGTTCCTGCTGCACGAGCCTTGTCCCGGTGAAGTTGGTTGAAGCATGGTGGAAAATCCTGGGCAGGCAATTCATTGTTTTAGTCTGGTTGGTGGTTCTAAACATTTGTTGTTTTCACAAGTAGTTATTAAAAAATGGTTGGTTGACTCATATTTTTCATAGGGGTTGAAACCACCAACCAGTAGTGTTTCAACCATGATTATTGTTGATCATCCATGATGTTGTTGATTAACTATATTGATATGCATTGTTTTAGTGCTTCAACCCTCCATAATAATAATTGTTGATCATGGTCATTAATTAATTATCATAGGCAATTGTCATCAACGATCATCACTACTGAAAATCATCAACCATCACTAGACCTAAGCCATCATTATACATTTGCCATCATTAACCGTTTGTCTATTAAACTATGGTTGATGATTCATCTATTCTCATTGGCCATCGTCAATCATTTGTTAACCATCATGAACCATCATGAACCAGCATGAATTAATCATCATTACACCATCATTAAGCCATCATTAACCATTCATGTTTATCATAAGATGGTTAATGAAAACATTGTTCCTTAGTTGCAGTTTACTCTATCTACCAACCTGGGTTGATAGTTGGCTGAAGAATCGTCAATAGTTGACCTGTGATTCATAGTGTAGTAGATGATGATGGGTAATATTAGTGGGTCAATAATAGTGGTTGTTCATGATTAATTGTAATATTTGCTTTATGGTTAATCTGGTTGTTTGATCAACAATGAATTAGTCGTATTTTCGGGATATCAATTGCTACTAGTGGTATTAGTAACTACCATTGGTGACATTAACTACCAAAAGTTGTTCTTAATTACTATCGATATCGTGATGATGAGTAAAAATGGTCAAGAAATATCACGCTTACGGAAAATGGTTCCTTCCTATCGGTGAATAATAATGATTTACAAAGGTTAATGAATACAATGGTGAATAATACTGGTCCATTATTTGGTTGAATTGGTCAAGGCTCATGAATGATTCATGACAATGTTTCACTAATGATTAATGGATAAAATCCACATGGAGTCCCATCTCATAGGCTATATTGGTGAATGTTGTTTGTTGTGCCCCTATCGCGAGCTCCTAAGCTCCCGAGAAGCCCTGGTTCATCCGGCGGCAATTTGGCTTTGAGAAGATAGATCTTTGGAGAGAAATGTTTGATCTCTATTCTATAAATGCTTTGCAAAGATGATTATATAGAACAATATCTATAACAAAATTATAACAACGATCGCTATGTTATATTAGTTATTTTGTTTGGAAAAGGTGTATTCAGTATTGACTAGCCAATATTTGCCACCACTTCACCTTCATTCAAACCGTTGTCAAGTAATTATGCAACATCATTTAAACGGTTATGTGATGATTCAGAATTATCAAGTGATCAACCACGGTTTATACATTCAAGCCATTATCAACCATTGATTAAGCCATTACCACTCAACAGTACTTATTTAGCATGTATAATTATCATCAAACCTTTCGTCGTCACTCGATTAAGCATAATGATTGATAGTGGCTAATTAGCCTTTGATCATCATCAACCATTCCAACTACCACCATCAAACCAATCTGAACCACTCTTGAACCTTTTGTTAACCATTCCAACCACCACCATGAAACAGTTCTCAACCACTAACCATTCAGTATCCATAAACGATTCTCGACCACTAACCATTCATTATCCATAAAACTAAACCATTCTCAACCACTACCCTTGGGTTATAACCCCTATAACTGGTAGTAATCCCCAATTAAGTCACTTATAAACCAACTAAGCTAAGTGGTTGGGGGCCCACCTTGTAACCATTGCTACTATGGTTATCGCTTGTAGTTACCCTAGTTATATCTACCATAACTGGGGATTACTACCAGTTATAGGGGTTATAACCAGTAAAGGTAAACCAATCATCAACGACCACTACCCTTCACAGGTCCGCCATTCTTTAGGAGAACGCTGACCTCAACGTGGCCTCGAAAAATGGCGCCACAGCTCTGTACTTCGCGGCGGCGTGGCAGCGGGACGAATGCCTCTGCTGGCTGCTGCAAGCGCGGGCAGACGTGGCTGGGCGGACAAGCCAGCCATGGGGAGGGTCATCCCAAGGCGACACCCTATGGTGGTGGGATGTTACAGGGCCATGGGTCAAAAAGAACCAACCAATGGGGGATAATGACCAACAATAGAAAGGGAAAACAATGGTTAATGATGGGGGAACCAGGGGTACGGGGTTTTGACTCACAGCCATATGATGGTTGAGTGATAGTGAATAGTGACTTTTGACAATGGTTATGGGTTTAATGATGGTTTTATAACGGTTTCATGATGGCGCGTAAATTCCCAAACTCCTGACTCCCAACGGATGGTTGAATCATCGTGAATGAGCTGCTTGAGAATGGTCAAGTGATGGTTAACCGAGAAGGAAAATGATGGTTAATTAACGTGGATCAATACTGTTTCAATGACAATTAATTACGCCGCATACATTGCCCGTCAATCAGCGGTTTTTTGTTGAGAACTGCTGGTGGTATATAGCAGCTGTAGTGAGTAAATCACAGGATCGTTAATGTTAGGTTCATGTTCATAAACCCCCAGCAGTTCTACCAACGATCTACCAACATCATCAATAGAGATTTTCCGAGTTTCAGTTCTTCGGTTGCAACTAACTGAATTTTCCTTGATTATTCACTATTGCTTAGTAGTAATCATGGCTCTTGCAATATGTCGTTGTTTTGCCTGTTATTGTTGTAGTACTATGGTGACTTTTGGATATGGGTGTTTCTCAAAATAGGGCACCCCCAAATCATCCGGCTTTGCTCATTTACAAGATAATAATAATCCGTCCATTTTTGAGGTTCCCTATTTTGAGAAACCACCGTATGAATAACGTTCATCCGAATGATCGTAAGGGGCGCAAATTCTATGACTGCCACCGCCTGCTACGAAATGATTGACGAAACGCTGGCCACGCTGGATGATCATCGCACTGATACTGCTGAACCATGACCCGTTAATCCACATTCTTTTTCGCTGATCCCATTCCCGATGATGATCTCAGCAAAATCATTCTGAATCAGTTGACTTGCCAACACTGTGGCAACACAAGGGCAACCTTACTGGCCCAGTACCACTATGAATCAAGCTTGCCAACACAAGGAACACGAGCACAAGCTTTTTTTGATGATCACCCTCTATAATCATTGTGAATCAAGTACTACTTGTCATTCAGCAGCACAAGCAGCCTTACAACGGGCCCAGGACCATTGAGCGAGCATCCCTCAGTGGTAACCAGCAGTTGCCTCATCCAGGTGAATGCGGCAGAAAGCAACGGCTGGACCGCGTTGCATGTGGCGGTGCGCAAGGATTTTCTGCCCATCATCCGGTACTTGTTGGATGGCAAGGCCGATACCAACCAAGCGGATCGCACCTTGGCGTCGATTCGGGGAGCGAGGCTAGGAGCGGCCCCTAGGAGTGCGGCCGTTCACCAGCCATGGTAGTGGTTGGGTTGATGGTTGGTTGGTGGTTGGTTGATGGTCGGTTAGTGGTGGGTGAATAATTCTTGAGTAGTGTGTGAATAGAGGGTGGATGCTTGGTTAGTATTTGATTAATGGCTGGAGAAGCTGGATGACTAACTGATGCTGAACAATGACATGCAAAGATAGCTTGTTGATGGTTGGTGAATAATTGATGAATGGCTCATGTTGGCTGAGAAATGATTCAGGGAGAATGCTGGCTATTGATGGATAACAATGCTGGCTAATCATGGACAACAGCTGGCTTACTGCTCAGTACCGCAAGCCTAGCATTGGAAGTCCAAGACAAAGAGTTGGGCAAGACAAAGAGATGAGGGCGGTGCAGTGGCTCAAGAGGTTAGCAATTTGAATGTAGACATGTCGACAGGGAGCCCCCATAAATGGTTGGTTTATTTTCATAAATGCCTATAAAAAAATGATTGTCCTATTTTGAGAAACCTCCATTTGTATTTTGGCCATCCAGCTCTGAATGCTTCAAGTTACTGTGTCGCTTCCAAGTGGCCGGAGTGAAACACTGTCGATCCCACACCTTGCAACGGTGAGGGACTTGAAAGCGCTGGCCCAGAAGTCGTTCGGACAGGGCTTCCTCAAGCTAGCGACAGAAAGGGGACATGCCCTGACTAACCTCGCGAACTCGTTGGAAGCTGCAGGCATTCAGGATGGGGATCACGTCACGGCAGTTGTGCAACTATCAAAAGTGGCGGCAACAAACTCGGCTTTTGCAATGTGGTGCTGTGGAGGTGACAGGATTGTGACGTGGGGCAGTCCAAAAGACGGTGGCGACAGCTCCGCAGTTCAAGATCAGCTCCGGAACGTGCAACAAATTCAGAGCACAAATTTGGCCTTTGCCGCCATCTTGGGCGACGGGTCAGTGGTTACCTGGGGCAATCCGGAGGCTGGCGGTGACAGCTCTGCAGCGCAAGACCAGCTCAGGAACGTGCAACAAGTTCAGGCCACAAGTCGTGCCTTTGCTGCAATCTTGGGCGACGGCTCTGTGGTTACCTGGGGCGATCCGATACATGGTGGTGACAGCTCTGCAGTGCAACATCAGCTCAGCAATGTGCAGCAAGTTCAGGGCACGTATGTTGCTTTTGCTGCCATGTTGGGTGATGGGTCAGTGGTTTCCTGGGGCGATCCAGATTATGGTGGTGACAGCTCTGCAGTTCAAGATCGGCTCAGGAACGTGCAACAAGTTAAGGCCACGGCTTTTGCCTTTGCGGCCATCGTGGGTGATGGGTCAGTGGCTACTTGGGGTGATCCAGATTTTGGTGCTGACAGCTCTGCAGTGCAACATCAGCTTTGCAATGTGCAACAAGTTCAGGCCACGGGTAGCGCTTTTGCTGCCATTTTGGGCGACGGGTCAGTCGTTACCTGGGGCGATCAAATGTTTGGTGGTCACAGCTCTGCAATTCAAGATCGGCTAAGGAACGTACAACAAGTTCAGGCGACGTGTAGAGGTAGCGGTGCGTTTGCAGCCATCTTGGGCGACGGGTCAGTGGTTACCTGGGGCGATAGAATCGATCGAATGTTTGGTGGTGACAGCTCTGCAGCGCAAGACCAGCTCAGGAACGTGCAACAAGTTCAGGGCACAAATTTGGCCTTTGCTGCCATTTTGAGCGACGGGTCAGTGGTTTCCTGGGGCGATCCAGATTATGGTGGTGACACCTCTGCAGTCCAAGGTCAGCTCAGGAACGTGCAACAAGTTCAGGCCACAAGTCGTGCCTTTGCTGCCATCTTGGGCGACGGCTCTGTGGTTACCTGGGGCGATCCTAGATATGGTGGTGACAGCTCGGCCGTACAAGATGTGCTCCTGCATTTATAGTCGTCGCATCCATGCATGTCGACACGCTCCTGCACAAGCATGATGGATTTTGGTCGTGGTGTTGCCGTTAATAGGCACGCAAAATTGGGCTGAGAAATGCCATAGATAGTGTTGCCAAGGAAGCAACGGAGCAAAGAGCCGAACGACATGGATTCTATCTCTGGCAAAAATGAGCACACCCATGTCTCCTGATATCTTCTCTAATTTTTGACCCATCGGAGTTCAAAACCAGCTGCAGGGTTGGTATTCTATTCGGGGGTGCTAAAGGGGTCTGAAGCAGAGCATGTTCGGGGATGCAACCGATGGTTCGCCGTAGCTAGTCAATAGTTGGTAAATAGGTATGATCAAACTAAGTATTGATAGCCAGGGAAGAAGTACCATTAATGACTGTGACTGTAAACTATGAGTAGGGATTGGTTGCAGTGGTCAGTTGAATCTCCAGTGGTTAGTTCTAGTAGCTAGCAACCTATTCGGACCTACGAGTCTTCCTATCCCACTGTACCAATGAGCAGCGATTACTCTTCAACTGCGCAACTATCAATGGTAAATTGGTGCAAATAAGTACGAGAACTGACAGTGATGGGAACTGGCGCAGCTTGACACACTTCCTATCCTCTATCATGAACCGTCAACTAACCATGAGCTAGCCATCCATTCACCATCATCCATAAAGCGTCAGCTAGACATCAACCATATTTGATTAACGGCTGGACAAGCTGGATGATGACTCGCTAATGCTGAACAATGACATACAATGATAGTTTGTTGATGGTTGATTAATAATTGATTAATGGCTCACACTCGCTGACAAATGATTCAGGGCGAATGCTTGTTATTGATGGGTAACAATGCTGGCTAATAATGGACAACAGCTGGCTCACTGCTCAGTCCGTGACTGCAAGCCCAGCATTGAAAGGGACAAAGAGTCTTGCGCAGGGGCGTTGCAGTGGCTCAAGAGGTTAGCCATTTGAATGTAGAGATACATAGTGACTCATATTTAGGCCATCCAGCTCTGAATGCTTCAAGTTACTGTGTCGCTTCCAAGTGGCCGGAGTGAAACGCTGTCACTCCCACACCTTGCAACTGTGAGGGACTTGAAAGCGCTGGCCCAGAAGTCGTTCGGACAGGGCTTCCTCAAGCTAGCGACAGAAAGGGGACATGCCCTGACCAACCTCGCGAACTCTTTGGAAGCTTCAGGCATTCAAGATGGAGATCACGTCATGGCAGTTGTGCAACTACCAAAAGTGGCGGCAACGAAACAGACCTTTGCAATGTGGTGCTGTGGAGGCGAGAGGATTGTGACTTGGGGCCATCCAAGATATGGTGGCGACAGCTCACCAGTTCAAGATCAGCTCAGACATGTGCAGCAAGTTCAGGCCATAAGCCATGCCTTTGCTGCCATCTCCGGCGATGGTTCAGTCGCTACCTGGGGCGAGCCAAGTTTTGGTGGTGACAGTTCTGCGGTGCAAGATCAGCTCAGGAACGTGCAACAAGTTCAGGGCACATGGTGCGCCTTTGCTGCCATCTTGGGCGATGGGTCAGTGGTTACCTGGGGTGCTCCAGACTGTGGTGGTGACAGCTCTGCAGTCCAAGATCAGCTCAGGAACGTGCAACAAGTTCAGGGCACATACCAAGCCTTTGCTGCCGTCATGGGTGATGGGTCAGTGGTTACCTGGGGCGATCGAATGTTTGGTGGTGACAGCTCTGCAGTTCAAGAGAAGCTCAGGGACGTCCAACAAGTTCAGGCCACAAGTCGTGCCTTTGCTGCCATCTTGGGCGACGGGTCAGTGGTTACCTGGGGAGATCTTAGATTTGGTGGTGACAGTTCTGCAATTCATGATTGGCATGGGAAAGTGCAGCAAGTTCAGGCCACAGCTGGTGCCTTTGCTGCCATCGTGGGTGACCAGTCAGTCATTACCTGGGGCAATTCAGATTTTGGCAGTGACAGCTCTGCAGTCCAAGATCAGCTCAGGAACGTGCAACAAGTTCACGCGGCACGTAGCGGCGCCTTTGCTGCCATCTTGGGCAACGGGTCTGTCGTTACCTGGGGCGATCCAGATTGTGGTGGTGACAGCTCTGCAGTCCGAGATCAGCTCAGGAACGTGCAACAAGTTCAGGGCACGTACCAAGCCTTTGCTGCCATTTTGGGCGATGGGTCAGTGGTTACCTGGGGCAATCGAATGTTTGGTGGTGACAGCTCTGCAGTTCAAGAGAAGCTCAGGGACGTCCAACAAGTTCAGGCCACAAGTCGTGCCTTTGCTGCCATCTTGGGCGACGGGTCAGTGGTTACCTGGGGCGATCTCAGATGTGGTGGTGACAGCTCCGCCGTACAAGATGTGCTCCTACTTTTGTAGGCGTTTCTTCCATGCATGTCGACACGCTCTTGAACAAACATCATGGATCTTCGTCGTGGTGCTGGATTTCTTGAAAATGAAGATTTCTTCAAATAGGGCTACATACTTGTAATAAGCAACAGGTTAGTAATCAGCAATGGATGTTGCCTTTGTTTCTTGCTTATGTTATGGTTGATTACCAACGACCATTTGACCTGCTAAGCATTCGAAGGACACAATTATTATTGGTCATGGTAGTCATGGTCGACCGCAACTAACCATTAGACACTAATCATCGACAAATAACTACCATCAATCACGCCATTGGTTAATGCTGGTTAATGATTAGCACTCTTGCCTCTGTTTGTTGCTAATGTTGTGGTTGATAACCAACGACCATTAGACCTGCAAACCATTTGAAGGACACCATTATTCTTGGTTCCGGTAGTCATGGTCGACTGCAACTAACCTCTAGACACCAATTATCAATAGATAACTACCATGAATCGACCCATTTAACTTAATGATGGTTAATGATTAGCAACAGTAGTAGGAGAAATCAACATGTATCAACCTTCCTTCCCATTCCAATTCACCAACCAAGCCTCACCAAGCACGATGTTTCGCGATCAACCACCAGCCATGAAGTCACCAACCATTGACCAGCCGGGCAGTTCTGGTTGGTAGAGTGATTTGATTAATGGCTAGTTAATGTTAGTTTGATTCATGGTCAATGTGGAGTTCTAGTGATTTGAGTTCTAGAACTCTACCATTGATTCTCTCCTATCATTGTTAATCATGAACCATCATCAACCATTCATCAATCAACATTAACCACTACATTCTACATTCATCAACCAACCATATCACCAACCAACCATCATCAACCATCAACCAACCATCAACCGCCAATTAATTAAACAACATCAACCAACCAACCAACCAACCAACCAACCAACCAACCAACCAACCGACCGACCGACCGACCGACCGACCGACCGACCGACCAACCAACCAACCAACCAACCAACCAGTCATCAACCAACCATATCACCAACCAACCATCATCAACCAACCATCAACCATCAACCAAATATCAACCACCAATTAAGCAACATTAATCAACCAACATTAAGCATTATTACTGGTACCATCACCAACCAACCAACCAACCAACCACCGAGGCAAAGGCCGAGTTCCCATCGACTTCGCCGCCTTCATGGGCAACCTCCGCGTGGTGCGGTGCCTCTGGCAACGTGGTGGGGGGGGGGGAAGGTGGGAAGGGATGATTGAGGATCCTGGGGGTTGGGTGGTGATGGTTGAGGATGGTTTTCAGTCAGCAAGAAAACCTGGATAGTTAGTATGCAATCAAGAAAACCTTGAGTTGGTCAACGATGGTTGCTGAAGCTTTGTTAATGATGGGTTGAGAATGGTGGTTGGTTGGATAATGATGGTTCATGATGGTTGGTTGCCATTTCATCGTGGTTGAGGATGGCTGGTGTCAGGATAAAACCAACCCAAAATAGGGGTTTCTTAGAATAGGGAGCCAAAAAAAGTGGTTGGGGTGCTTGTATCATCAACATTGGATGGTTTGGAGGCACCCGTATTCTAAGAACCATGTAGAACCAAGAAAATTTTGAAGCACTATGTTAGAAAGTATGCTCATGTTAAAAACCATGTAGTACCAACTGCTCATGTGCTTTGTTGCTTGGCTTCACAGTTGTCACACCCCAAAAGTGGGACTTAAAGATTAGCGCCAACATTTGAGGAACGCGTTCTAGGCGCTTGGTTGAGATGATTCCTGGGGGAAGTCGGTTGTGTAGTCCCCAGGTTCCCTAAGCCCAGAGAACAGCTCAGAATTCATGGCTTTGGGCAGAAATTTGGGGGCGTTCATCAAGGGTTATTGGCCATGATAAGCAGCCAACCATTGCGAACCACTGCGAACCAACAGTCGCCATGAATCTCCCCCATGTAGCACCAAACGGATCCCCGAGTATTAATCATTCTCAACCAATATCAACCATTTGGTCATTGTGACCCATAAGCATCAATAACCATCCATGAACCAAAATTAATCATCAGTCTTCATTCAATGAACCAGAATCAAGCCATGATCAATCCTCATCACCAACCTCAATCCTATCATCCCAATCCATTGAATCAATCCTCATCAATCACCACTAATCCATATCAACCATCACTAAACATATCAATCCTCACCAACCCATCATTCACCACGCTCTCACCCGCTACGGTCGTCATTTCGCCAAGGATGCTGGTGGTCGGAAAGGCAGACGTCAACCCCAGGGATCGCAGGGGTTGGACGCCATTGCACACTGCCGTGAAACACGGGCACTTGGAGGTCCATCTGCTGGGGTGCGGCGGTGGGGAACATCAGCGGGTTGGTGGTTGACACTATGGTGAGATGGGTTGGTTCTTGATATATGGTTGACCTGTCAGCGGGATGGCTGTTGCTTTAGGGAATCGAACAGCTATATGCAGTTATATGACTTATTGGCTGCTAGATTCCCGAAAGTAACTCCTTATATTATTACTACAAGTCATGTATGAATTATATTATTAATATTGACCCATCAGTGGGCTGGTTGTTGGGGGAATCTACCAGCTATGACTCACGAGCGTCAGTTGAGTCACCGTGCCTTCCGTTCGCCATGGCTAGGCGTTCAGATCCCAACAGCTTAGACGTGTCATTGAAAGGTGATGTGAGCAGCTGGGTTGGCGGCTTGACTCCAAGCCATTCCAAGCATTGGCGAATGGTTCATTAATGATTGGTGAATACCATGTGAATCATTGAATCTGGCAAGTTGGGCCAAGGCTATAAGCATCAAGAACCTCTGGGGGTAATTACCAACAAGAAATATGATGATTAGTAGTGATTGATTGTGGTTCATATTGGCTTGTAATAGCTTATTGAGGGGTTCGTAACCACCATCAACCACTATAAATAACACTGTTTGATGATGCTACACCCGTGGGGTTCAACTGACCCACAGCCCGCCATATCAATCATTCGTATATGATTGATCAGTGGTTGAGCGTGGTTAACCATCATCGGTTGATGACTGGTTGTTTAAGTTAAATGGTTAGACTCTGGTCAACAACCTGGAAATCGGAAATCCACCATCCATAGCTGGTTTACCTACATGAACAGTGATTTTAAGCGCAACCAGGTTCCTTTCCCCCAGGGGGAAGATTGACAAGCGTAATCAAGAGCAAGCAGTCAATGAACGGTTGATTCACTTGTTGGCTGGTAAGAATTCATGACTAGCAACAATTAATCAACCCCAAAAAGGATTTATGCTTGACTAATGATTGTTGACAGCCTTAATGGTGAACTTCAATGTTGTTTAATCCTAACAATATGGGTGTTTCTCAAACTTTGGAACACCCCAAATCATCCAGTTCTTTACAGCAATAAGCTATCCACACCTTGAGCACTATGGCTTGAGAAACCACCATTTGATGGTTGTTCAACCACTTTTGCTGCTTATTCCCTACCATTAGCCATGATCAATGGAGCTACAACCCCAGCCAATAACCCTACTGATGACTATATAACCCTACTGCTTATAACCCCTATATAATCCCTATCATTGATGATTATACGACCCTACTGTTGATAACCCTAACCCCTGTAGTGGAGCTATAAGCCTTACAAGCGAAGTCATCCCTGGCGTCAGGCAGCCAAAGGTCTGTTGGATGCAATGGCCACGATCAATGCGCCGCTTGGCGGCGCTATCCTTGGCTGTGGATGGTGGATTAGTAGTGGCTGGCGCAGCAATGCGTTAAGGATGGTTGATGATGGTTGGTTGGTTGGTTGATAGTTGGTTGATGATGGCTGGTGAATGATGATGGTTGATGGTTGGTCGATGGCTGGTTGATGAATGACGATTTTTGATGGCTAATGCTGGTGAGAATCTCGTGAATCACTTTTGAGAAATTATGGTTAATTATTGATGATGGGTGATGAATGATGGGCGGTTAGTAAGGATGGGTGGTTAGTAAGGTTGGTAGCAAATGATAATCAGAACAAGAATGAGAAACGGAGTGTTAATGATGATTAATGATGGTTAATGACGTTCAATGATGGTTGATGATGGTTAATGGTAGATGAGGTGAGCTCTCAATAAACCTCCAACCCCCAACCCCCCCATAATCCATGACTAACCACTTACTCTGGATTGACCAGAAGCAACAGTCACTCACAACGATTCGCCATATGATTCTCAGTTAAAATCCAGTACTCCTAGTGAACATCCTACATACCAGCAGAATAGTCTTTGTTGATATATAAACTACCCCTTTCTTTGGATGCTTGGGGACTAAACCCATGGCCATACGAACCACAACAATCAATATATCCATGTAACCACCTCTTGAGCATCTAACTCACCCAATCTCAATCACAATATCATCACCCAACTCCCAAAAGCACCCAACTCCCACATCACCAGTGCCATCAACCACGCCTAGTAGCCCCCCCTACCCCACCCCCTTTCTTTGGATGCTTGGGGACTAAACCCATGGCCATACGAACCACAACAATCAATATATCCATGTAACCACCTCTTGAGCATCTAACTCACCCAATCTCAATCACAATATCATCACCCAACTCCCAAAAGCACCCAACTCCCACATCACCAGTGCCATCAACCACGCCTAGTAGCCCCCCCCCCCCCACCCTACCCACCACCCAACCAACCAGCCCCCAGGCCCCTCCCAAGGACCACCCGTCAGGGCGCCAGCCCCTTGGCCCTGGCCACCATGGCACGAAACTTCACTGCGCTGGAGCTGCTGCTGCAGAACAAAGCGGATCCCAACTGCACCGCGGGGGAAGGCGACGGCAGCGGGGTGGTGACCACCCGGGGGGGAAGGGTGGGTGGGTGGGTGGGTGGTGGCTGGGTGCCTTGGTGGGTTGATGAAGGTCGGGTCATGATGAGGTCAAGTGTGGTGGGGATGGTTGATGGATGGCTGAGAAGGAGGTCAAGAGTGAATAATTGTGGTTAATGAGTAAGTCATGATGGGTTAAATCGTGCTTCAGTAATGAGATGGTGGTTTCTTAAAATAGGGGTGCCCCCAAATCATCCATTGTTAACCATGAATAAGTTGCAAACCAGCTATTCTTGGGGTCCCCTGTTCTGAGAAACGCGCAAACTGGCGGTGAATAGCGGGTGGGAGGATCACCCAGGCAGTTCGCCTGTTTGGTGAATCAGGTTGGCTCAATCAACTGGTTGACCACGCCCCATCCAATGTGTCCCAGGAAGGTTGTTTCGAAGCGGTTAAGTCTGCCAATAAGCGATGAATGCGATCTTAATCTTGACCGTTATCATTGGTTATATCCATTATTTCAACATCATGTTTTTGACCATTTCAACCTTATGAAACACGGTAAAACCTGATGAGCCAAAATCATCCTGTGATGGTTGGTGGTAGGTCGGTTTGCAGCAAAGGGGGACTGATCGCGTTCCCCGTCAAGGGAAGGCACCCAGTGATCAACAGATGCGCGTGGCAGAGCTCTATGCGTGTGGGACTTCACATGGTGTTTTCTCAAGCCATAGGGAGCCCCAAAGTTATGGTTGGCTTATTACTATAAATGGTAGAAAATGGATGATTTGGGGGTACCCCTATGACTTGAGAAACCACCACATCACCCATTGTCATGATCCCTTTGGTTGAGATGACCATCCCAGTTCTCATTCTAACTCTACCAATATTAGCATGTACCATTTCGACCTTTTAAAGTTGATAAAAGCCTTGTGAGCCATGATCATTGATTGTCAATCACCATTTTCAAAAACCAGTATCATCAAATCTTATCATTATCATTAACTAGTATCATTGATTTCCACCCATGATCATGTTCACTGCCTTCAATGATTCTGATGGTTGCCACATTTATATTCATTATCATCGATAGAGTGCGGCGCCATTGATAAGTAATGACGATGAACGATAAACGGACAATCTATCAACCCTTCATTGTCATGATCATCAAATCATAATTGATAGAGAATTATAGTTGTCACTGACGGCTTATTTATATTCATGGCCATTACCTTTAACCATTGCAAGATGATTTATCAATCACAATCATCATAAACGAAGAATGATTATGGTTGCTAATTGCTGTAGATTAGATAATCATTAAATAATTATCATACAAATGTAGTCAATTGAATAGCTAGTCAGTATTGAATGGTATAATCACTGGTATAACTAATCATTATAGTCATTGAATGGAAGAACTTCTACCATTGATTATGCCAGTATACCACAGTATTATTGTTCAAAAACCATTGTAGTCATTGTGAACTAATCAATGGTATAATCAATGGTTACAACTATTCCATTCAATGGTATACTATACCATTATCTAAATGGTTTCTCATTAGAACCATTGACTATACCACTATACTGTAGATTATCCCATTGATTATACCAATCGTAACTATACCATTGTATGAGATATGGGATCACGGTGTCTTGGATGCACGAGAAATTAATACATGATCTAATATTGATACATAAATCGATGTATGATACCATGTATGGGATCATGGTTTCTAGTATCAATTTCATTATTGGTAAAACCAATGATTGATACAAGAAAAGTTTTGAAATATGAATATGTTTAAAATATGAACTCATTGATACTATCCATATTGATGATCAATTTGATTACGATAATATTCCATCAATGATAAACTGATTATGTATTCAAAGTGATAAAACTAATTCCGGGATCATTGTTTTCACGAATATTCCATCAATTAGTTTCATCAGTATGAAAAGTTGCTTTCATAACTCGTTTTATCGGATCGTTGTTTCAATAATTGTTTCATCAATATCGGATCATTGTTTCATAATTGGTTTCATTGATTTCATCCATCAACGTTTCTCGTCGTGAATCGTTGTTTTCTCAGCGCCTGTGAGGCTTCACCCCTCTTCACCACGCCGCAGAGCTGGGTTTAGCGACGGAGACGCGGCACATGCAGCCCCATGAACCATGGTGAAGTTGGCCCTACGCGTGGTTAAGGATGGTTCGTTGATGCTTCACCAACAAGAGGTGGATATGGCTATGGGTCAATATTAATGAACCAACTAATGGGGGATAACCACCACCAATAATCCCGGTTTACAATCTTTGATTATACTACTAGATACTTCTTAATGGTTGATAAATGACAAATGTGCTGATCAAGCTGCTTGGTGATATGTGATGATAAGCAACCAGAATAGGGGTACCAGCTATGCAGAAGTGGCTCAAGAGTTTAACCATCACCAAAGGTTTGAAAATCTTGTGGTTCATAAAGCGGTGAAGCGGCTTGATCCTAGGTGATGACCAACAAGAATGGCCGAGGATATGTACGAATACAATAGATGTTTCTCAGAATAGGGGGCCTCCCAACTGTCATCCACTTCATCAGCCATCTACAGTAGTAAACCAACCATCGCAGTTGGTATATCCGCAATTGTTTCTTGTAAACCCCCTTTATCAAGCATGATATCAACCATATTATCAACCATCTATAGTGATAAGATAACCATATCTTTGGAGGTTCCCTATTGGTTGAGAAACCACTATATGGATGTGGATAAGTTTACCCATCCAAGTTTGTTGGAGCTCCCAATAGTCGGCGCCAGGGCATGGGTCGTTGGATGTGAGCAATTTAGGGTACCGGGCTGAACTGATTCACATGGTGGTTTCTTAAAATGGGAGTACCCAAAAAATTGTTAGTTCATTATAAATCATGAGTAATATGGGATGACTTGGGGGTACCCCTATTTTGAGAAACAGACATATGAGGCGATTCCTGAATGTTTAACCAACCATGGGAAGTAAGATACGAAGATAGTAGTCACTGTGGGTTAAGATTTCTTCATTGTTCAAAAATGCACTTCGTCCAGTATGTTTGACCATTATAGTTAGTTCATTTTGAATCATCGTTAGTTATAGGTAGTTATAGTCAGTGAACGAGTAGTTATAGTTCATGAACTTCTGTTCACTGAAGGCTTTGATTATGAACTCCTAACAGTTCACAGTCAATCATGTTTGGTTCGTCATTGTACGCTGATAGATGCCAATCTTCCTGTTTTTAACCAACTGTTCACTGATGGTTAAGCATGATCTTCCCAATAGTCAATGAACTGCCAAGGAACTACCTAGTAATTAGTCACTAATGTTTGGCTGTTCCTGGCTCTTCATATTCAAGTGTTTGAAGCATTCTCAGTTGACATAGTGAACCCAAATTAGGACAAACAGTTACTCCCAAAAATGAGAGTTTACCTGCTTAATCTAAAGCTCCAAGTAATATTCCCAAGTACTTCTAACAGCTAGCCATCGCAAATAATGGTTGACAGTAGAATGCAACCGTTCTTGACAGCTAGTGTCATTATGGCTGCTATCATGGCTAACGTCATAGTATCACGGTAAACTTTACCTGATTCTAACGTGCTTAACTACCTCCAAGTTTTTTTCCCAACTGTTTCCAACATTGCGCGACAATCAATGATGGATAATAATATGATATGACCGGTATCATTCAAACATTTCGAAATAACCGTTCTTAAAATCGCCTTATTACAATATCATATAATTGATATCTGTATATCCACAAGTATCATCAGTATTATGATATCACCACTATTCTGATATAATTAACCATTATCACTCATAATCATTATTATGACACAATCATTATTATTAAGAACCATTATTATGATATAACCATCATTCTTGATATCCACAATCATCACCATGATTATGATATAATTAACCATTATCACAATAACCGATTATCTTATCTTCCAGAAAGATACGACACAAGCACTATTATGATATGACCCTCTATTATTAATAACTCTTATCATGATATAAGCATCATATGTTCCAAAAAGATCGTGAAACCGTCACCGCCATGTCCGGTCGCAGGAGCTCCACCGTCTGCTGCAGAGCCGCGGCAACGTGGAAAGCCGCAGCGCCGACGGGTCCACGCCCATCTTCCGTGCGGCACAGGCAGCGGAGCGGCGGCACGGCCAGGGGGCGGTGATGGGTAGGGGATCTTGTGGTTTCATAAGGGGTTTATGGTAGGTTTATAGGGGTTTGATGGTGGGTTTACAGGGGTTTGATGGTGGGTTTACAGGGTTTTTGTGGTGGGTTTATAGGGGATTTATAGGGGATTCACTGGTGGTTCATAAGATAATTGTGCGTAGTGACGATACCGATTGATTAAACAGCTACTAGTTGGTGGTTTCTCAAGCCGTAGGGGGACTGCCAGGCCAATCATCCAGTTTATTAATCAGTTATAGTAACAAACAAATGATGACTTGGAGGTACACCTATTTTTAGGAACCGCCAGATGATGGTTTAGGATGAGTTGATGGTGTTTACTGATGCTTAATGATGGCTAGTTCATAGTAGAGTGATGGTTGATGGGCGATGAATGGTTAATCTAGTGATGGTTCATGATGATGGTTTATAGAAATCATCACCTAATGATTTTTGATGATTGCACAATGGTTTGTAATGATTGACAACGTTCAATGATGACGGTTCTTTACGATGAGTAATGGTGTTTTTGTTGTTGGTCGACCTGATTATTGCTGGTTAGCCCCTATGGTTATTGATGACTGTTGATTGACCTGATTAATGATCGTTTGTTGTTGGTGAATCATCATCCACCACGTTGTTTCATGTACCATCATACCATTAGTAAGTGTTAAATACTTAATCGTCAGATACCATTAGCATCCAATTGACTACTCTTATACCATCATCCACCAAATTACGCATTTACCAGATTTTCAAGCATTACAAATCATGATTGAACGATCACCGATCCAAGTAACCATTGTCAACATCACATCAATCATCGCCACTTGAAAGCATGCGAAAAATCATCACCACTACAATGATCAACCTGAATCACCGTTAACCATCGTACCTAGTTTGTGGTTTTAAACAGTGTTTTAATGTTCAATGATAAAACAAACATTGTCAAATATGGTTCCTCGGCATAATTTTAAGCAGCTAGTTTGTGGTTTTGAACTGTTATTCATTTTCTACTAGATTTAGTTAGCATGATTGGTTGATTGACTATTTTTTGTTCACAGGGTTTCAAACCACCAGCCAGACAAACATTCACAACCCCCCTTCATAATCAATCAATTACCACCACCAACAAAACAACATATTAACCATTGTCAATCACTATTACCACCATAAACACCAATTAGCTATGGGAATTCCGCCAACATCAACCACTAGAGACTAATGAACCAGTGTAATAACCATCCTGGTTTCCCTATCACAAAGCCCCATAAAATCTTATGATCATAAATCTAAAAGAACCTACAACCTCCTTGAAAAAGTTTGTAAAATCCCAGTTCAGCATAGGATTTCCCCTTGCTTTCCCATCAAAAATCCCTGGTTTCCCAACAAAAATCGGTTTCCCATGGAAAATCCCTGGTTTCTCCTAGAAATCCCCCGGTTTCCCATCCGAAAATCCAACGGGTTTCCCAGGCGGGTCACCTGCAAGTGGTTCGTCAGCTGCTGGAAGCCCGGTGCGATCTCAACGTGGAGAAGCGCAGCGGCGGAGCCCTGCCCAGCTTCGACATCGAAACGGGACTCGCGAACCTAGCGACCAGCACGGCTGCCCCAGAGGCGCGGCTGGGTGGGATGACCGGCAGGAGAGGCCGCCCCAAGGACTGGCCACCGGTAGGTTGAATTGGTGAAGTGGCTATGGGTCAATATTGAGCAACCAATAATGGGGTATAGGAACCAACAAACTATGGGGAAAACGAGCTGGTTAATGATAGGGGAACCAGGGGTACGGGGTTTTGACCCACAGCCAAGTTGCCCAGGCTTAGTGACCTGGGGTTAGTTGGAAATGAGTTTGTGTGGTTGAACAACTAGGTTGAACAACTAATCTGGCTGGTGGTTTGATTGACATTGTGATTATTTTCCCGCTTGTGATCATTAATGGTTGGTGAATTCATATTTTTAGTAGGGGCTGAAACCACCAACCAGAACTGTAAGTTGGGCTAACTGGACTAACTGAGTAACTGCTAACTGTGACGAAGTGGACACTGTTAAGAATATTAAGAAGCCAGTCAGTGAGGGAATATAAATAAAGGATTAGTTAGAATCTGAATGATAGTTGCTTAACGGGTATCCACATAAGCTTTGAAAGAGAGCTAAGGAGCTACCAGGGGTGGTTTAACCCAATGGTAGTATTTGATTGAAAGATGGTAAACAGACTGTTCATAAAGGCTTACACTATCAAAGTTTTGTCAATCAATGGATGATGTGGTAAACGAGTGATGTTCATCCATGTTGATGCGGGCTAGGATGGATTAGTAGATCATTCTTGTTGGCGTTTGATCAAATATGATTGGTTTATTATAACGGGGCCAACGACTGGTTTGGTACATATAACCGTGCTTAAATGGCTTTTGAAGCAACTGAAAACTGCCGGAGGCCCCACGATTCGTAAATCGCGGTGCGACTGTCGGATCATCAAACATGACGAAACAGAAACGAGTCCGATGTACCTGTGGAAGACCGTTTTCACTGCAGACTACCAAGCTTGGTCGCTTGCGAGGCTTGCTGGTTTCTCATGGGGATCACTTATGACTGTATAGGGGTTGTAAGTCCATTGGTAATGGTTGATAGTAGGAGATGATAAGCGACTAATAGTGGTCGAACAACTAATCTGGTCGGTGGTTTGACTGACATTTTGATTATTTTCCCGCTTGTAATCATTCACAAATGTTTGGTTGACAAGCATATTTTTCAAAGCGGTGGTTCAACCACCAACCAGTTATGACTGCACTCCATTGCTTCTCGTTGTTCGATATGAATCGTGATGTTGCTCTTGAGCTGGCTGTTGGTTGGGAGGGGAGGATGAGCGTCGCCAGGGTATGGTTGTTTCTCAAAATAGGGGACCCCTCAAGTCAACCATTGCAGTTGGTACATCTGCAATTATTTCTTGTAAACCCCCTTCATTAAGCATATTATCAACTATCTATAGTAATAAACCAACCATAGTTTTTGGGTACCCAATGGCTAGGTCGAAACCACCATGTACCTACAAGGGGGCACCGAGGCCAGGAGTGGCTCGTACATCGCCCAACATGGACCCCAACGTGGACCCCAACATCAACCAACCAACCAAGCAACATGGTTGTGGGTCAATAGTAAGCCTCAATAATGGTGGATAATAACCAACAAGACTATAGAGAAAACAATGGCTAGTAGTGGGGGAACCAGGGGTACAGGATTTTGACCCATAGCCACATGAGTCATTTTCACCAGTAAATTCATCCCACAGCTGTCGCCAGGTTCGAGCGGATCGCACCACGCCCCTGGCCGTGGCGGTGAATTTCAACAAGTTGAACGTCGTGAAGTACCTGTTGGCCGCAGGTGCTGACAAGGACAGCCAGGTACCATAGCTGTGACCATCAACTGGTGGCTTTTGAGATGGCTATGGCTATGGATTAAACATATATTTGGCTGGGGATTCTAGCTGATTAATGGTTGATAATAGGAGACTAAGCAGCACTGGAAGGGAATATACCAACTACATATATGGCTATGGGTCGATATCAATCAACCAACGTTCATGAGGAAGAATCACCAGCAATGAGAGGGGAAACAATGGTATAGGGAACCAGGGGTACAGGAAGTTGACCTTGTAGTCATGAAGAATGGCTCATAGGGGATGATCACCAATGGTTAAACAACGATCATATCGTGTTTTTGCAAAATAGGGAACCCCCAAAGCTATGGTTTGTTTGTTATTAGAACTGTTTTTAAAAGGAGGATTTGGCGGTACGCCTATTTTGAGAAATCAACATATGGGTTTATAGCTATGCCCGTCATAGTTTGAATTTGCTGGGCTTACCAAGGTTGCTTGTCCAGTGACAGCTAATTACAATGGCTAGAACATGTTTCTTTCATAGGTTTCAATTCTGGGTTGGTCATGATTTTGGTGGGAAGACGGTGAATAGCTGCCCCAACATGTCAAACACTTGGTGACCCCCCAACACTGTGAGGGGGGTGGGACCAGTGAAAAACATCGCATTAGCCATCATTAAACATCATTGATCATTATCTACCTGTTGTTGTTTAATCATTTACGATCAATGTTAACCATCATTAATCATCACTTAAAGCCATGCAAGGTTGACAATATCTAGGGTGACACAGGAGTGGCTCAAAAGCTTAGCGATGTTTGATTGTGATTCGGACTTTGCACATCCAATTCTAAATGTTTCAATTCAAAGTGTCCCTTCCAAGTGGCCGAAGTGAAGCACTGTCACTCCCACACAGTGCCACTGTGGGGGACCTGAAAGTGCTGGCCCAGACTTCTTTTGGACAGGGCTTTCTCAAGCTTGTCACAGAAAGCGGACATGCCCTGACCAAGCTCGCGAACTCTTTGGAAGCTGCAGGCATTCAGGATGGGGATCACTTCACTGCGGTCGTGCAGCAACCAAGAGTAGCAGCAACAATGCAGGCTTTTGCAATGTGGTGCTGTGGAGGTGACAGCATCGTGACTTGGGGATCTCCATATTCTGGGGGTGACAGCTCTGCAATTCAAGATGAACTCAAGAATGTGCAACAAGTTCAGGCCACGCACGGCGCCTTTGCTGCCATCCTGGACGACGGCTCAGTGGTTGCTTGGGGCGATCCAGATTGTGGTGGTGACAGCTCTGCAGTTCAAAATCAGCTCAGGAACGTGCAACAAGTTCACGACACGTACGGCGCCTTTGCTGCCATCCTGGACGACGGCTCAGTGGTTGCTTGGGGCGATCCAGATTGTGGTGGTGACAGCTCTGCAGTTCAAGATCAGCTCAGGAACGTGCAACAAGTTCAGGCCACAAGTAGCGCCTTTGCTGCCATTTTGGACGACGGGTCAGTGGTTACCTGGGGCGCTCCAGATTCTGGTGGTGACAGCTCTCCAGTTCAAGACCAGCTCAAGAGTGTGCAACAAGTTCAGGGCAGTTGCGGTGCCTTTGCTGCCATCTTAGATGACGGGTCCGTGGTTACCTGGGGCAATCCAGACTGTGGTGGTGACAGCTCTGCAGTTCAAGATCAGCTCAGGAACGTGCAACAAGTTCAGGGAACGGGTGATGCCTTTGCTGCCATCTTGGGCGACGGGTCAGTTGTTACCTGGGGCCATCCAGATTGTGGTGGTGACAGTTCTGCGGTGCAAGATCAGCTCAAGAACGTGCAGCAAGTTCAGGCCACAACTTTTGCCTTTGCTGCCATCTTGGCCGATGGGTCAGTGGTTACCTGGGGGGATCCTATACATGGTGGTGACAGCTCTGCAGTGCAACATCAGCTCAGCAATGTGCAGCAAGTTCAGGGCACATATGTTGCTTTTGCTGCCATCTTGGGTGACCAGTCAGTCGTAACCTGGGGCCAAGCAAATTGTGGTGGTGACAGCTCTGCAGTGCAAGATGAGCTCAGGAATGTGCAACAAGTTCAGGCCACAGATTCTGCCTTTGCTGCCATCTTGGGCGACGGGTCTGTCGTTACCTGGGGCGATCCAGATTGTGGTGGCGACTGCTCTGCAGTTCAAGATCAATTCCGTTTCTTGTAGCAATCTGTTCATGCAGAGGACATTTGCTTGACCGTGCTTGAATCGTTTGAGTTGTGATATTCCGGCAGATCAGTGTAAACTGTAGAGTGAACTTATGTCACCCTTTGCTTCTAAACGGTGGTTAGTCATAGGGGTGCCCCAAATCATCCACTCACAATCACTATCAGTAAAAGTAACAAACCATCCATAGCTTTTGGGGTCCCCATTTCAACAAACCACCAGATGGTTTCTAGATATCGAACCACCAGCCAAAGGAGCGATGAGCTTCGCCACCCATGTAGCCTTTTAAAGGGCAAAGGAGGAGCGATGCAGGGAGGTACCTAGAGTGGCCACCAACGCTTGCTGCGGTGTGCGAGAAAATTCGGCAGGTTTGTGGGAGAGGTAGTCGATGATGGCGGTGCCATGCGGTGACCATCATTACGCAACTATGACTGGCAATGACTGGCAATGTAGGGGTTACAACCATTAATAGTAGCTAAAAATAAGGTATGATAAGCAACGACAATGGTTAAACAACTCCTCGTTGGGATTTTCTATGGTTAAGTATGGTTAATGATAGTTAAAAATACGGAATTAATCAGCAACAATAATGGTCAAACAACTACTGCTTGGTGGCTTTGAACATGTTCCTTGCAACCCTCTGGTTTGCCCACATTCAAATCGGGACAACAGCGCGTGACAGCCAGGACGGTGCAGCTGCGGGAGTTAAGTGTGCGGATTGACTTTGATAGTCAGGTGTACTGGTGAGTGGTTTTATATAGGGCATATTTTTATATGGCGGTTTCTTAAAATAGGGAACCCAAAAAAATTGTTGGTTTATTAATATAAATGGTTAATAGTGGATGATTTAAGGGTCCCCTATTTTGAGAAACACCCATATAGGGCATATAACCAGTAATGATTGGTGTTTTATATAGGGCATATAAGCACCAACCAGGTGATAATAAGCAACTATATTACTGGTGATATGCCCATTAACCATCATTTCATTACTATGACTACAAACCGTTAACCAGGTGGGACAAGATGGGCCCTCAACCACTGATAAGTTGGTTTATAAGTAACTTCACTGGGGTGATTTCTGCCAGTTCCAGGGGTTATAACTCACATTTGTCAGTTTGTATTTGTGGATTCCAATTCTGGCCATGGGCCAATATTAGCCAACAATAATGGGGCATATTAACCAACAATAATCGCGGGAAAACAATGGTTAACTATGGGGGAACCAGGGGTACAGGGTTTTGACCCACAGCCATCACAAAGTTGTTCAACAAGGTCGTGATGATCTTTGGATGAAGTCACCAACCAGCATCCCCTGGTCACCCACCATGGTCACAGGGGTTAGTTATCCCATGGGCTGCAACTGACCATGGCTTCACTATCCCAGTTCTTGCCATGGACGCTGCGTATCCAAGGGATGAACTGACGCATTGATATCTTCGTGTTGGTGACGTGTGTGCATGGCCTACCCTGTTTCGGTGCAACTTGTTTGGCCTGGTTGGTGGTTTGATTCACATTTTGGGTGGTTGACTTGCGCATATTTTTCATAGGGGTTAGAACCATCAACCGGTGGTGGTTGTATCCCCATCGTCGTTCCCGCCATCCTCAACAATGCCAGGAGCAGCCCAACGACGGAGTGCATGCTGGAGGCCCACTGTGCCTCGCCAGCTGTGGGTATCCCCGGCTATCATCCAATAGAAATCATGGAATTTACAGGGGATTAACTGGTTGGTGGTTTGATTGACATGTTTTTTATTTTCACTAGTAATTGTTAACAAATGGTTGGTTGACTAATATTTCTCATAGGGCTTGAAAGCACAAACCAGATTAGCAATGGTGGCTAATAATAGAGGATAACAAGCAACACACTTATGGTTAAAGAACTACTAGCTGGTGGTTTGATTGACACCAATATAACGGATTGTGGTTTGTTGAACTGCTTCCAATTTTGCGGAACCACCATATTATCGAGTAATTAGTAGGGCAATGATGATAGGGTGATTATACCCATGACAACCACTATTAATAGCTGTTTTTCCTCTTAGCAACCGTGTTTTTTAGCACCTGGTCACTTCACCGGAGCATGCAGCTCACAGTTCATATGCCTCTCTGAATATATAGACTTGGGTGACTCAACAGGACAATGGTTACCCAACCAGTTACAGTTGGTCCCTGGTATCGTTACATTTATCCTTGTTAAGCAACCAACCTTCACCAACCGCGAAGCCCTAGCCCTGATCCTCGTCGTCGCATCCGAGGATCATGGCCGCCATGTTGGGCCACACCGAAGTTGTGAAGAACTTGCTGAATGCCCGCGCCAAACTCGCTCAGCAGGAAGGAGCGTCTCTAGGCAGCACCAGGTGACCAGGTGACCAGTTCCCATCCGCGGCGAAGCGTTGAGAATTTCTGGGGTTCCGTTGGTTGTCGCGAGGGCGGAGTTTTTGGCATGTTGTTTTTTTGTGAATTTCGAAGTGTTAGTATTGGTTGAAATGGCAGACATTGATTTTTTGAATCGTCGTAATAAACCAACCATTTTTGGGGTACCCTCATTTTGAGGACTTCCTATGTGATTCTTAGGAATTTATGAACCAACATCAACCATTGATGAGATAAAGTATCAAAGCTGGCAGGGTTGCTAGACAGAAAAGGGTGGGTCACCGGCTCTGGATTCATTGGTGCTGCAGTTGTAGCTATCACCTGGCTAATTCATCACCACTTCTTAAGCAATCAAGAACCGTCAGGAATCATCTGAACCATCATGGCCCTCAACCATTCCAATTACTATCAACCATTACGATTCGCCCATTTCCACGGCGTTTCCATGGCATTTTCCATCTGCTTCAGGCTGTGTTTTCCGCTGTTGTCTGCGGTGAACGGGGCACACCTCGACACATTGCAGGTCCTGTTGGATGCAGCTTGGCACAAATTTGCACGGCGTGGTGAGGTGTGGACACTTTTCGATGGAAACCAGGGGATTTCTAGGGGAACCAGGGATTTTCTAGGGGAAACCAGAGATTTTGTAGGGGAAACCAGAGATTTTCCAGGGGAAACCAGGGAATTTCTACGTACGGGAAACCAATGATTTTCCAAGGCAAACCGGGGGATTTCCGGTGGGAAACCATGGGATTTCCTATGGCTTGCTAGGGTTTTACAGGCTTTGCAACGGTTTTTACATGTTTTTACGTGGTTGTTTAGCAGTTCACAAGGCATTTTCAGTATTACATAGGGCTTCTCAATGGGGATACCATGATGGTTTATGTTGGGGAAAAAATGTTCACTAGTGATTAATTCAAGGCTAAATCATGTTTGAAAGTGGTTAATCAGTGGTCAACAGTGGTTTATGGTGATGACTGGTTAACATTGTTAAACCTGTGGCTAACTATGGCGGGTAAGCAACAACATGGGGGTAATAATGGCTGCCTGGTGGTGAATGATGGTTACTAAGGACTATGAGGTGGCGCATGGTGGTTGATGGCTAATGGTTTAGAGTTCATGATTCATGATGCTTAGTGATGTTTACCCATTATAAGGTGTAGAATAGTGGTTAATGATGGTTGATGGTTTCAGGTAGTTGGTGCTGGCTAGTAATTCTGATGATGGTCACGAAACAAGGTGGTCAGTTATGCTTACTGACTATTACATCTGAGGTGTTAAGTGATGCTTAACTACTACACCTGAGGTTAATGAGAACAATGAAATGATGGGGTGGCTAACCATCATTCACCAACAAGTAATGAATGGTTGACCAATGGCGATGATCAAGGTGCTGATGGTTCACTGTCGACACCATGTTTCAATCATTGCTGGCACGAAATGGTCATTCCGAGTACCAATGAGTTTGCCAGTGAGTTTGGGCACATTCTTATGGATGCTATCAGAACCTCCTTGAAATACAATTTGGAGGTTTCTCAACATAGGGCTACCCAAAAATGGTTGCTTCATTGCTAAAAATGATTAAAAAGTATGATTTGGGGGTCCGCTGCGAAACCACCATGTGCTGCAATGTCAACGACAACAACGACAACAACAACAACAACAAATGGAATGATAGCTGTACTAGTTGCCGCAGCAACAGCCACTCAGAACTTCCTATTTGTTGTTTTTCAGAAAACCCCTGCCCTACAACGAAGTGTTTGTTGCTAATATTTCAACCATATGCATTATCATGGGTGATAGTTGTTAATGCACCCTGGCAAACTAACCTGGAAGAGGGAAATCCACCATTTACATTGGATTTTTTCTGAGCAAAAAATGTGATGTTGAGCTTCCAGGTTTGTTTCCCAGAGGGTGATGTGTCAGTGAACTCTTAATGATTATTGTCATGGGTAACAATCAAGAGCTACCATCGATGTGTAATGAAGCAGTGATAGTAGTTGCTAAGTGTTACTGAAGCATCAACAGGTAGCGATAATTGTGCTTAATAGAAGTTATAGTCATTCAATGTATACTTCATTGGCCATTGCTATCATTTCAATATTCACCAGTGAATAGTTACACTGAACCATTCATTCTCATTTGATTTAGCACTATCCATTTGATATCTACTTAAATTGGCAATACAACTGACTATGAATAGTTGACAGTTGTTCCATTGATAGCCGATTAACTTCCATTCACCATATCTACCTACAAATAAATACTTAATGAGTAAGTTTCACCAGTTGATACCCAATTAGCCATTAACATACATATATAATCAGTATCCATTCATGATACTCACCATTGACCACTAATAGTTCACGGCCCTACAATTTAATACCTAATGAACCATTGTCCGCTGACAATTCACCATGAATGAATATCATTATTCATCCGATGAACATCATGAATAACGATTAATTAACCATCAAGCGTTTGATACTACCATTCATCAACCATTCATGTGACCAATATTCACCACGATTGACCGTGCTCGTCTGGGTGCGAATCAGCAGGCATGTGTCCCAGCACTATTAACCATCACCAATCATTCATATGACCGATATCAACCTCTATTGACAAATATTTGATCCACAAACTAGTTGTATCTACTACCATTAATTAACTATCGCCAACCATTAATAGGACCATGATCAACTACTCTTAACCCATATCAATGGTCAATCGCCACTACTATTAACCATCATTAACCATCATTAACCACTGCTCTTATAGCGCTATTAACGATCACTACTCTCAACCAATATTTGCCATTCACCTGTACTTATTGATAGTAGCTATTTACTATCAACCATTTTAAACCATGAAACATGACCAATATCAACTACTACTAAGCATAATTAACCTCGAGTATTACCATTGCTAAGCACTAGAAACCATCACTAAGCATTATTTCGAACTGTTACCCATTGCTTTGCCAATGTTAAACCATCGTCAACCATCATTAACCGTCACTAACCATAAGGCTTTGGCTCAGGCCTTCGAGTGGTAGTCTTGACTACGTGTAGTAGCGAACTGGGCCATGACACTCCTCCCCGATCCTATCTGGAACTTGACCAGGAAGTTCGATGTTGCCCAGCCACCGTTTGCCACAGGTGCCAGGGTGAATCTGATTTTGGGAAACTTTCAGGAACCTTGCTCTCCGGACATCGTTGTTGGCAAGCTGCTGGCAACAGAACGACCGACAGCAGCATCTCTGATTGGTACGACATGTTTCGCTCAGGAAGCCATTGTCACTGATGATCCAGTGCACCTGCACCTTTGTAGCACAGGTTTGGACCAAGTCCGAACTGCCGAGCAAGTGTATGTTCATCACATTCGAGTCACCAGCACCAATCCACTGAGACTTCAGGAGGACCCGGAGTGTTTAATCATTCCTAAGCATCCGAAGTGTGCATCCGAGGCAGGGACACGCATGATCGAATTGTTCGCAGGCGGGGTAGGAGGATGGGCTTTTGCAGCAAAAGCTCTCTTCGCAGTAGGACTGGAACGACGCCCCATCATTGCAGTTGAAAAGCACCTTCCATATGCCACGCAATATTGCCTCACGCATCGTGCCACGTTGGTAGCAGACATGCACGATTTGCCACCAAACCTCGCCAGTGATTCCTCAGATGACATGATGTTTCAGACGGAAGTACAAGACATCCGATGGCAGAGACAAGTCCAACACTTGTCTCATGAAGTGTGGACCATCAGCTCCCCTTGTCAAAGTTGGAGTGAAGCAGGCCCAGGCCAGGGATTCGGCTCTGTCCATGGACAGGCATTTGCAGATGCAGTGGCCCTAGCCAGGATCTATCAACCCAAGGTCCTTGCTTTGGAACAAGTCCAGGGCTTTCCGCAACATGCCCACTTTCCGTTGGTTGCCAAGTTGATGCATTGGGCGGGATTTCGCTTGGTCTGGGCTCAGGTCTATGACTTGGCCACAGTGGTTCCCACCTACCGCAAGAGATGGCTGGCCATCTATGTTTCCAAAGATGTGGTCACCACTGCAGAGGCCCCTCAACCTTGGCCTCATGCACCCATCACACCGGAGCAGTTTGATTTCAGGTTTCCTCTGAGCCATCACCAAATCCAAGAGTTCGAGCCCACAATCGCACAGGCCAGCTTGTACTTCAGCCCGCAGTACATGCCCAAAACAAAGCAGGACTGGACCCATGTCCAAATCCTTGCCATGCGCATACCGACCTTAGACCAACCTCTCCCGACCATCATGTGCCAGTACGGAAACCAACACAACCTTCCAGCACATCGACTACGTCAAAAGGGGTTGTTGGGATTCTTCCTTAGGGAAGGACCTGCATTCAGATTCTTTGCACCCCATGAACTGATTCAACTACTATGTCAGGTTGGAGCCATCACTCTTTTGAAACCATCGAGACTTGCATGGGAGACGGTTGGCAACTCGATTTCCATTTTGCATGCAGCGTTTTGCCTTGGCCATGCCTTTGTGATCCTGGACTCTTTGCCAAATCACTTCGACGTTACCCAGCTGCTTCAGACATTGATAGCCAGTCGGGTCACTGCATCCGGATCACATTTCATGGAAGATGAGTTTGCATGGTATGTGGGCCCCACTGAAGCCGTTGCTGCTAACCACCAGCTCCTGCACTTTTTCATTGACCAGGTCCAATGGAACAATGCATCCGGTGATCGCCAGTGGACTCGAGGCATGATGTTTCATCCCAAACATGGTTTGATTCGGGTAGATGAGTCCCATCGGCCGCAGGTCATTGAGGCATCACTGCCTGACCCAAACACAGACATGGACGACGATGAGCCCTCATCCAGCACCAGTGAAGTTGTTGACCTCACGGCCACATTGCCCATGCATCCGTGGTATCAGGTTTGCCTGTACCTCATACCAGGTGAGTACGGTACTGTGCATGTTGCTGCTGACACGACCTGGAACACACTGTTGGCAACCTGGAGCCACAAGTTGTACCCAATGGAGTTTGCGCTCACCCCTGGGGACCTGCAATTGTCTTTGTTTGAAGTTGCCACTGAGCCAGCTTTTCGACTGGCCCCCAAGCACCTCAGTGCATCTGCCAATCAGACCATGCCTTCGCCGGCCACGATGGGCAGCATTTTAGCCTTCCGACCCCCAGAGCCATCCACAGATTTATACCTTTATGAAGTTGCGCATGACACAACTTGGCCCAGAGTCAACCAGTTGAGAAACATATGCCCCAGACAAGTCAGTGATGTCTTTGGCTGCATTGACCTGTTGCACCCTTTGCCACCATTCACGGAAGTCAGTGAAGACTTCCCCGAGATCTTGGTCCACTCGCATTTGCAAAGCTCGCACCACCTCTTGGCCTCAGTCGCAGTTGAAATTTTTGTTCCAGAGCACACAGACATCCTGGTATGCCATTGCGAAGGGACCCCCCGGGCCAAAGATGCATTCCTGGACCTGTGGTTCTCTCCTAGCATGCAGAGTTGGTATGATCATGAAGGACGACAGTGCAATTACCTTGACTTGGGCGAAACCACCTGGCGCATTCTTTTCAGACCCAGAAACATCAGAACCACCACTCCTCTCAGCATCTTTCGACCAGCATTGGCCGCTCGTTTGTTGCAGGTAGCTCTTGCCGCCTCCAAACAACCAGAAGGCATCCGATGCACCATCAAGCAGAGTACCCGAGTTCTACATGTTGGAACCCATGCACCAGAGTTTGCCATTGCATCCCTGCAAAACCTCCTGAAGCATGTCAAAACATTCAACCCGAACTTTGACCTTGGAGTAACCAGTGAGGGACAGCTTCTTGATCCTGCCACTACTTTGGAGACCTTGCAACATGCATCCCGGACCGTAGTGTTGAACATTGCAGGCCCCTCAGGACCACTTCGACTTCGAGGAGGAGGCGGAAGCACCAAAGCCCCAACTGCCAAACAAGACTTTCTAAGATACGTTGAAAATGGCGTTGCCCAGCTGTTCATTGAACATTCGTTGGACCTTCCACAAGTTGCAGTTGCCACCACAAAATTCCTGGATCATCACGGGCTTCCCAAAGCACAACAGTTGATACAGCAGGAGCCAGGCACTTCAAGGAATGCGGATTTCACCAAGATGTGTGCAGCGGCTTCCGTCGCACTCCCGCACAAAGCAGAACGAGCGGCGCTGACAGCTGCCAAGTTCAAGAAAATCAAAACAGATGCCCAGAACAAGCAATCCAAACACATCCAGGTTGGGCAGTATCAACTGCAATCTGGATACTTTCTCAATCAAGATGGTACGGCAGCCAATCTCCTCGGAACCTTTGCTCCCACCATGTCAGGTGTTGCCATGGTTGACCCAGAAGGGGCTCAGCAATGGTTGAGTGCTACACAGCCCATCACAGCGGATGACCTTGCACTTTACGTGGTAGGTGACATGAAGCAATCCACGGCATTACCCACTTCGGAAATCAGTGCACCCGCAGTCGATAGCCAGGGTAGGAGCGTGATTTTGACAGGCAAACTGGTGCAGTTGGGGGCCAAACCCATCTCCACCATTGCTGCCAATGCTAGCTCCACCGAAACTCTCCAGGTGCAGGTGGTTGCAGTGACCATGTGGAAGGCAGACTTTTCCAGTGACATGTGGTCCCGAATCATCAACTCACCCGTGAAGGCCAGCAAGGACCTCTTAGCCTTGGAGGGCTTTGGGGACATTTTCGCCAAGGTGTGGGGAAGAGCCTTCAGGACGAAAGGGGTATCAGTCACCCCGGAGCTTGCAGAATCGGTCCAGTTTCACGCTGAGGCGAAACAAGGTCCACGACTCCAAGCACTTCTCAAGCGCTCCGGTTTTAACGGAGTGTTTCTGATTCCAAAAACACCAGAAGGCACCCTTGACCCACATTGGGCCGTAATATGGCTCACCCAATCACCACAGAAAATCGAGCTTGCTTCAGCAACCATCTCGGGATCTGCAGGCTTGATCAAAGGTGCGAAGAATTATGGATTACGCATTGAAACATCGCAATTCTCCAGTGCTTGGAAACGTCTCAAGCCCGATGCTGAGCTGCCTGATATGAGACAATGTGCTTACACATACCGTCTCCAGCCACTCCCACTTGGCCTCGATGGGGCCATCTTGAAGCAGTGGGCTGCAGCTTCCAACTGGGACATCAAGCCCCTTAAGAGTACCGGTGCAAAGCGGTGGTTAGTGGGATCAGACGTTCCACCCCCGAACATACTACTGTTCAATTCTCAACCCATTTTGGCACAACAGGTCCCACCCAAAGGGGCCAAGGAAGCGCAAAGCTTGGTCGCTGGCCCTCGCCTGCCTGCCAAACCCAAGAGCTCCCATCCAAAAGAAGCATTTCGCACAGGTGACCCTTACTACGACCCTTGGACAAGCTATGCCCCAGCCTCGTTGAAGGAAGCATCGAGTGCCGACACCAGACCAGACGCAGCCACTGCATCCGTTGACACTCGTTCCCTGTCGGGTCCCATCACAGATCGGTTTGCCCAACAAGATGCACGACTGACCGAACTTGAGAAAGCCATGACCAAGATGGAGCATACTCAGCAGGCACAGCATCAAGCGCAGCAAGCCAAGATGACCCACCTGGAAAACACTTTCCAAGCACAAACCCAACAGACCCAACATACCATCGATCAGTTGCACCAGGAGCAGCAGTCTCTGAACTCGAGTCTGTCAGCTGCCTTCTCGAGGCAGGATGCGCGTTTGGCATCTGCCATGGATGAACTGAAGTCCCTCTTCTTGAGCAGCAGAGGGAAGAAACGACAAGACCCCTCCGAACCTTCAGATGCAGCTCTGGAGGAATCAGAGTGACCCTCCAATGCCTATGAGCCGACAGTGGGCCCAGTGGTCCACCACAGTTTTGCCATGCATTGTCCTCGACTTCGTCTGTGGCTCTGGCATCGAGATCCCCATGTCCTAGACCGCTGGTGTGATCTTGAGGCCGAGCTGCTAATGGAGTCAATGGACCTAATTAGAACATGTTCCAATTCCTTTCTAGTGCATTGCGTTACTGAGAGGATGATCTGTCATTTGCCATACAGGCTTAGCTACTTGCATGGACAACGCCTGGGAGAAGCCTCTCATCCAGGTCCCTCCACCAGTGTTTCAAGCCTTTCGGAGGCACCGCAGGCTCCCCATATGGCGATCAATTTTTTAGTTAGTAATCCCACTACCACTTACCAGAAACCGGAGGTGTATGCCAATCTCAATGCTCATGCGTTGCTCATGAGTGAAACCAGTGCCACGCAAAGGGTTCAAAGCATTGAGACACGAGCACTTCGAGGTAAAGGGTTTTGGTCTGCATGGGGAGCTCCTGCCCCACCACAACAACATGAAGGTTCAGCTTTCGCACTTCGAGGAGCGGCGACCGGTGTTGCCATCCACAGCCAGTTTCCGGTCCATCCGGTGGTCAACCATGAACCAGGCGAGTGGGAATCGCTCGGTCGCTTCCAGAGAGCCATTTTGCATTTGCCATGCATGGAAATCCAGGTATGTAACCTCTATGGCTACCCCAGTGCGACCCCGGGGGCCAAGGCCAAAACCAATGCCCTCCTGCAGTATGCATTTGGCGAAGCGAGGAGTACCACCTACCCCACCATTATCTCTGGAGACTTCAATCATGACCCTCACACGTTGGACATGCATACGCTCCTCGAATCACATGGTTTTTGTACCATCCATGACCTATATCGAAATCGAACAGGCCTCGAGCTCCCACCTACCTTTAGGCAGGCCACAAGCAATGACACTGCCTATGTTTCCCCCGAGTTGATCTCCTTGATTGGAGATATCTGGGTAGACCAAAGACAGCTGCTTGCGGGCCATAACCCTTTGGTGTTTGAGCTCCTGCTTCCTTCGGCACCTCTCTTGAAGCAGTCCATCAAGTTGCCGAAGAGTTGGATATCGCTGCAGCCGGACATGACACAGGTAGCCCAGCACTACACACCTTGTCAGCCCCAGACTGACAGCATGGAGCTGTCCCACTGGGCACAGCATGTGGAGCAAGCGGTGCACATAGCTTTGAAGCAACAACATCAGCAGGCTCCAGAACAATATCCTGTGCGAGGCCTCCCCAGAGCCTACAGAGGACGATGTCAGCCTCGCCGACTTGTGCAAACCCCAGTAACCCGTTCCATCAAGAGAGCCTGCCACGGACAATACCAGCCTCAGGTAGATCAAGCCAGCATGAATCTGAAGCACACCGTTCGCCAGCAGCGCCGAGTGCAATCTTTGATGTACCGCATCCGAAAACATGGACAGCAAGTGGCCTCCGAGGACTTGCTCAAAGAATGGCGTGCAATCTTGACCGCACCTGGATTTCATCGAGGTTTTTCACACTGGTTAGGTTCACACCCAGAATTAGGTCCCATCCCTCAGGAGCTGCCTCCCGAGGACTTTCTGCATGATGTTGCTCAGCTGTTGCGACATCACAATGATGCCCAGGCCTATCAGGAGAACAAACATGCCAGACAACTTAGCCAGTTTCGTATGAATCAAGACCTTGTTCGCTATGGGAAACAGCTTGCATTTCGACGCATTCGGGAACCATCCAATGGACTCTTGCAGGGAGTAGATGCAACCACCACGTTCCAGGCACAAGTTGAAGGTGATTTTTCGTATGGCCTGTTGACACTTCGAGCAGACAGCATTCCGAGCCTGGATGCCAGAGCACCGCTCTGGGTCGCAGGCCACCAGTGTCACTTTATCCAAGTGGAGCCCACCCGTTTGGAAGTCATGCTTGATGAGGTCCCAGACACCCTCCCCAATGAGGTCACGGTTAGCCAAGCCAGGTTCACCATGGATCCTGCCCAGATAGCAGAACAGTTGTCCAGCTTTTGGAATGAGTATTGGCAAAGAGACACGGAAGAAGAACAGACCAATTTAGACCATTGGCCCTCTTTCCTTGACATGTCTAGAACCTTGCCCGTCATTGACCCCATTCAGCAAGACTTTGAGGATTTGGAGCTTTGGAAGGAATCTTTGCGACACATGAAATCTAAGGGAGCTCGGGGCTTTTGTGCCTGGGCCCCTGATGAATTGAAGGACCTCCCCGATGTCGCTTTGAAGGACCTTCAAACCATTTTCCTTCACCACCTGACACAAGGATTTCCGGAACACCTAATGGGAGCCTTTGCAGTGCCGTTGCAGAAGCAGGTAGGAGTCCATAAACCATCCAACACCCGACCGATCACGGTAACCAGCCTCATCTACAGGTTCTGGTCCCGCACTATTGTCAAGCATCTCTTGCTTAACTGGACACAATGGATGCCCATGGGAATCAATGGTTTTTTGCTTCACCGCAATCCCACGGACTGGCACAATGCCATGCAGTTGCAACTCGAAGCAATCAACTTAGGACATGTTTCGACCTCTTACGGAGGCTTAACCATGGACATAGTAAAATGCTTCAATTGCCTGCCCCATGAACCCATTGTAAGCAGCTTGGTCTCCCCTATGACCTTGCCATGACTTGGATTGCATCAGTGCGACGGCTCCAGAGGTACTGGGTCCTGGGGGACCAACACTACCTCCCAGAGGGAGATCCAATGGCGGTGGCTGCCATGGTAGCGGTCAACTACCTCTGGGTTCACCACATGCCGGACAGGGTTTCCCCTACAGCGTACGCTGACAATTGGGCGTATTGCACCCAATTCCCCAGAGAACATAAGTTTGCGCTGGCTGTACTCCTTCGCGTGACCAGAGCACTGAAACTCACAGTGGATTGGCAAAAAACCTGGGGCTGGGGAACCTCCAAAGCCCATAAGCATGCCCTCCAGAGTGCCAAGCAAACCCAAACAGGCAATGCACTGAAGCTGGCCACCGTCACCCACGCACGGGACCTAGGTTTCATAGCCCACTACAGGCTTCACCCATATAGAGCACCCCAAAAGGCCCGACACACCGCGGCCCTGGCCAGACTGAAACGGCTCCAGCACTCTCAGCTCCCCATTCATCACAGAGCTCATGTAGCCAAGATGTCAGCCATTACCAAAGCGTTGTGGGGTGTCCACCTCTATGGTGGAGGACAGCAGTATTTCAATCAACTTCGAACAGGTGTCGCCAAGGCGCTCCTTGGCTCCCATCGGAATGTGCAATCACATTTGGCCAACACCGTTTTGAGCTCAGCATCTCAAGACCCGGAACATTATGTCATTCTGCAGGCGTTGAAGCAGGCCCGCAGTTTTCTTGTCAAAGCAGATGCCACACAACGATCCTTGTTTTTGCACATTGCCCGAATTCCCAACAAGAGAGTGGGCCATGCCATTGGGCCAGCTTCGGCCCTCCAAGTGTACTTGGCCAAGGTAGGATGGTCTGTTGATCAGCAAGGCTGTCTCCACACCACGGATGTTAGAGACCTTCACCTCTGGCATTCACCCCAGGAAGACATCTTGCTCGCCCTCGAAAGAGCCTGGATGGACCAGGTCTCTCTCTCCCTTTCCACCAGAAAGGGCCTGAGAAATGTGCCAATCATCGACAGACAAGCCACGAATCGTGCATTTGCCCAAGTTCCCCAGGCTTCCCAAAAAACTTTGGGAATCCAAATGACAAATGGTTTCATGCTTGCCAAACAGAAGAAGAAGTTCCTGACTCATCAGCAGGACCGATGCCCTTTGTGTGCCGAACCCGACAGTTATGAACATCAGCTTTTGCATTGCGAGGCCCTTGCAGAGGCCAGAGCACCATTCCAAGACCTGTGTTCCCGGTTGTCCGAGCTTAACCCCGTCCATCTGCAGTTGCCATTGAAGTTTGTAGACCCACAACAAGATTGGCTTGACGCCGTGCAAACCCGCCTCCCAGAAGCAAGCTTGTCCCTGCCAGACTTCGAGGTGGATAAGCTCTACACTGACGCTGCTTGCAAGCACCCCACCAGCCATCATGGCCGGTGGGTCACCTATGCAGTGGTTGCCTTGCGACCTGGAGACCCTTGTCCACACATGGACATCGATGCTATCCTGAACACCATGGGATATGCCTTGGGAGCGGCACACGTCCATGGACGCCAAAACGTTCCCCGAGGGGAATTGCTGGCCACTGTTTGTGCACATGAACTCTGCTTGGGCGTAGTCGTCGTCACGGATTCCTCATATGCCGTATCCTGCCATGAACTTGTCAAGGCCACCCGGGACGTCACAGCATTGCATGATCGTCGTAATTTTGATCTTCTCCGTAGGCTGCATTCATTGCATTGGGACCGCCAACAACCACTTCGTGTACAGAAAATTAAGTCACATCAGCCGCTGCCATCCGTAGGATCTTCCATCTTCAGAGATGTTTTGGGCAACATGTTGGCCGACAAAGTCGCCTCTGCTGCTCACAGTAACCTCACACCGTCATTGCTGCAACAATGTGCTCAGGTGCGAACCGAACATCAGGCCATGCAGGCCCTGCTGACGGACCAACTGACACTGCGACAACGACTTGCCGAGGTTCGAGTGAAACTTCTGCAGGCCGCGGAGGACAGGCAGGATCACTCAGGTACCGTTGACCTTCAGGAATGGACAGTCCACGATGCGTGGGCTTTTGTCCCACCAGCAGACGTCGACGACGCCTTGTGCGCCAGCCGCTATGGGGTGCAGCACAGCTACTCGGTGGTACAGTGGCTAACCACTTTGGGGTGGCCAACTGCAGAGGATGCGAGGCTGCCTATTGGCATTACCTGGCACGAGCTGGCGGTAAACTACATGATTGTCACGGGTCGCAGTCTCCCGGTTAACACCGGCACGTTGCGCGATCCTGTCTTTTTGTGCCGCGAGGAGTCGCCCTTGCTGGATGACACAGTGTATACTTTTGATACACAGGTGAACGCCTTCAGGCACAGCGTTGAACATCTTGAATATTTGCTCGATGTTCCCGTCCTGCCCCAGGTTGGTCGCCAAAGAGTGCGTTCGCTGACGCTGCTTTGCGGAGGACAGATCAAAAATGGGATTCCTGCTCGACCCCAGATGCGCCATCAATCTGCCACAGTCACCGCAGTGAGAGATTACTTTCTGCACCTTCAGGATTCAGGAGCCGACACCACCTTTTTCAAACCTTTGATCCCGATGGTTGAAACCATTCGGGTTGTTCCCATGACCATGCCCGTTGACAATTCTGTCCAGGCAAGGTCAGCCCGGTATCACCAGCGCAGAATGGTACTGCGCACCCGTCGCAACCATCAAAGGGGAGAAGGCACTTAGTTGTCCTCATTAGTACACGGCTGTAGCCTCTTTTATGAAGCCTTGTTTTTTGCCGTTGCCTTTTCCACTTTCAGAGAACTGTCGTCATCTGCATCAGCGGGGTGGCGGCTGTCCGCAAACGGAAGGGGAATGAACCGTCACTAACCATCATTAACCACTTATCAACCATGATCAACCACTTACTAGCCATCACTATGCATCATTAGCCACCATTATTAATAGGGCAGTGGGTCAAAACCCTGTACCCCTGGTTCCCCTATCATTAACCCATTGTTTTCCCTATGGTTGTTGGTGATCATCTGCCACTAGTTGGTTGATTACTATTGACCCATAGCCATAGCACTATTAACCATCACTCGTCTTCACCAATCACCGATCTCATCTTTGAGGCCCGTGCCACCTGTGATGCCACCGGGATCATCCTGACCGACGCGGCCAAGAAGGACAACAGCCAGGCGGAGCGCGGGCGTTGTGACAACCAGCCGCAAGGGAAGCTGGAAACCAGCTATTTTTACCAGTTTACTGGCTTATGGTGGTGAATAAGATGGCTATAACCATTCAAAATGGTTCATCTCAATCATGAATTGATGACTAATAATAGCTATTCACCACTTATTAACCATCATTGAACCACTTATTGACCACCATTGAACCAGCGAACCACTTTTTGACGATCATTGAACCAGCTACCCGCTATAAATCAGTTGACTCAGTTCCTCGCGGTTTTTTGGTGACTAAGTCACAGCAACTACAATTGGCCTATGACCGAGTCGGATCAGTCAACTTAGGACTCGTTGGTACCCTGAAAAGGCTGACGTGTCAGAATTGATCACTTTGGGATCAAGGTGCCGAATGGGTGATAATGGTTCGGAGCGGGTGAAATGACGTAGGTACTAGGGTGAATGATGGTTTATAATCTATTCCTTATGATATTTGATGCTCATTACCATATCTAGGACTACGAATTGGCCATTATGTAGCACTTTGGCTTGATCATTATGCTTGAGAACACATCAAAGTGGCGAGCAGTTGTGACACTTTTTGAATTTCACATTTTGTGGCCATAAAGCAGCCGACTGCGTAGTTCCAATGTACTGCGGCAATTCTTGCGTGGGAAGTTCGTATTTGCCGGTATTATGCACTAGAATCCGTTAAATTCCTACTAAACAGCTGTCATCACCCACCACCCAACTATCAACTGGCAATACTACCAGTGATTATTGTCATTGGCTAGTTGATAGGAAGGCCAGCATTTTTCTTAAAGCATTACCACCAGTAGCCATTTTTCACCACTTATTAACATTGGTCATGAGTACCATTAGCCACCAACTGGAAGATCAATTCAACAATGGTTAAGTTTGTATGGACAACTTCTACCCCTGTGAATTGGACTGTTCCTGCTGTTCCTAGAAACAACGGACTATTTCATCAAGCATTGTGGAACCTTCGGAAGAGATGACAAATCTATGACCTTGATTCGATCCCGATGAAAGACGTTCCTTTTAGATTGAGTTCCTATACTGGCATTGGATACTTTGGCAGCAAGATTGACAATTATGAACGTGTTTTGAACAGGGCGGCGAAGCTGGTGAAAGGATATTTGCCTGAGGGTTTTCAACCTTACAGGACTACTCCATATGCTTGTCTATCCATGCCGAAATCCACGCTGCTGCTTGCGAGTTCATGCACACGCATGCTGCCCTCCCACGACGCTTGGAGGATCCAGGACCTCACCCTTGCCTGGAGGACAATGAGTTTGTGGCCCGCAAGGATCACGACGCCGCGAGATCACAGCAGGGTGCGCAAAGAGGCTTCGGACTGCGGATACACTGAGCAGGGGAACGAGCTCTGGGAAGCATTTTTCTACCCCGGGTTTCCTGTGCCCCTTACAGGTCTCGGACGATGATCCAAAGCACAGAGTGACATTCGGTGCTCCTTTTCATTCGATTGAATCAGAATCAGGACAGATCGTTTATCCTGTGTATGGTGCTCTACTTTTCTACGGTGCTTACTGGCAGCGGTTCTTCTCCTGCCACCGTGGCAGCCTGCCGGTGGTGACGTCGGCTCATGGCAGCTAACATCTTGGTTGCCGTTGAGTTGGCTTTTTCGGTCGCCAGATTTTTGAAAACTAAGGTTCAAGAATCCGACTGAAAATTGATCACTTACTCAGCGCCATATGTGTTTGATTAATCCTTACTTTCCACCAATCAATCCAACGAGGTACCAACTATTCAAGTGATTCGTGAGATATCCACCAACTATTGAACTTACCATTCCCATCACTACGTGCCCGCCAACTGTCAACATTCACAAGCTCACAACCCATTGGTATGATGAATGGTCGGTGACTGATGATTCCTGGTTGAACCATATTTTAAGAGAGCTGGGGACTGTGGGAATGCCTTTTTGTTGTGTTGAAGATGGATAATATTCATGCTGAGCAAAAACAATTGAAGTTCGAAAATGTTCATCCAATAGAAGTAATTGTGTTTTTCAGCATGCATTGGGCAGTTCAACCACACATACCATGTGTTTGCGAGGCAATGCCCATGAAAAATCAAACCTTTTGTTTAAACGCAACCACTAACATTCACCATTGTAAGTTTTGTCAGTGCCTTGTCAACCACATTAAAGAACCATTTGTTATCAGATTTACCAGTGGAGTCAACTTATTGGGCACCAATCATTTCCATCACGATTATTATTCGAGTTTTCATCATTAATCATTAAACACTAATTAACCATTATTCACCATTCTCAGCAATTGAAAACTATAACGAATTTGTCATTGCCATTGTTAGCCACTAACTCAACCACTACTATTCCCATTGTTAGTTTCTACTTCGCAATTGTTGACAACTTCTTGCCTACATCAACCACTACTATTGTTTAAACAACTATTGTTCCTAACTATTACTGCTGTGCTACATCAACCACTACTATTCTCATTGTTAGTTTCTACCGCTACCACTAAACCCATGGTTATTAACTCCATGGTTAATGATCCCTTCCCTTGTTGCAGTGCCAGGTGGTGCAAAAGCTCATGCAGTGCATACATAAGGCGCCGGGGTGGAAACGGTGTGCTGAACGAATGGTGGGTACAACGAGTGACAACAGGTGGTTAATGATGGTCTCTGGGTCACTGGTCTAACCGTGGGGGTTAATGACAGTTAAAAGGCTGCTTTATAGTGGTTAATTAATGATGGTCAATAACTTGGTATTTCGCGGTTAATAATGGCAGAATAGCTGGTTTGTAGAGGTTCATGATGGCTAATAAGCTGGTTTGTAGTGGTTAATCATGGCTAACGAAGCTTGAGAAAGAAAGTGCTAATAGCTGCTGGAATAACGGTTAATGGTGCAGTTTAACCTGAATGGCTAATAGTGTGCCAATGGCTTGATCCTATATGAGAGAAAACAGGTGGCTGATAGCCTTCCCTGGATGGTTTCTGACAGTTGATAAACACCAATCATGGTTTGGACACAACCGACGACAATCAACAACAAGAATAATGAAGGTTGAATGATGCCTGATGGATGTTCATGATGGTTAATGGTGAACTGGTGATTGTTGGGTAGTTGTAAATAGCATGTAAAATCCAAGGTGTTGGATGCAAAAAGTTGCAAATGACATGTAAGATGCACGGTGCTGCATCAATCATCATGAAACTACGACCCGTCATGTGTCTTAATCGATGCATAACCAACACTATCCATCATGAATTAATCAATGTATTAATCAATGTGTGGCCACGTATCAACCGTTATCAACCATCATCGAACACAATTGAACTTTGATTACTGAAAAATCATCAACCATCATCAACCGTCATCATCAACCACCATAAGGAAAGCAACCCTCAACCGCAAATCACCTACCAGGTTACAAGCAATCAAACAAGGTGATAATGAGTATTGTTGCTCACGATTCGCCAGCTATTGATCAGCCATTAAGCCACAGTTGGTTAATTTGTTGGCTATTTCCATTGATTATGACTACCCAGCTTATCGAAACCATTATCATTAACCATCACCACTACTAACCAACTATTCAGCCACTACCACTACCAACCACCAGATGAACCATCATTGACTCCTATAAACCACCATATTACCCACTATAAACCACCATATTAACCACTATAGACCACCATATTACCCACTATAAACCAGCCTTTTCAGTATCATTCAGCCTTTTAACCACTACAAACCAGCCTTTGAATCACCAACAACCAGCACCAACCAGCACCAACGCCGCCCATTTTCACCGGTCGCCCAGGACCAGCGCGACAGCAAGGGCTGGACGCCGCTCTGTCGGTGCGCGAGCCTCAACGCGGTGAAGTTCTGCAGGGCGCTGCTGACCTTCCGAGTGACGCGGCCGTTGTGGGCACCGGGCTGGGGAAGTTTCTGGGGGGAAGAATTAGTAGTGGTGAAACTAGTGGTGAACTAGTGGTTTATGGTGGTTAAAGGAAATGGTTTATAGTGGTTCATGGTGAAACTAGTGGTGAAAAGAAATTTCTGTGGTGAAACTAGTGGTTAAACCTGTGGTTTGTGGTGAAACTAGTGGTGAAAAGAAATTTATGTGGTGAAACTAGTGGTGAACTGGTGGTTGATAGTGGTTAAAAGAAGTTTCTGCCAGGGCTTAGAGTGGTGAACTAGTGGTAGTGGTGAATGGTTGGGTTTATAGAGGGTAAGTAGTGATTGATTGTGGTTAATGATTGGTTTAGTGTGGTTAGCTAGTTGGTATATAGTTTATATTGTGGTTAACTTATAATCGCCATGTTTTGGCAGTAACCTGGTTGCGCTGAAAATCACCATAGTGAGAAAATCATACTGAATCTTGGGTTGTTTTGCGCAATCAGGTTGGTTTGCAGGAGTGTAACTAGTGATTAATAGTAGTGAATGGTTGGTTTAATCTATGCCTGATGATGATGAGTGATTCATGATGGTCAATTTCTGATTAAGCATAGATGCTGAATAACGGAAAATAAAGGTCGTTGACAGGTTAATGCTGGTTGTCAGTGAGTGAGGGTTAGCTATTGAGCTATGATGCTTAATACCTAATGGGTCATAATGGTTATTTGATGATTACTTGATGGGTAATGATAATTAAGTAATGATCGATAGTGACGGGTAGTATTGGTTGATCAAGGACTGGTAATGATTCATGATAGATTATATTTAGTGTTTGTTAAATGATCGGTGTATGAGTGTGAAATGGTGCAAAAAGGTGATCGATGATGGTTAACTTCATTGATCTATACTACTGGTTGGTGCCAATAGTAGTCGTTTGTAGTCATGGTTAGGATTCACGGTTAATAGTTGATGAATTATTGTGGTTAACGGTTGATTTGCCACTGAACCAACAATATTGGTTAAGTAGCAGCGACGGTGCTTAATTCATCACGGTAGGTAACCCATGGTGTTTCATGGTTGATTAACTGGTTTTCTCCCTTTGTCAACATAGTTTGCAAAGCAGCTACAAATGGTGAATTCATCGTTAGTTATGTTTCATCAGTGTTCGCTGATTTGGTGGTTTCTTAAGGTAGGGGACCCCCAAAATGGTAAGTTTATTGCTATAAATGATGAATCAATATTTCATGATTTAGGCCGTTCCCCCTTTTGAGAAACACCCATCTACGACATTGCCATTGAAAAAGTTTTAGCCATGGTCTATGTACAACATGATTTTGGTCTATGGTGGTTCCTGTTGCTGAACAATGACAACAGCCATTGGTAATGAAAATAACACTCTCATGCATGCTTGATCGCTATGTTCGACAATGGTACTGCAGTCAATGTTCATGGTTCATAAGGAACAAATAGCGGGTGGTAGTGGTTGATAACAATCATTTTTATTGGCTATAAGTGGTCAATACCCATCAGTACGAGCAACAACATTTTTTTACATTCGCATGACGGGTTGGACTCAGTTGAATGCGCCAGCATAACTTGAATTCAGCTGCGATGCCAATCGGGTCTCATAGACATGTTGGTCCGATCACAACCATCCAAAACCTGACAGAGGTGAGAGGTTTCACGGGCAAACTGACCAAACAATTCACCATCCCAATCAACCTCACAAGATTTGGGGTGTGTATCGAGGCCCGAGAGTAGGACTCGTGCAAGCGCAGCATTCAAACGGCCTGGGTACTCCTTAAGAGGGGCCGTTGCGAAACATCGGTTGGCTTGATTCCAACCCATGGCAATGGCGTTCAATCGCCAAAGGTGCCTGGGTAGTTGCCACTCCTGAAAAATGCTAGCAGCTTTGTGGTGATTCAACACCAGAAAGCTCGTGGGTTTCCTGCAAATTTGTCCAAACTTGCCCTGCTCAACATGGTGAAGAACAATGGAAGGCCACTTCATCAAAGCCAGCATTTCGGGGAAAGCCCACGTATGAATGCCACCCCTGCAGGACCCGTGGTCGATTTCATACGGGGCAGGATGCTCAAAAATGCCACCCTTACCCGAAGACATCTGGGAGGCAATCATAGCAGTAGTGAAACGCCACAAAAAGCTACCAGATTCCACTTGACGGTGGAGGTTTCCAAGGAGGCCCGGAAGGCCCCACCTGTACATCCGCGACCTCAATGGAGGGGGGCCTCCAGCTCTGAATCTGCTCCTAGTGAAAGTTTCACATGGTGGTCCTGCCATGAATGAGAGGATGAAACCTCTCTTGGCTTTGTCAGTCCAAAAATCATAAGCCTCATCAGATGAAAGATCTCCCAACCGATCATCGATTGCAACATCAAGACTTAGCACAAAAACCTGAAAAGGAAGGTCCCGTGCCACGAGTTCCACATGATGTTGGAGATCTTCATGTCTACGCCTACCACTGAAAAGGTGAAGCACAAACTGTACTGGCACTCGGATGTGTTGTGGAATCCACACAACATCCTCGGGTAAAATCGCTGGAAACTCAGGTCGGCTCAGGTGACAAACAGGGGAATGTGGTGGGACAGCAGCTGGTTTAGGCCGCGGCTGTCGCTTCTTCTTGGCCCATCCACGTTGTTCATCAACCAGTGAAGCACACCAGGTTTCAGCAGGCCCTGAGACTGGAACAAATGGCACATGATCCATGTTAGGTACCAGTACGTCATCCATGATTTCATTCGGGTCTGGATATCTGAGTTTCAATCTCTGCAAGCACTGTCGTCCACCATGTTGAAAATGCGCAGCTAAGCGTTTCCTCGTGTGGAATTCCTGCATGCAGCATAAACATGAGGTCCTCTTTGCCCACAGAAAATGGTCAGCATAAATGGAATGAGCACGATGCATGTGAACGGCTGTCTGGCGCAGTGAAGGGAAAAACTTGCCACACTGTGGGCAAAGAAAGCCCTCCTGGTCATCATCGTGGTCCTCAATCACGATGGGGGCAGCCGGTTCAACATATCCCAATTCCAAAAGCTGTTGTGAAAACTTGTGATGCCATCTGCACGTGTTATTCTCACGAAGTCGCATGTTCAAGGCTGCTGCCTGACTCCGGCGAAGAAGGCCTCGAGCTCGATGGGGGAAGTCTTCCACCAACCGAATGAAGTCCTGAAGAGTGCCATGCGGCTCCTCACCTGTGACACTCATGGAAGTCTGGCAGTGGACCCAATCCAATGCCTCCTGAACATGTTGCAACCATCGCTGATCAGCATGCAGGAGAGCCCATATATGCGGAGTACCAGCGATTACGGCTGAAATCAATCCTCGAAGGCGATGGACATGAAGCAACTCCGTGGGTGTGAGCACTCCCAATCCACGGATGATCTCATCGTGGCTGTAGTGCTTGCTCTTGTCCCAGTCCGGTCGGAGGACAAAAACATATCTGTAAATGCGCATGATGGTCTTCTGAAAACATTGTTCAGCCTGTTTGGTATCAAAAATCCAGGATCCACTAGTGGCCATCATCTTGGAAAGGATGATGGAGTGCAGTACCATCTGGCGCACCCGTGGCGGTGCAGCAGCATTCTTAAAGACGGGTCGGCGAACAAGCTTCAAAGCAGCAAAGGTCTGTCCTGCACGATGCTTGATGTCCCCCAGACAATTGCCTTGAATGGAAAGAATGCTTCCAAGGTACTTATATTTGTGTCCAGCATGAATGGTTTGAATGCTACCCTCGACATCCTGGAAACGAATCATGGAGCCATTTTCAACATGCAATTCACGGCGAAGTTGACGGGATCCTGGCCCTGCAAGGTGCAGGATAGCCTCTGACTTCCCTTGTTGAAGGTTCAATTCAATTCCCATCGATGCCAGTTCCTGTTGCACGATCGAAACGATCTGCGAAACCTGTGACAGCAACCGAGCAGGATCATCGCATGATGTCATGTAGATGAGATCATCAACCCATGCCTGTCCACTAAAGGTTGCAGAAGCAAAGTTGCGACAGCTGGAGGGCAAGGGTTGGTCATGATGCAAAGGAAAATTCTCCATCAACCCATGGTCACGCAAACGATCATCGATATGATGCATAGCCTGACCCATTACCAGATTGAATAGCACATCTGCTATGGGATCCCCTGGGCGGGATCCTCTTGTAGTCAAGGCTACATGCTGACTTTCCTGCTCACAAAGGAACCAAGTGACTCGATGCAAAGCACGTGTCACAAAGGTAAGATGGTCTGTGGCATGGCTTTGGGTCAAGGCAGAAGCTTTCTGGGCTTGATCAAAGATGATTTGCCGAAGGCGAGGAGAGACCGAAGAGCGTTCCAATGCATCAAGAAAGGCCCCCTCATCGTGAAACTGGTAACACAGTTCACGAACCAGCCGATAGAAGGCTTCCACGCCATCAACGAAGATCAATGCATAGCTGCGATTTTGGCATTTGCACCATCGTTGGAAGGATCGAACACCCATGGTTGGAACATGAATCGAGGATCCGCTCCGACCACCGAATTGACCAGGGTGTGCTGCTTGTTGATAGCACTGATTCAAGGCATCACGTATCAAGGAGTGGGCAGCCTTTCCAGGAATGCTGGAGAGCAAGATGTTGCGCCAGCTTGAAGGCAATTCACTTGCGCCTCTCTTGTAGATGGCCTTGACAATGCCACCCCGCCATTGTAAAGGGTCTGCGCCAAAAACGCAAACCTTTGTGACCAAGCTGTGATATGCAGAGGCTGCTTCTGTTGGTGCTGCACGAAAGAGCTCACCAGGCAATCCATCTGGTCCACAAGCTTTGCGAAGGCGAACCTTGCGGAATTTGCTTTCAAGGGCTTGCAAGGTCGGAACATGGCTAAGGGAAGGTGTGAAATGTCCTTCCATGATCTCTGCATAAAGAGACTGCTGCTCTTTCAGAAAGATGCTGACAATCTCATCAGGGTGGTGCTGGGATCCACCTTCTGCATTGGAGAAATGTTGTTGGAAAATTCTGGCTACTTCCTGTGGGGTCGTGGCCATGATGCCACAATCATTTTTCAAGCCTGGGAGATGCTCTACAGAATGCAAACCTCGGCGATGTTTTGGCAATAGAGGCTTGAGTCGATCCCATATTTCGGCAAAAGGTGCCTGAGCAATCTGGGCGCAAACTTCTTGGACATGCTTGTGACGATCAGCCTTCAAAGAGGTCTGCAATGCTTGCAGGGTGCTGCTACGCATCTGGCTTAATCGAGCGATCCCTTGGTCAATGTTGGCCAAAGTGCCTGCAAACTCTTCTGGTGTGCATCGAGGCGCAGTAGTGGAAAGTCCACTGATATTGGCCCAGGCTTGAAAACACATCATAATGCTGGTATGTTTCAACGCAGCTGAGTAGGTTGCATCAGTGAGGAAATGTTTCTTCTTAGCTCTACGGTTGAGCTTGAAATGTGTTTCAAGAGCTTGTTGAAGATACTGTTCAACCACATGGCAATGAATAGTGGGATCAGTACTCGAGGGCAGCCGAGGCATCTCTTGAAAGATGGCACGGCATGTTTCAACGCCGCTCTCTGTGGTCATGGCATGTCGATCCAAAGGCATGCGTCGATGGAATCTATCAACAGATCCCTCCAGTGCAATGTGGCAACGAAGGAACACTGCTTTGTGATCATGATTCGAAACACCGGATCGGATATCCTCTGCAACCTGCGATGCGTGTGAACCTCTTTTCCAGGAGGTGGGGATGGCAACATAATCTAAACGTCCCCCTTCCCGATCGCCTATCGACCAAGTGGTATGACTGCCACTGTGGTATCTGCTCAGGGTCGAGGGAAGAAACATCTGGTTTTCAACGAGGGTTTGGTGGAAAGCGTCGCTGGCATCCTGATGGGACTCACGATGGTCTGGTCCATCAGGTCCACAAAATTCATCGTTGAATCCAGCCATGCGAGAGTTGGCATCGATCATCAGTATCTTTTGGCTATGCTCGGGAATGGCACGCATGTGCTGCTGGAGGGTAGCCCACCAAGCTTCGGCACGATCATCACCAGAGTGTGGCGCATGTCCTACCAAAAATGAAAAGAGGATTCCACTCACATGTGCATGCACAATCAGCAGGCGTGGAGTTGCAACAGCAACTGTGAAGTGTTTCTTCGAAAAGAATAGCGGTCTCCCTTGGCATGTTGCAAAAGGCTTGGCAGTACTGATCCAAAGTTGCAAGCCACCTTCTCCCTGCGATGTTGCTGCGGAGCAAAATCTCATAAATGGGTTCCCAGGCCAAACACATGATCTCTGATCCCGAGTTTCTTGGAAGCCTGCCACATGAACTTGATGATCACTAAGTGATTGCTTCATCAGAGAAACAGAGCCATATCTGCGCATGGTCATCACATTATAAGACACAAAGTTCAAATCGACATCAACCAAGCTGGCTGGTGAAGGTCGACAGACTTCACCAGGTCTCCACGAAAAAGGGAGCTGGTTTGCTGGTTGGAATCCCTGGAACCAAATGGCTTGGTCCCCAAGTTGTGGTCGATCAGGTTGGAAGGCATCAGCAAAAGCCCACTGCATGAAATCTTTGGCTGAACGAGTGAGAACTGCGAGGTCGAGGTCTGGGGTGGTATCGGGAATTTGACCACTGCAACATGCATCTGCTATGGCATCAGCAAGCTCGTTGCCGGCCTGCCCAGTGTGGCCTTTGACATGTTGGTACGTGATGGAGCGAAATTGCTCTAGGTATTGGTGGATCCCTCTAAGGGTGGCCCCAATCCCAACATCGCCATCATCCTCCTTCCCAGCGACTCGACCAGCAGCTGAGAAACCAGCTGAAGTAGAATCAAACTTCAGACATGCTGGGTACGAATCAGGGAGCTGCAGCAGATATGCAGCTGCCCACCACAAGGCTGAACGCTCAGCTTCATACGACGAAAGATCAACAACTCCAATGCCCTTGGTGTCATGTTCAGAGGTCGAGTGGTGGATTACCTCTCCTGCAAAGTACCCTTTCCATTCGCAAGCTGAAAGGCCATCCTGATCAGTTCCATGTGCAAAAACTGTGAAGGCCCATGCTGCAGTGGGAGCATTCTCATCATCTGATCGACGAAAGGATCCATCAGTGAAGATCTCATACCTGTCGATGAGAGCGAGTGGTCGGCATTGACTAAGTAGTATTTCGGACATGGGGTGCACTGCAACACCTCGCAAGTCAAGGGATGGTGCCTTGGTCCAAGGTTGGCACAATTTGGCAATGTCTCCTCTTGTGAACTCCCAGGGACATGCAATGAAAGCTGGCGCGGACCAAGCACTAGGTGGCAGGTCATTTGGCTCGGGATCTAAACTACCCGAGGTTGTATCATCAGATGTTGCATTGACATCTGGAGGCTGCGCAGGGCCTCGATCAAAATCAAAAGATTCAGGACCAAAAATCAACCGATCCAAGGACAAGATCCTAGGTGAATCTCGAGAAGGTTGATAGTCCAACTCAGAGGAGGCTTGCAAGGCCTCCAAAGCATCCTCATCGCTACCTTTTTGGCTGGAGGATTGAGCAACGGCTGTTGTGTGATTGCTGACCTGGTCTGGTGGATCTTGCGAGCTATCAAGGATCACTTCCTGCCCGATGTGAGTAACAGCGGTCGTCTGACATGTCCCACACCAGGAGGGAAGCAATCCAGCTCGATCCACAGGTCCAGGTTCCTCGAGTTGATCAAAGAGCCGTTGCAATTGAAGACCAGCCTCAGACACCAATGTGATGGTGTTCTCATAACAATTCTCTTGTGTGATTGTCTCTTCTACATCCTCCCTAGGAGTGAAGAGGCGATTCATGGAGATTGTGTCCATGGATGCGCAAAATCCATCGAGGTCAGCCTTCCAAAGATGGAAATCATCCATGTCAATGTAGCATTCTGGTTCTATGGACCTCCCTGGCACACAGAACGATTCATGGAAAACTTGTATCCCAAATCCCTCGCTTGACAAAGGCCCATCCACTGGAGGAAGTTTCTCAACATGAGAGTCACCAAGCCGGACTCTACTGTGACCTACACGGCTTGAGTCTGAAATGGTGGCAGCATCATTCTGCTCATCCAGAATGGGAAGACAGCCATCAACCGTGGTGTCCATGGCCTTTCCATCATACATCGAGAGATCAGCAATTTCAATCGAGAGCACAACTGCATCGAGTTGGGCTTGAAATTTCAAAACCTCAGACAAGTGGGACTCGGTCTCGCTGGGGTCTAGTTCACGTGCACTACCCTTTTCAGTGCAAGTGGCAGTTGAATCAACCCCAGTGGGAAACCGAACGAGGCGAACATCCGAGGGATCATAATGGATGCGGTCAGCGGGTGGCTCCCATATAGTGTGGGTATCCTGCCACTGAACGCGAGGCAAAGGAACATTCTTGGTCCTCCTCATTTCTTCTTGACATGATTGGTATGAACATGAGAATTGTTTGCATTGCGCTGTTTGCGTCTTGTACGGGACTTGGATGGAGCATCTGCATTCTCTTGACGACTGCGGCTCCGAGCACGCTCCCGTTCTGCTTCGTCTCCTGATTCCACAATCTCGGTCACTTCGCCTGCGACGTCGGACATGATCTCGATGGTCTCTTCTGCAGCTTTCTTGGGAGCCTCTGCGGGCAACAGAGGAGGATCCTCCAAGCCCACAGCTGGATGTTCGGCTGCATGTTGTTGCGCAAGTGTCTGTTTGACTGCAATCGTTTGCCTCAGCTGCTGTGCCAGCTGAGCATTGGTGTCCTGTGGCTCGTGCGCAACTGGCTGAAAGCAGGTATCCTTGGGGATCTGGTCCTGCATGGCATGTGCGATTTCTGTCAACTTGGATTGAGCTTCTGCTATAGCCTTTTCCGTGGATGCACGAATGGTCAAGTATTGTTCTTCCTTGTCTGCCACATGTTTGGTGACATCTGACAGGAATGTAGACCATGCAGAATTGGAGAGGGCTAACTTCTCCTGTTGTTGCTGAAGTTTCTTCTGCCATTTGCGTCTTTGATTTTCGAGGGAAAACATACTTGCAGAACGGGGCTGATCGGCTTCCTTCAAGGTAAGCACAGTTGTCTGCAAGTGGTCTGGCAGTTGAAGTTCCCCAGACAGGAGCAATCTTTCCAAGTGAGATGCCAACTGGCCAACATCTGTGTTCTCCGGTTCTTTTCCATCTTTGGGGTTCTCCTTGTTTACGGTCACAGCTTGTTCGACTGCTTTGAGGGATTTGGGGGTTGATGCGACGGATGCAGGGTCTCCCATCAAAAACTGCGTTGCATTCCCAAAATTCCCTGGAGGTGGTGACAAAGCAGCACCTGAGCTGGCAGCTTTGAGTGGCTGTGACACGAGTCCTTTCGGGTCCACCTTGTCCTCGTCCCCGTTTTTGGCAGGTGGAGTCTTCTGTGTAGGCAGCACAAGCTGTGGAAACTCCTTGGTCGATTGCACATTGGGTAAACCAGAATCCTTCCCATGGCGCTGAGGCTTCTTCGAGGGTGGTCTGGTGTTGGATCCCGATGGCTTGGACGGCTGACGTGTTGGCTTCTTCATGGTCTTTTCCCAAAAACCACCACAGGTACCACAGTACAACACGGTGTAAGGGAGTCCATTTTGGCCACACATACAGTTCCACTTCATGATGCCTACGGACGAATGGAACAACGGATGCTTGAGCTCTCGATACGCTGGCTTGCTGTGGTGCACCCTGAGCAGTGTGAGACTGGAGTGCAGAGTTGATGGGCTCACTCGGCACAAATGTCTCCTGTGCAGGGAAACAATCAGGCGAGCCTCTTGCCGTTTCCGCCTGAGGCGGCGATGTGCAGAAGGTTCCTGAATTGTGAGCAGTGCCAGTTAGGAGGCTCAAGACCCCAAGATGTAGAACCAATGCAGGCCACAAACGCATGCACTGATTGGACCAGAGTGTTGACCAGATTCAAAGGGGCAAAAGATGCTATGGCTCAAAATACAAACGAGGAAGCTAAGAAGCCCTCTAAGGTCTCTTGAGCACAAACCTTACGAGCAACAACAACCATAAATGAGGCTTCGAATGGTTGACGATGATAACAGTTAACAATGATGGCTAATGCGTGGTAAGTAACTGGGTGAGAATGGTCAATAGTTTCATTGAATATGGTCAATAGTGGTTCCTAAGAATGCTTCGCAAGGTGAGTGCCAATACACGTTAACTGACAAATCGTTATGGGTCAATATCAACCAACCAACTAATGGAGGATAATCACCAACAATTATAGGGAAACATAGTGAATGATGGGGTAACCAAGGGTATGGGGTTTTGACCCACAGCCAAATGATGTAGGTAACGCTCAATCCAATTCCGACCATTACTGTATGTTTAGCATGGTGAATCAACAGCCATTATTGGGTGGAGAATAATTATCAACTGGGTCATGAAAAGACAGGGATCAATGCTGGATGGTCAAGGATGAAGGATAAGCACGAAGTAGGGTTATTGACAATGATGGCTAGCAGCGACAGATAGTGTTCGTGGATACGGTTAGTGGCTGATAATGCCACTTGTTGGTATGTCTCAACTTTGAACATCCAACAGTTGAAAATCCCATTCCCATTCGTTGCGACTGGAAACCCACCTCAACCATATCCAAATTATCATTTTTGGGATGGCCTTCAGGATGAAAGCAACTGGCCGTTTGCGGCACCGCATGACAGGCCTCGGTCAACCAATCGATGCGCTTGGTTTCCACATTTGTGGGTTTGTCCAATGATTTGTTTGCTGACTTTATTCGGTGCATACTGTGGTGCATGTAAATGCAAGCATGTGTAAATATTTGTTTAAGAGATATGTAGACTTGAAGCACATGAGGCACAAGTATGTACATATGTACGATACGTGCATGTACAATGCTGATGTACAATCATGTGCTTAAAATGTCTTGTGAATAAATGTGTATATATATTCATATATTGTCATTTATCTATGTATGTATATTTATTTACATATTTATATGTATGTCTATCTTTTTACATGTTTATATCTCTCTACGTGTTTATATATATATATATATTTATTTATTTATAGATATATAGTTATGTGTATTTCTGTATTTATTTCTTCATTTACGATTGCCAGCGCACATCCGTCGTCCGAGGCCAGCATCGATGGGACAGGCAGCAACGGCGCCACAGCGCTCTACGTGGCGGCGCTGAACGGGCACAAGGAGGTGATGAATTTGCTGCTGGAGGCGCTGGGGAAGATCCGCTGGGGTGAAGACATGGTGGATGCATGGTGGATCAATGGTGAGGAATGGTGGGGAATGATGTGGATTAATGGTTGGTGAATGGTGGGTTAATGGTTGGTTAGTGGTTTGATTAATGGTTGGGGAATGGTTGATTAAAGGTTGATTAACGGTTTGATTAATGGTGGATTAATGGTGCATTGGTATGAACTCGCAATGACAAGCGACAATAATGGGAGTACCGGTGATTAAGGGCTAATGGTGGTTAGTGATGATTGATGATGGTAAGTGATGACTGGTGATGGTTGATGCTGGTTGATGATGGTTGGGGATTGATATCACTCGTAATGCTTCATGTGGATTCACTGTTTCACAATTGGCATCGAAGGCTAGTCATGGTTTATCATGAGTAAGGGTGGTCAATGTTGATCTGAATGGTCCCCTTCCAAAGCAATAACAGACGATTAACCCTGGTTTAACCTCTATGAACAGCCACCGCAAGAGGTGCAGTGGCTCAAGAAGTTTGCGATTTGAAAAGAGAGTGATTCGTATTTTGTGCCTCGAAGGCTGAATGTTTCAATTCAAAGTGTCCCTTCCAAGTGGTCGAAGTGAAGCACTGTCACTCCCACACATTGCCACTGTGAGGGACTTGAAAGTGCTGGCCCAGAAGTCATTTGGCCAGGGGCCCCTCAAGCTTGTCACAGAAAGAGGACATGCCCTGACCGACCTCGTCGACTCTTTGGAAGCTTCAGGCATTCAAGATGGGGATCACTTCACAGCAGTTGTGCAACAACCAAAAGTAGCGGCAACGACCAAGGCTTTCGCAATGTGGTGCTGCGGAGGTGATATGATTGTGACTTGGGGCCATCCAGATTATGGAGGTGACAGCTCCGCCGTTCAACATCAGCTCAAGAACGTGCAGCAAGTTCAGGCGACAGATGGCGCCTTTGCTGCCATCTTGGGCGATGGGTCAGTGGTTACCTGGGGCAATCCGCAGTTTGGTGCTGACAGCTCTGCAGTTCAGGACCAGCTCATGAACGCGCAACAACTTCAGGGCACATACCGCGCCTTTGCTGCCATTTTGCGCCACGGGTCAGTGGTTACCTGGGGCAATCCACGGTATGGCGGTGAAAGCTCTGCAGTGCAAGATCAGCTCAGGAACGTGCAACAAGTTCTGGCAGCAACTTACGCCTTTGCTGCTATCTTGGGTGACGGGTCAGTGGTGACCTGGGGCAATCGAATGTTTGGTGGTGACAGTTCTGCAGTGCAAGATCAGCTCAGGAACGTGCAGCGAGTTCAGAGCACGGATCGCGCGTTTGCTACCATTTTGGGTGACGGGTCAGTGGTTACCTGGGGCATTCCAAGTTTTGGTGGTGACAGTTCTAGAGTTCAATGTCAGCTGAGGAACGTGCAGCAAGTTCAGGCCACAAGTCGTGCCTTTGCTGCCATCTTGGACGATGGGTCAGTGGTTACCTGGGGCAATTCACAGTATGGCGGTGATCGCTTTGCGGTTCTGGATCAGCTCAGGAATGTGCAACAAATTCAGGGCACAGGCCGCGCCTTTGCTGCCATCTTGGGCGACGGGTCAGTGGTTACCTGGGGCAATCCAGATGATGGTGGTGACAGCTCTGCAGTTCAAGACCAGCTCAGGAACGTGCAACAAGTTCAGGCAACATATGGCGCCTTTGCTGCGATCTTGGGTGACGGGTCAGTGGTTACCTGGGGCAATCCGGAGTTTGGTGCTGACAGCTCTGCAGTGCACGATCAGCTCAAGAACGTGCAACAAGTTCAGGCCACAAGTCGTGCCTTTGCTGCCATGTTGGGCGACGGATCAGTGGTTACCTGGGGCGATCCAGGTTTTGGTGGTGCCAGCAGTGCAGTACAAGATTTGTTCCTGCTCTTGTAGTCATTTATTTCATGCCTGCGGACTTGTTTCTGCATGTGGCTGAATTTGATTTTGGCGTTGCAGAAAGCCAGCTTTTGCCGAGAAATGCCGCAAGCATGACGGCAGTATTGCCGACGAAGCAGCTGCTTATTCCAAATACCGGGCTGCTGAACGAAACTGTTGCTGCCATTATCGCTGGAGCCCTACAAAGCAGACTGTTTTCACATTGCACACCTCCCGCATCTTTTGTTGGGATTTTTTCCCATGTTTTCCTACCCATGTTTGGTCTGCTCTGCGGACTATAGAGGACATGTCTCTCCGCCAACCCCAGCAAAGTCTTGGCTGCTCTTCGGTCCAAGTGCGCAACGGATCGCAGCAATTCAGAAGTCAAAAAATCAGGAAGCGAAGAAGTCACCTGATGCTACCAAGAGAAACGATTAGATCCTTCGGTATCCTTTGTGTTTGTCGTTTGATTCTGGGGGCCTCAACCGGCGAGGTTCATATAGCGTTGTTAACTTTCACCGCGTTGGATATCATGGATCCCAAGCTACCACCATTCTCCACCTTTGTGTACCAATTAAGCCAAGAAATCGGTTCAAAGGTCAGTAGAAACCGAACTGGTGTTGCTTCTATCCTGCTGATGTTCATGAACCGTTAACCTTCCCCAACCTGAATGAACCTTCACCAAGCTTTACCAACCCACCTTCACCTGCTCCCCATCCAGGGAGCCCCCGGCTGTGAGGCCCGTGCCGATCCGCAGCGCAGCCGAAGTCAGGGCTGGACTCCGCTGCATGCGGCGGCACAGAATGGACACCTGGAAGTCGTGCGACGACTGCTGCAGGTGGGAAGCCATGGAACCCATCGGTGGGGGGAGTTTTCGGTCAGCTTAGTGGGTGATAGTGGTTGATAGTGGTTGATAATAATGATCAATAGTAAGGTTAGTAGTTCAGTAGTCAACTGTTGAGTAAGACTGAGTAATAGGAAGGTTAACAATGGCTAATAATGATCAATAGTTGATAGTAATATCCGGTTGATAGTAATGGTCAATATTGCTCACTGTCATCCACTATCAATGATTATTGGGTTGATAATGATGGATTGAATGAGTTGATGGTGATGGTGCTGGTGGAAGATCATGGAAAATGTTTTCATCATTGAACAATACTTTCGATTAATAGGAGTGGTTGGTAGTAATCTTGGTAATGGTTACTAGTACTGGTAGTGGCTAATTAAGCTTTGGTTCATTTATATGATAAATGCTAATGGTTACTAATGTACCGTAATAGGAACATTAATTTTGGTAATGGTTAATTGATATGATACTTTGGATTAATAGTAATTACTTTGGTTAACAGTAATGGTTTAGTAGTAATGATACTTTGGTAAACGGTATGGCAAATGGTCAATGTGGTGAATAGTAATCAGATGATCGACATTACCATGAGTATTACTACAGTTGATAGGAATGGTTCTTGGTATGTTTGATAAACGTTTTAAACTGGTGCCGACCCCTTTTAGAAATTGGAAGTATAAAGAAGTGTGAAGTTTAACTGTCAGGGATATCCATGGTTAGTGGTTGCAAAATCAGGGTCAACTGGTGAACCGTGGCAGATAATATCTTACCATGGTAAATGATGATGGCAATTCCAATGTTGATCAATTAGATGATTGCCATCACGATATTTCTAGTATGTCTTATAACGGCTTGGCTGTGATGATTCACAATGGTGAGCTATCAGACCCCATGTTTTAAGCCCGTCCATGTAACCATGGAAGCCGAGGGTCCAGAAATCAGAAAGGTTGCCCTCATGTTGTGTTAGTTGTTTTAGTATTTGTTGTTGCCGTTTGTTTATCAACAAGCCACGGTGCCAACGGTGCGTTGAACCCAAATGATAGCCCCCAACCGGGAAAGACAGCTCCCTCCACAGTAAGACCCTTCAATGACCCATGTTTTGTGCTTGGAAGATCGGTTTCCAGTTGGGATAGGCTGCAGCTGTTAATTTCAGCAGTATACAAATCACATGCCATCAGAAACCATCATTGACGATCACTAATCATGATTCACGATTGCCAGTCACCATTCAACATCAGAAATATTCACTAACCACAATGAACCGTGAATCTAGCCATGAATTTAAACATCAATTAACCACCAACTGCCCATCAATTAAGATAAATTATCCACCAACTAACCACCAATTAACCATGAATTAACCATTGGTGGATACTATCCTCCTTACCCCCAGCTACCACCAGATCAACCAGGTTGACCCGCCAGGCAAATGTGGACAAGAACCGACAAAAGGAGACGCGACGTGTGGGGGGAATCGTTGATCATGGAGGGGCTAGGTTGATGGTCACGGACTGAAAATGGCTGATGTTCATGGTCAATGGCTGGTTCAATGGCCGGTTGATGGTTGTTGATGATTAACTTATTAGCCCGAAACTTAGCTTAACTGTTTTGGGTGATTGATTTACCATATAAGCACCAAAAGTTGGACTTTGAGCGATCTAGTTCAGCCACCAAGGTTGATGGTCAATGATAATCTGAGTGGTTGAAGAATTTCTGGCTGGTGGTTCGATTGACAGTTTGATTATTTTCCCAAATGTAGTGATTAACAAAGGGTTGATTGACAAACATATTTTTCATAGGGTTGAAACCACAAACCAAATTTGTATGTAATACAATGTTTGATGGTGACGTTGATCATCGAAATGCTTAATGACAAAAACTGACAATGCTAGTCATTGATGAAAATGATCGTAGTGTGATTGATGATGGTCAACCGTGGTTAGTGATAACAGATACTTTCACTACTGGTGCTGATAATGAGTAGCTGCCATGGTTGATTAGTGATGCTTGATCGCATGATCCGTTCGTGTCGTCAAGTTTGGTCATGGGGGGGTCCAGATCACCCGCAGTTTCCAGCAGATAGTTGATCATAGACCTGCAAGATGAGATGCCAGCCGCCACTACATCCGTTGGAAGGGGTTGTAACCATCAGTAGTTACGCTGAGAAAGGCCATCATAAACCATCACTCAACCATATCAATCAATCGTCATTAACCATCACCATCATTAACCATCATCATCCATCATAAACCATAATCGTCATCATCATCATCATCATCATCATCATCATCATCATCATCATCATCATCATCATCATCATCATCATCATCATCATCATCATCCATCATCATCCATCATCAACCATCATCATCATCATCATCATCATCATCATCATCATCATCATCATCATCATCCATCATAAACCATCACTCAACCATATCAATCAATCGTCATTAACCATCATCCACCATCATTAACCATCATCATCCATCACAAACCGTCACTCAACCATTATTAAACAATGGTCACCAACCATCATGGGAACCCATCATGAAAGCCCATCACGAGCCGCCTTTAAATGTTACCAGACAGTGCCAAAGGAAAACTGGTTGGTGGTTTCAAACATTTTTTATGTTCTATAGGAACTATTAACAAATGGTTGGTTGACCAAGATTTTTCACAGGGATTCAAACCACCAACCAGAAAATGATGACTTTCAGCCGCACGTGGCTGTCGAAGTTGCTGCCATGGTGAAAGCAGTGCAGCAAAGCAAAAGGGTTTCTTGAGACTTGGGACCCCCAACTTATGGATGGTTTATTGCGGCACTCAAAAATGGGTGGTTTATTACTAGAAATGGTGGATATATGATGGTTATAGTTAATGATAGGGGATGACAAGCAACAATAATAGGGGATAACCATGGTTGATGGGTCAATATCAATCAACCAATGATGGGGGATAGCCACCAATAATAATAGGGAAAATAATGGATAAAGATGGGGAACCAGGGGTACGGGGTTTTGACCCACAGCCAAATGATGAATATAAAGCATGATTTGGGACCCCCAGCTGTTAAGAAAGCACCAATAGAGATAAGTAACCTGCCATTAACACAGAGACGGTTTCCCAATGCAATAGTCTGACTCAACGCTACTAGAATTTAGGAAAGCGTTTTTTGTGTTTAATTTTGCCTAGCCCTTGGAAGGGTTCATGAAGCCCATGACCTATGAAGCAATGACCTATGAAGCCATGACAATAAAATGGTTGATTTCATGAAGAAAGCCATGGAAAAATGGGGCTTTCGACCCGCAGGAGAATGGCACCACTCCTTTGTTTCTGGCCTCCAGCCACGGGCATGCGGAAGTCGTGGATCTCTTGTTGGAAGCACGGGCTGACAAGGACCAACAAACGGCGTCATGGCGGTGAACTGATGATCGATTGTGCTTAGTGATGGATAATGGTCGAAAATGTTTGAAAATGCTTAGTGATGATCAATTGTGCTTACAAAATCTTTGAAAATGCTTGGTTGATGATGGTTTTAAGATGGTAGATAATGCTTAGTGATACCAACAATGGCTGCTAATGTTTACTCGTCGGGGGCAGCCAAGAATGATTGACTCAGCCATTACTCTCCTTCCGTGCGAGGTGACTGGCGAAAAGAGCCTGATTGTCACGATGGCGTGTCTGGATGAAAATTTATAGTAAATCAGCCATCAAGAAACCTCTGCCACTACTAGCCTGGGTCATCGAATTAAGGAAATTTCTCAAAACGGACCTGCCAAGGTTTCAGACCAACAAATCGTGACTCCCCACCAGAGCAGCCAATAGTTGTAACAGCAGTTTTCTCGCTGTGATTCTGCAGGATCAACCTCAACATGTAGGTATGGGTCAACATTATGGATCCCTAATTTGGCCATTCACAATGGACATCTACTATAAACCGGTGGTTTTGGGGGTACCCAATTTTGACCCGTAACCATGTTGTTTTAGTTCACCCAACATTTTTTTAACCGAATGATGGCTCACGATGGCCAATGTGTAGTTTGTTTGCTGGCCAAAGCAATTCAACTCCTGATTTGCGCATGATTGAGCAGGGATCCAGTCCAACCCGGCACAGACCCCTTGATTTACCAGACTTCAGTATAGATAAACAGTAGAACCAACTAGTTTGGCCGGCCAACAAACCAAACTGTCACCCAGCGACTTCAAAACCTCAGGTCACAAAGGCTGATCACAAACAGCCGTCGAGTCAGACAGATGTAGCGATCCCTGGTTCAATGGGTTTGTCCGGTTACATGGCGGTATTTGCCAAGCCATAGGGTAACCAATCACCCACCAAGGGTAAGAAGCAATTTTTTGGGAGGTACCACGACCATGGCTTGGCACATACTACCATGAGGTACCCCGGTTCACCGCAGCCACTTGGCTGATCACTAGGAAAACTCACTAGCTTTTTCGTGGCACACGATTGAAGTGGACAAAGCCATATCATCTTCTGTAGCTCGATAAATAATATGATACTGGTAGCAGTGGTAACTGCAATATAATCAACTATTGGATATCCAATATTGAATTTGCATTTAATATTCTGTAGTATAGCAGTTCAATTGAATATATTGTTATCCAATTGTTCATCATATGAATACTAGTTGTACCACTGTAGTGGTTATATCTGTACACTATTCAATCAGCTAGACAGTGGTTTAGATATGTGTATTGGAGTGCTATACACGAAATGCGCTTATTGCACCTACAAGTGCTGCATACATTTACAGTATTTTCACAAGCCCAAATATACACATACTGTATATATATATATCATTTTTATATGCGCATATTTATTTGCAAACAGATGTGCATGGATACATGTGACGTACCTTTAGTTTTATTGTTGTATCATCACTTCTGCGTATGCAAAACATGTCGATGTCGATAGTTTTTTCCTCGCTCAGAGCGATGTGCGCAGGACAAATGCAGTGAGAAACGTGGCTCGCCGCTTCATGCTGCGGCCACCCGGTGTCACTTGAAGGCCGGACGGTTCGTGAAGAAACGTGGTCACTACCCATCAACGGGTGGCTGTGGGGACACAAAAAATGAAAGAGTAGTAATAGTTCACTTTAGTGGGTGGACTATAGCTACTACCTTAGCTTTTTAGCTTTTTTGGGATTGGATTGATTTACAATATGGTCACTAAAAGTTAGACTTTTAGCAAGGGATGTGAAAGCCACCAAGTATAGTGGCTATTATTGTCCGGAACTGCCTTAGTATTTATCGTGTATAGTAACTCCTCGTTGTTAAGCATTCCCTGTAGCGACGAGTGCTTGGTCAAGGATTAGTATTGTCAATGGTTATGAATGAACAATGCTGTATGGTTGTGTCCTGGGTGAGGGCACCCATGGCTGGTTGGAACCAGCAGAGTTGTGCTCTTCCGGGGGCACTAAGGCCCTGAATCATGGTGAATCCAGTTGCAACGACCATTAAACCAATCAGGGAAATTGTGTCAAATGTTTCAGTGGGATTGGTGCGATGAAACAGGGGGTTGGTTGGAGTCGAGGTTTCAACTTCGAAGCCAGCCTTAAGGATAAACAGATTGGTTGCGAATGAACGACCATGGCAATCCTCATTAAACCATCGGGGAAACTGGTCAGATTGATCCGTGAAACCAGCATCACTGAACCAAACCACCATCACAACCCAATAAAACACATTAAGAACTGTAAAGCAACAACCGATCTCAGCAAAAAACGACACCTCCGCTGGAGAATCCCCTAGGAATCCCAGCCTTTCTCCAAGAATTTCTCCCAGCATATCCCAACAAATGTTCCGAATCCCAAGAGAAATCGCTCCGAATCCCCATCCTCACTGGAGAATCCCTGCGCAGAATCCCATCATTTCTCTGTCGCGCAGGTCATCGACAGTCTCCTGCTGGCCCGGGCCAACGTCAACGAATCACGGGCAGATGGCGCCACTCCGCTCTTCTGCGCTGCAAGGTGAGGGTGCCGACGTGCTGATGGGTAGCCACCCTCGGGGTCATAAGCGATGGTTAGTTTACCAAGGGTCACCATTAATGGTTAATCATGGTTAATGTTTGATGGTTAATTAGTGTTTGATGGTTTAATTAATGGTTGATGCTGATTGGTGATTAATTGAGGGTTCATGATACTAACCATGGTCATAGTTCTGGTATATGGGGTGGCCCCTAACCACCTATAAGTTGGTTTGTAAGTAACTTAAGTGGGGTCAAGTACCAGTTATAGGGGCCAACTTCTAACTGCCAGGGGCCCACCTTGCAAATGATGGTTATATGATTGATTGGCTGATGAGTTTACCCTATGGTCAATGATGGTTATGGTAGATATGGCTGAATGATGGTCACTGGTAGTCCCTGGTTGCAATGGGTCCGATGAATCAAAATGGTTTATAGTGGATTAACTAGTGATTATGGTGAAAAACGATGCCTACCGTCCGGTAGTCCCTGGTTCAGCTTGATGAAGCACCAGTTTAAGTAGGTAAACCAGCTAGAAATGCTTGATTTTCCACGCAACCAAGGCAATGTTTGCCAGAGTGAGCGGTTAATCATGGGGGGGCGAATTACCAACCAAAAGCATCAATGATGGCAGATCCAGGATGAGTCATAAGTCATAAGCACAGAGTACCAAAACCATAGTTAATGATTCATGAATCAGGTTAATAAATGGTGAGTGGTCAATAGCATGTGGTCAATGATAAGTGCCCAACCAATAGGGGTTAAGCAACCACAACCATGAATTATGGTTAGTCAGTGGTAAATAATGGGGAGTTTATCATCAATCAAAGGTTAATCAGCCATGGTAGTCTCCCATTCATGGCGCTTGGCAGTGGGTTAACCATGGCAACCGAAAATGGCGAACGTGGCATGCCAATCATCACCAAGTCTCGATAACCAATGACACGTGATGGTTAATGGTCGAAAATGGGTGAGGGGCACCACCATCAATGCAACTAGTTGCACAAGAAAGTGCAAACTATCAGCAAGTACAACAGGAACACGCCAATAACGACAGTTTGATTCAGCTGGAGAATTGCCATTAGATGTAAAGCCGTTGCCCAGGATAGCATGATTTAACATGGTCTAGCTCTCATCAAAGTGCCAGCTTAAGATCATCTTAAGATATTTCTTAACCAGAAAACTGGGCTTCATGGTTTAGCATGGTTTAGAAAAAAGATCATTAGAGGTAAAGCCGGTGGCTCTTATCAAAGACTGTTGTCGAGAAAAAAGCCATCTTAATTGCCACCGGCCCAGTTGACCCCATCAGTTTGCCCAGTTCACCACAGTTAAACCCTGGTTGGTGTCAAACAGTTTTGATTTTCCCAAACGTCGTACCAAATGGTTGGTTGGTTGGCTTGTGCATAGTTTTCATTGGGGTGGTTCAACCACCAATGAGTATAACAATAAGCCAACCATTACAACTGGTATAGCCCCCATAATGGCTTATGATTCCCCTTTACCATTGATTGTTAACCGTTAAGAAACCATTCATTAACCATTTGCTAACCATTTATTAACCGTAAATGAACCCTCCACCTTCAGGCGTAGTTCACCCACCAACCAGAACCAGAACTCACCAACCCCAGGGCGGGCTGCAGCATGGCAGGTCTGGGTCGCCTCAAGCGGTGCATATGTTGCTGGAGGCGGCGGCAGATCAAGAGAAGCACCTGGGCGGCTGTGAAGCACCGGTTGCGTGGCTTCGGGAAAGCCACGGGCTGGGTGTGATGAGTGGATCATGGATGAAGGATAATTAGTGGTGGATCATGGTGGATCATGGTGGATGAAGGATAGTAGATCTGAAGGATAGTAGATGATAGTTTACCATGTTCCACGGATTATAATCCACCGTGATCCACTGATTATGATCCACCCATGATCCACTGATTATAATCCACCCATGATCCACTGGTGATTGATGGATCAAAAACTGATGATTGATGGATTGATCATGGTCGATCCAATTCTTTTTGTTTCTCTACAAATGATGAATTACTAGTTGCTCAATGATGATCCACCAATCACGGTTGATCATCCATTCATCATGGTAGATCATGGTGATTCAGTGAGCAACTATTAGTTGAACAACGAGAGATTAATCATGAAAGGTCATCAATTGAGCAACTATTGGCCATGGTAGATCATCGTGATTGATGGCCATAGCGGATCATAGTGGATTAAGCAGTTATTGCTAATTCCTGTCAACGACCAGGCGATTCATGTTAGTAGTAGCTTTATTCAGCGATTGCTGCTAATTATGAACCAACATACTGAACCATGGTATTTAACCACTCATGTGGAGGTAGTGAATATTAGATACCGTTCTTGGTGACGTGCAGAAGCAAAGGCTGACTCAGAAATGCGCAAAGGGAATTTGAAAAATGGCGCCGGTAGGGCCAGTTGTCCATAGAGACTGCCATCAAAAGCTGGTCAAGCTGACCAGAGGTACAAAATGCTCCATGTTTCGTGGCAGATTAAAAGCTTGATGGATCATAGGTGGTGTATGATAGCATCACGGTGAATGATAGATGATAGATGATACATGATGGAAGGTTGATGATGCCTGATGATTCGAGTTTGGAAAATTGATGATACATGATGATTCTCTCAAGTTTTCAAACGACATGTGCGACACTTTGAAAGTGGGCCGCGCCTGAGGATGCACGAGGATGGCTTCCAAGCTCTGCACATTGCGGCGGCAAACTGTCACGCTGAGACCAGCAGACTGCTGATGGGCTACAAATTTGCTTCCCAAAGCCTCTGGGCTCAATGAGTTGGGTGCCTATGAAGCCCCCAGCAATGGCCATAATGGAAAACTATGAACTCAACCAGATGGCGAGTTGGGTCAATATTAATCAACTAATGGGGGATTTCCACCAACAATTTCATAGGGAAAACAATGGTCAATGATAGGGGAACCAGGGGTACAGGGTTTTGACCCACTGCCATATCAATTATCAATGTTAATCATTAATTAATGGTCAAATCAAATATCAACTAACTGTTGTTCATAAACTGATGGTTAAACCGGGATACCACTCTTTTGGCACATAAGTTTATCGATTCGTGGGGTAGCTGGTGACCTCGGATCCAGTGCACCATTGATTGGTTTGGTTGATTTTAGCAATGGCAAGTGTTCATGGTGAAACAGTGGGGGTAACCATAAACCAACTAAAATCAATACTTTCATGCTTGATTTTAGTTGAAAACCAATCAGTGACCCCCTTTTCACCGTGGTTAGCAATGAAAAGGGGGTAACAATGACTACAGGTTGAGACTGGTTCAGTCAACTCGAGTGATTCTTTTTACGAAGGTATGATTTTGGGGTACCGCCCTGCTGATAATTGCCATGTTGTCTCACGACAACCATGGATGGGCAGACAATAACGGCGGGGTGCAGTCGAGAAACGCACGCACAAGCCCAAATGCAAGTCGTTGGGTCGACTGGTTCCTTGTTGATTCAGAATGGACAACTGCAGGGGCTCGTGGTCAGTCAAGATGATTGAACACGCGATGCCCAACCTCGTTGAACAAAGGCTCAGCAAATGATGGGCATCGCATGATGAAGATCTGGTGATCAGGTAATGTGAGCTCTTTAGTCAGAGTTGACAGCGGCTTGTTGAAAATGTATCCTTAGACTAGGAAGAAGTATCCAACAAGTTAGTGTGTTTGAAACGTTTCAGAAAATGTATTCTTTCTGTGCCCGAATCATCCCATTGGTTGCTGGGAGGGAGCAGTGAGCGGCTCGCCAAGGGTACCCGTTCGTGCGGGCTTTTTGTCGGGCTTCAAGGGGAGGCAAGGCCAGGAGCCAACAGGGGAAGCTAACCAAATGCTAGGACTGCTAGGGCTGATGGTGTTCATCCAGCCCCAGCACTTAGTCCTTGGAGGCTCAGCATTGATGTTGGTTGACAACTTGTGCCAGGTCAATTCGAGCGTCCACAAGGGTGTTTCTCAAGTCAGTTTGGGGTACCCCGAGGTATCATCCAATATCAACCATTTAGTAGTAAACCATACCTTTTTGGGGTTCCCTATTTTGAGAAACCCCCATAATTCTCCAAAGTCTGCGGGTTGTTCCAAGGGTATGGCGGGTATGGAACGTGTGTCTTGGGTCATCTGTTTCTACCATACCCACTCTGGCAATATGCAAGCTCTCTATGTCATGCGAGTGGTTGGGAAAGTGTATATGTTGGTTTCTCAAGCCATAGGGGTACCCAAAGAATGGTTGGTCTCCAACTTAAAATGTGTAATATTGGAGGGTTCAAGGGTACCGATATTTTGAGAAACCACCATGTAAATACATTGACCTTGGGATATTGTATATAGATCTCCTGTTGCGCGAAAACCTTCCAGAAACTGAGAAGCCAAGGACATTGGCTTGTACAACTGGGCCACAAAGACCACCATCTTTGTGGCCTCGATAAGACCAAACCGAAATATGGGATTCCTTGGTGGCTAACATCATGGTTGGACAAACATTAATGAATCATTAGAAATCTATATGGGCGTTTCCCAATTCATTGCGGACCCCAAAAGATGGTTGGTTTATTATCAAACATGAAAAGAAAAGAATGAGTTGGGGGCCCCCGATTTTGAGAAACACCTACATAAGAACCAGTCTTGGCCAGTGTTCCCCAACATAGTTGCTGCCTCATTAGCTGCCATTGCCATGCTTTTAGCCAACATTGATCAGGAGTGAACCACTATGCTGATTGATAATACGCATGATTAACCATTACTTAGTATAGTGGTTTACCAACATCATTCACCACTAATTCATCAACCATTCGAAAGACCCGCATAACTTCAGGGTCATAGTCATACCTATCAGCCCTTATAATAAATTCCTCAAGCATCAACACCCAACACCACCATGGGAATCCCATCACCCCCCCACCATGCCACCCCCCATGGCCACCCCCACGGCACCCAGGTGTCCAGTTCACCATGCCTGACGGCAGCTACGCCTACCCCGCCTATGACCCCCCACAGCAGCCCATTACGCCTACCCCCGCAGAGCTGCCGCAGATCCTGGCAGCGCCGGCGCCCAGGAATAGCTGATGGACCACAGAAGCAATGGAGAAACAGATGATGGATAAATTAGTAGATATTTTTTCGTAATTGATCAATTATCAACAATTAGTTATCAACAATATAAATTAACAACAGTTGATATAATTAGTAGATTTATCAGCAATAAATTAGCAACAGTTGATGATTAACTGTTGATATAATTAGTAGATCTGTTGATAATAGTTGATAATAGTTAATGATATCGTTATCTATGATGCAACTAGATAATCGTTGATAATAGATATTAACATGATATTAACTAATGATTGATAGTTGATAATACTTAATCAAATGATTATCAGTGTTCAGTATGATTATGATCATTAAATAATTAAACCATTCACATCCATCAGCGAATTCATAATCAATAGTTGAATAATGATAGGTCATGAATTGATAGCTGATGTATATGAATGATGAATGGTTAATGATGGTGAATAGTGGTTGGTAGTGGTTTAAATTAAATGGTAATGGATAAACGAATGGAGTTATCAATGATTAATGATTGATAATGATTCATGGTGAATAATCCAGCAAGATACAAATGGATCATAGTGGATGATCAATGATAATGATTTGATGCTTACTGACTAATGGCTAACCTCGGTCATCATTGGCTAAAATGAAGTCAATTCATTTGATTAATGGGTTATCAATGATTCATGGTAGTAATCCAGCAAATTGTGAATGGATAATAATGGCTAGCAAAATGGAGAATCGGTTACATGATTGGTGCTAGGAACGGTTAATGGCTGACATGATTATTCATGAGTAGTTGATTATATGATTGGTGATTGATCATAGGTTGGTGATCAATTTTATTAGTGATTACCCAGTAGTCATATCACTAAATATGATATTCATAGATATATGTACATATATCACTAAATGGTGATAAACCATACGTAGTGATAATGTAGTCATTGGTTCGTCGATACCCATTCATTATCATTGGTTAATGATCATGTAATTGGTTAATAGTCATGACTAATGTGTTATTTGGCTCATTCAAGTTATAATCAATGAATAAACCATAGTGATTGGTTAATCACGGCAAATTATATGGCAAGTAACAGCTGACTTTAGATTGATTACACGTGTTGATGGTTCGTTCATAACAATGGTTCATCATGGTTAACGATTCCCATTCTGATGGTTTGTGTCATACGTATAATGGTGAATACCATTCATCAACTCATGGTTTGATCGTTAATGATTGCCCCCACTAATTATAATCAACAGTTACTGATACTGGTTAATCAATGATCAATCATGAAGAATAGGGGTTAGTTAGTTTTTAACTGATTCGTAAGGGATAGCTATCCACTTTTCACTAGTTAATCATTGCTAATGAATAGTTAGTAGTTAGTAGCTCATTTCCAATGACAAATCCTGGTTGGAAGTGCCATGGACAAACTTGCTGATAAATGCATGGAAACTATCTAGTTGATATAAACACCATATAGATGAAACCAACGACTACATGGACGGAGAACCACTACATGCTTGGCAAAGGAGTAAATTTTTGTGGCTAACCCTGGGACGTCCACTGCTGATCTGCTGATTTGCTTGATTTAGTGGCGCGACAAATTCGCGTGGTTACGTCCAGAGAAGCGTCGCCAAAGAAGTGTTCCTGTGAGCCATGCAGAAAAGTGTGCTTTGGTTTTGCGTCAGATTGTTTCATGGGGGTTGCAGGTGACCCCGCGAAGGTGTAGCCCCCCAACAAAAAGGCTTATTAAGTTATCAACCATTTGTCTCGCGCCCTATAGCCATTGACGAGCATCGTCTATTTCACCATCTGTGTAAGCCTTTATGTAAGGGCTTCATAGCAGCAATCAACTATTCACCAGGGCTTACCAAACATTTTCAGGATTGTTGGATGTTGCACCCGAGAGTCCCGGCTGATGTCCACAGAGCTGTTGTCAACGACGATCATGAACAGCAATAAGAACAACATGTTGACAAAACGATGTGTGGTCGTTGCCTGTCTTCCCGTCAATGCTTAGTCCCGATTTCGCAACCTCCTGTGTTATGCTACGTTACCTTTTAGTACTCTGCTTTAATCAGTGAACTCCAAGTTCATGAATAATGAGTCGTAAAACATCCAGCAGTGATGAGTTGCTTCACTGGGCTTGGGACTCGTTATCCCTCTTATCGTTGCTTCCTCGAGGTGATCCCATGCTGAATCATCAACAACAATGGTCAACCACCCTAATCACCATCTTACTTTGTCCCCGTGATGGTCTATCATAATTCACCATTGATCATGATTTCGCGATGAATTGGCCATTAATGAATCATTGATCAACATTTCACTACCCATTTGCAAACCATTCACCGACGACTAACTAGCCATTGACTAATCATTGTGTAGCCATTGACCGACCAGTAACTAACTACTGATGAGCCATTCACGAACTATCAATCATTAGTTGCCCATCAACTAACCATCAAGTAGCCATGAAGTAGCCACTAGTTACGCAACCATTGATTAGCCATTGGCTAACCATTGTGTAGCCATCAACTGACCATCAACGAACCATTGATTAACTATTAAATAGCAATCACTTCGCCAATATTTAAAAATTAACTCACCATTCGCTAACCATTAACTAATCATCAATCAACAATTAAGTACTTACTAGTGGCTCACCCATTAGTGGCTCACCTTAACTAACTAACCATCGGTCAGCCCTTCAGTAACCCTTCACCATTCACTCAGCTGGTCACTCAGCAAGCAACGCCTCACGGCAGGCTCCATGCCCAAGCTGCACAGCTGGATGATGAAGCCTTGCAACTCATAGGCGGGCGGCGAGTTGCCATGGTTCGGCGATGGCAATGGCTACCTGAGATGGTTAGGCATGGCTAGGCCATGGTTAGGTTTGTTTCAATGGTTTGTTAGTTAAGGGTTGACTAGTGATTAGATAATGGTTAATCAATAGTTACTTTGTGGTTAGTTACGGGTTAACTACTTTGCTTATTAATGATGATTATTGCAATGGCTGCTGGTCACGATGCATTGTGATGGTGAAGGAATGATACTTAATCATGGCGGATTATGGCTGATAGTGGTTAATTACTTAAAATTGCCAATGACGGTCAATCACCAGGTTCAGCGGTGCGTCAATGGTTATTGAACGATGAATGATAGTGAAATCATGTTTGGTTTGAGTTTTTTTTGCAACAACCTGCGAATAAAGCTTTATGTCTATATACGTTACATGTATGCATAGAAACTCATTTGCGTACTTGATATTCTTTGGTTGTTGCATTAGTCGCATTTACGAGTATACACGTGAACAATCATTGACCATTCACCATCATCAAGCATCACGTACCATCTTCGATCACCAACATTGACCATCATCAACCATCATTCACCATTAATAAACCGTTGTTGGCGATCATTATCAATTTATTCACCATTGGCCATTGACAACCAACCATCGACCACTGATGAACCATTGAACATGATAAACCATCAACTATCAACTAACCATCAATCATCAATCATTGACCATGTTTAGCCATTAATGCTCAGTCAAGGGCTGTCAATAAGTGAACCATTAACCATCATTACCTATTAACCATCAAACATCAATCATAAACCATCAACCATCATTAACCATAAGTAACCTTAACAAAAGCCTGAATGAACTGAATAAAAATCGCATATCCCTTGGCATCTTCACAAATCTTCGCCGGACCCGGATCTTCGCCAAGGCGAGTTGAGCTTCAATGAGCAGTTTCCAGCCATGGAAGAGTTGCCCGAGAACCCAGAAGAACGGTCGCTGCTGGGGTCGCCTGGAAGCCATGATGCCTTGGGATGCCCATGGCTGGATGTGCCATGCGCAAGCCACGGGTTTTGGTGGGCTCAGCCACCGTAACCGGGGGGGTGCCATAGTGATTTCTTGCGCCAGTACTCACACATCCAAGTACTGTCCTGGAAAGTAACAGCAGGACCTGAACAGTTGAGGGGTATCCCTTGAGGAAACTGATCTTCCACTTGGGATCAGGCTGTTATTCTCAGTGCGATTTAGGGATGGATGAATTGATGATGGTGTGGTGAGATAATTGATGATGATGATAATGATGATAAATGATAGGCTAATTGATGAGGCTGATGATTGGGATGATGATCCATTGATTCATTGATTGATCCAAGCTGTAAACAAAATATGATGAGTACGACGGCAGGACTTGAAATAGCCCTTTTGGCTTCAAAGGTCCACTCCCTGGCCCGCCGCAGCCATGGGTTTGGCCAAGCTCTACAAGGGCCAGTCCTTTGGGGGCGGCCTTTGCCACCTCAAGCGGAAAACCGGCGTTCCTTTTCAAGGAACCGCTCGATTTTCATCAGTAGTTTTCTTAGATCACAGGTGAATTCGTGTGCAGTGGGAACAACGTTTCATTCTTTGGGGATCCTGGAAAAGTTGTCATTCAGAGCATCTTGAAGAAGAAGGCGAAGAATGCCACTCAGGCGAAGAAGACTTCTGAGAAGAAGCGGATCCAATGGAGCCATGAGCCGGAGGCGGAAGGCCGCATTCAGATCCCACGAAACCCAGAGTGGGACAATCCGAAACTTGCTCCATTGGTGAAGAATTGTAAAACCATCTTCTGGTTGGTTTTTGAGGGTTATATAGGGCCTGTAACAGGTAATATTGGTTGAAAATAGGTGATAATAACCAAAAAATGATGATAAATTAAACAACTAATCTAGTTGGTGGTTTCAAACATGTCTTATTTCCATCAGTATCGATGAAGGATGGGTTGCTTGGCTAATATTTTTGTAACACCCAACCAGATATTTTGTTGCTTGGAACGGCTACTGCTGCTAGTGATTGGTCCATCATTGTGATTGTTTAATCATGATGATATTGTACCGTTGATGGCCAGAACCACAGTTTGCAGTGTTGTAACAGAAGTGGCTGTAGCTAAGCAACTTGCAGATCCACCCATGTTTGAGGCTTCCATTGTTGAGCCATCCTTGAAGGCCTTGGACAGCCGCAGTCCTCATAACATTTTCCAGGCCATGCTGAGCACAGTTTGCTGCCAGCGGTGATCCATGAAGTCGCCACTGACCCACACATCAACCCTTACGGACTGGCGTGAATCATGAATCATGTCTAGGGATGATGAAACTAAAATCAGGGTAGATTGATATATTCATTCATGATATAGCATGAAAAACTAATCATGTTTAGGAATGATTATATAATCATGTCAGGTTGGTCATTATTTTGTTGCCACCTGACAACATTATGAAGCGTTATAAGTTATCACCACTGGCCATCCACTAACCATGAGTGAAACAGGATTGCTCACCATCATAACTAGCTGACGGAGCCATCAACAAACCATCAATAGCCATCAATTACTAGTCAATTAACCATCAAATACTCATCAAATACTTATCAGATGATCACCAAACATCAAACATCACCATCAAGGAAGTGATAACCAGCCATTATTTGACCATCATTAACCATTGGCTCACCATCAAACATCACCACCAATTCAGCAACATTTAACTGTTTCACCAGGGTGGATGGTTCATTCACCGTGAGAGTTCAAGACCAAATATCCATTATTTATGATGGTTACACTCTGGTAGAATAAACCTGGAAGTCGAAAATCCGCCATTTTAACTGGTTTACCTGTCAAAACGGTTGTGATGAACTTAGCGCAGCCAGGTAAGTTTACACAAGAGGGTAACCATCTTTTTTCACCACGTTTGCACTAGTTAACCAGGTGATTTTACACATAATTAACTAGCTAACCACTATAAACCATGGGATTCACCATCATTGAACCATCCTGAACCACCATTTCAACCGTCACAATAAGTTCACCACCAAATGGTGTTTTTTCTTTCACGATGAGTTCACCATAAATCATCCAGTTGAGTAACCATTTACGGTCATAAACCCATCATTGTTTGGGGGAGTACCCCTACTTTAAAGAAACCACCAGGTAGTAGTTGTTTAACCCTTATTGTTTTGTGATTATCCTCTACCAACCATTATCAAGCCTTATAAACCAACCAATTTTTGGTTATTAGGTGATATAACCCATTATGTGGTACCCGATAACCCTTATAGAGTTGGTTTTATAAACCTATACCATTACCACTATCAAACCCTTAACCCTATAAACCAACCATTTTTGTGTACCACCGAATAACCACAAGTTGACCACCAAATCATCCCATCGGGCCCATGGTTGGCTCGCTTCACCGAGGCTCCCCGGAGCACTCAAAGGCGATCCCAAGGGAGGCGCGGCAGTGAAGGGTTGATGTGGTAAGGGCTGCCATGAACCTGGGTGATGTTGGTTGATGTTGGGTGATTTTGATTGATGTTGGTGCTGGTTGGTTGATGTTGGTTGATGTTGGTTGATGTTGGTTGATGTTGGTTGATGTTGGTGCTGGTTGATTTTTTAGCGTCGATTTCGCTTAATGTTTGATGTTTTATCAGTTCATGGTTGCAACAAGGTATGATGGCAATGATGGTGAAACGGAAAACTAACTGTGAATGGATGGTTTGAAATGATCAATGATGTTTTGTTGATGACTAGTAACCACGGTCAATGGGTAGGTTAAGATTGGCAATGATGTCGTGTTAAGAGCCACCGATAATGGTCAGCGGATGATTTTAGTGATCCATGATGTCTCGCTGACGGCTAGTTGATGCTTCACTCAGGCTCATTGATTGGAAACGAGGGTCGATGGCTCAAAATTGTTCATGTGATGTTTGATGATGGTCCATGCATGATAAACAACGTCGGATACGAGGGGCTACTCATCTTTCAGAAAAATACTTTGTAAATGTTGAAAGTATTGCTATTGTTCATGATGAGTAATGCAAAGAAAAATCATACTTATCAATAATGACAAAGAATGATCCACATTGGTTTCTCAATCATGTTTCATACTTGACGATTAGCAATGGAGTCACTGCAAATAGGGGTTCAGAGTCGCTCATACTGGTTCATATTGGTTAGTCATGATCACTTGGGTTGCCTGCAAATGATGAATCCTGCTGGCGTCGTCTCTCCGTGTTTTCTGATCACAGCTGTAAATAACGATTGATGATGGAGGCCATGATGGTTCTGGATAGTGCTTGTTGAGACTTGATCGTCATGGTGAATGCTGGTTTGGAACATAGCGACATAAAGCATTATGTGAATGATAGAAACATCATTGGCACTGGTGTTAGTAATGTTGTTCAATAGTTGATGATAATTTCTAGTACCATTCTCCATCATGAGCCAAGTGGTGAATGTTCATTCCCACCACTACCTATTACCATGATCTTTTCTGTCGCTTGGCACTGGGAATAGATTTTAGCGGTTTGCAAAGTAACAATTCTTAATAGCAAACCGCTAAAATAGTGGAAATAGAGGTACCCCCAAATCATCCAGTTTAGCAACCATCTATAGTAACAAACCAACCATATCTCACCCCAAACTGGCTAGGTCGAAACCCCCAACTGACCCAACTTCACCATAACTGGATGTGCCATGTCAACCCGTGTCACCCGTGGTGGCGCCGGGGCCCGCGGCGCCGCCGGCCGCAGACCCTGACGCCTTGTTCGAAGAGCTGGGCTTCCAGGGCTTCCTGCAGTGCCAGCCCTAGCGGTGGTGAGCTGTTGGGTGGTGGGCTTTCGACCTAGCCAGTTTGGGGGCCCCAAAAAATTGATGGTTTATTACTATAAATAGCCAATAAGCTGGATGATTTGGGGCTACCCCTATGACTTGAGAAACCATCAAATTGGTGAAGTGACTGGTTCCAACGATTGCAGGTGAAGTGACTTTCTTTTGAAGTGTTCAACGAGCTTAACTAGGGTTTAACTGATGTAAATTGTTTTTCTTTTGAGGGTAAGTTCGTGAACACTGTTGGTGAACTGTTGGGCAGTTTTTCTGAGGGGCTTAGCTGGTGTTATCAAGTCACCAGTTTTGTGTTAACAGAACTGTTACCAGGCATCGTTGGTGGTGGCCAGCAGCGAAATGAACGAATCCAGTTGCAGGACATCACCTCCTACAGAGAGCATCCAATGGGGTAAAACAGCGGACCCGACTCCATTGGCAACACGGAGATTGATGAAAGATAGCAGCCACGATGTACTTCAAAATAGCTACGCATGTTATGTTTCTTTCGTTGGCTTCGTTTTGGTGAACAGCCCGGTTAGCACGATTGCATCAACTTTTGCTACCCGCGCCAGCGCAGGGGTGCACCTTCGAGGGGTGCACCTTCGAGGGGTGCACCTTCGACTGGACCGGTGTTCTGCGCCATTCGCTGGGATTTCACCGTCTCAACCTGGGCCTATGGACTTTCACCAGCAGCTGCGTGCCGGGAGTGCTGGTACATGCTGGTACTGGATCAGCCAGATGGTGGATCAGCAAGATGGCGTGGTACCTTCAGGTGTCGAAACAGATTTCCAGATGGGATGGTGAATGCTTTTCACGATCAACGTGCGGATTGGAATTCCTTTGAAGTCGCTGCAGACGCTGGGGTAAAACCCCACCAGGTATCTTCACCAAGTTCTGGTTACCACGTACCATATTGGTGGTTCCTCAAAATAGGGGTACCCCAAATCATCCAATATTGATCAGTTCTAGTAGTAGATCATCCAATTTTGGGGGGTCCTCTATTTTGAGAACCACCATATTGTTGGGTAAACACCTGGTATGCCAGCTGGTTTTGAGTATGAAAACCATGATCATTTCAGGAAATCCTCCACGGCGACTATTGAGCTGGTCCCCCGGGATGGTTCACAGGGGCGGCCCTTGACCCACAGCCATATTAGAAAATCCATGCGGTTTGATGGTGGTTATTAGAGATGGATGGTTAAGAACAATGGCTGCATATTGATGGTTAATTCTCACGATTATCATGCAAGGTTTAATAATGATGGTAACTACTAGCTGACCCACAGCAGCACGATGAATATTGATTCACCGAAATTCACCAATTCATGGTTCCGCTGAGATTGATCACCGACCAATTGTCAGCATCATCAATTACAGGTATTCCTCACATATAATCAGTAATCAACTATAACCAACACAACTACCAACTATTGTTTGTTGATTGGAACAAGACTCAATGAACTGACCGGCAACTGCATTACTGTCCCCTAATTGGTCTTTACGATTAATTAGAGTCACAATTACAGGCATTGAACTCTAGTGTTTTTCTTCATCCACTATCGACTGATCAGAAATGTTCACCAACTATTCACCAGTTCGATAGTCAACCAATAGTTAGGTAAGCCAACTATTCAATGACCAACGACTAAAAGATATTTATTCACCAACTATGAACTACCTTTTAACTAACCAACTCTTACCAACGAGCCATGAGTAGCTATCTAGTTATCCATTGACCAACTATGTTCAGTTTATTTTCATTTACCGACTATTGGTTATTAACCAACTATTGCTGATTAACCAACCAAAAGCACAATAATTCACCTGTTCACTATGTTCATACTACCTCTTGACCAAGTACTTTCATAGTGAAAATAGTTGTTCCCTATTATTTGACCAGTTATATATATATATATCAACCAACTACTAAGCAACCACATCAACCAAGCAACCAAGCAACCAACCAACCACCCAACCTCCTCAACGCTGCCCCAAGGCAACGCGTCCATCGCAAGTTGCAGTCCATCGCTGCGCGCTTCACTCCCGAGGAGCTGTTGGCCTTAGGTGAGCGGGGCCCGCGATGGCTGGTGCGATGGTTCCATGGCGTTCCACTATGGTTGATGGATTTGGCGAGCTGGGTCAAGCACTTAACCAACCAATAATAGCTGGTTATAATGGTTAGTAATGGGGGATGATAGCCAACAATAGTAGGAGATAAATCAACTATAAATGGCCATGGGTCAAGCAGTTAACCCATCAATTATGGGGGTAACTAACCAACAAAACTATAGGGAAAACCATGGTGAAGGATAGCGGAACTAGGGGTACGGGGTTTTGACTCACAGCCATGTGGATTGATCATGGTTGAAAATGGATCAAACGAATGGGGATTAATGCTTAATGGTTAATGACGGCTAAGTAATGGTTAGTTGATGGAGTTTATGGCTAAGTAATGGTAAATTTATTGTTAACTGATGCTGAAATCATGGTAAGTAGGTGATGATACAGAAAATAATGGCTGTTGATGGTGACTAGCGAGGAAATGATGGTTGACAATGCTTAAGGAGGATTAATGCAGGCTGGTCGTAGTTCATGATGGTGAAACACATTAAGCTGAATGATGATCAATGAGGTTTGGCTCTGGGGTGCACAGTGGTTTGCAGGATTGTACTAGGGACAATGTCCAACGACAATAAGGAACGTGAAGGTGATGGTAAACAAAGGTTGCATGATGGTTAACTTTAGAAGATGATGTAAACGGTGCGGGATATTGGTCAATCATAATGAAAAGGTAATGACCGTTGGTAATGGTAAATGATCGGAATTTGGTCATGGCTATTGATGGGTCATACTGGACCATGCTTGTTTATGACTTGAGTAGTGACGGGTTGATCGTAGATAATGGTTGATTGCGTGTCATGGTGTGTTGCAAAAGAGGATAACATGTTGATGGGTCCAATGCTGATGCTACATCAGACACATCAGGAGACACCTGCAGAAAATGGCGGACAAAACGCTGGTTAACGCTCGTTGGCCATGAATTTTGGTGATGGATTGGTACTTTCTTGTTACCCTTAGATTCCTTCAAGTAATCACATCAAGAATCGGTGCTGCTTAATAATTGGTGGTAGTGATCAAGTATGATTATCGATTGATGATAGCCATGAAGGGTGATTGAAAAGATCCAACGGTAGACGACGGCTAGTTAGGATGTGCTACTTGTGGCTGAAGTTTGTTGGTGCTGCAATACCCTTTGGTAGATTTACGCGGCTAGCTTTGAAATATTTGTTGAGATTATTCTACCAGAGAAGTTTTTCATGGTTGATATGCTTATTGATGGTGGGGTGATCATTTTTTGATTGATGATGGCTAATTTCGATGATCCCAATTCTTGACTGGGTTTGATAATGATGTTTGGGAACGGTTTGTGGTAGTCAAAAGCCTGACTGGTGGAAGGTAATAATTGTTGAAACAGTCGATCACTTGAGCAGTGATTAGAATTGCCACTGTTGGTTGATAACCTGGTGGTGGATAGTGCCGTTTCACGTTGACCTGAGTATTGACGGAGCAATCGCGGTCCATATTTCTTGATTAGCACTGGATGATGATTCTGATGCATAGTTACCATGAACTATACCATGAATATAATGATTCTGATGCACAATTACCATGAATAGTGCAGTGATCATGCTTCATAGTGCTTGACCATCGAGGATGGTGATGGCTTTTGCCGGCGCCACGCCTCACAGCGGCCGACACGGCGCCGCCACAACACCGGCTCGCGCTTGTGTTCGCCGAGCACCGAGCACCGGAGCTCCCTAGCCACGCCGGGGCGCAGGCGCTCCCAGCTGCCAGGCAGACAGCTGGGGAATACCAACCATTACTACTAAACGCACGGAGGCCAGCTGCCAGGTCAACGCAGACCAAAAACAAGGTCTGTTTCAACCATGGCAGGTGTTTCGAAGCGCAGGTGGCAAGAGATATGGACGTTTCGAAGGCAGTGTTCAGAATGAGAACAATTCCTCGAGGAACGCGTGGAAAATGAATTTCAAGCTCGCCTTTGGCCCGAAACTGCGACTCCGTCACAGTCACGAGATTGACGAAGTCCCATCAAAGTAGAATACTGTCGAGTATCAGTATGTATCCATGACCAGGAGGTCTCCATGTCTTCCAGTGATTCAAGTGATATTCCTTGCAGAACATTCCATGGATTAACCAACCAGGGCCTGCATAAAGGAGTATCATCAACCATTCGTTGCTTAATCCTCATCAACTCAAGCGACAACCAATCATCAAGCCATGCATCAACCCATCAAGAGCTATCATGAACTGGCATCAACCAGTAGTATACAGTCAGCTCACCTTCGAAAGCCATATAGAAAAAAATCCACCAGGAGTTGGCTAACCATCAAAGGGTTATCACTTAGCCACCGCAACAAGCCATCAACCATCGACATTGGCGTTTCTCAAAATAGGGGACCTCCCATTTGTCATCCTTTAACCATTTCAAAAATAAACCAACCAGAGCTTGTGGGGACCCATGTTCTAAAAACGACCAGATAGGAGTTGTTCAACCCTTATTGTTGGTTATTATTCCCTCTGATTAACCACTGAGTTGTTTGACCACTATTGTCTGTGATCCTCCATTATTATTACCCATGATCATCCCGCATAAAACCATCAACATCAACCATCTAACCATCTAACCATCATCAGCACCCCTATATTGTTAGTGTCTACTAGTCATGGGAGATACAACCATGGTTCACTGGCTTGTTAACACTGTACATGTCATGAGCACCACTCTGGGTACAGTTATCATCCTAGATATTAACGATTTGTTGTAAGAAACTATCCATAAGTTGCTGGTTGGTGGTTTGAAATGTTTTTCCTATTATTTTGTTAACAAATGATTGGTTGACTAATATTTTTCATTGGGGTGGTGAGCACCACCAACCAGGTTGGGTTTCCCTACATTGAGAAACCCTTACCACTGACACACCGTTCCGTCTCGGTCATCCAGGCCGGCTGAGCTTCAGCGAGCAGTTTCGATCTCTTGGCCTGCCAGGTGGGTCGCGGGTAGGAAACTGTGGGATTCGTACCGGTTGTTTGATGGTTTATTGTCGGTTGGTTTTATTATACTGGTTTATTACTGGATGATAACCAATCTGGGTTCAGTAACCAGTAATAAACCAGTATAACCAGGGTAATGGTTTATGATCAAACCCTGGTAAACCAACAAACCATTACCAGCAAACTGTATGGTTTTATTCACGGTTGGTTTGCCAGGGTTTAGTACTGGTGATTGGATGGACCATACAAGGGTTTATTTCTGGTGACTGAATGGTTTATTAATGGTTGATTTATTCAATGGTTGATGGATGGTTTATGGATGGTTGGTTTACCACCAGGGTGGTAAACAATGGTATCTAGATGGCTTAATAGCTCTAAGCACCATTGTCTATTGCTGATTGTTTAATGGTTTGTCGCTCATAGTTGATGGTTCATAAAGGTTAGTATTGGCTGCAACCATGATAACAGTTTTAAACAATTGTTATTGGCCGTTAACGGTTCATATTCATTAAAGATTCGCAGTGCTTATTGGTTGCTGTTAATGGTGATTAACCATGGTTCAGAATAATGCTTTACCATTGTCCATCCCCAATAGCCATCGGTGGGTGTTCCGCAGAGTTTTTGACACAATAAGTCATTAATAATTGGTGTGCCAATGGCTGTTTATGATTACTGAGCTGGATTTGTCATGGTTGCTGGTTATTGGTTGCTACACCTAGCTACCTACGTGGAGCTCCGTGACTATTTTGCTATCGATTGATCAATGCGAGCCCCGAATTGTCAAGCTCCCGTTTGATTACTTGTGTTGAGTTGATGTGCCCCAAGCTATCGTAGTTTGACAGTGTCAAAGCATTTTGTTCCACCCTCGCAGAACTTTTGGTTGATAGAAATCTGACAATGGATTGCAGCACAGTACGCAAGGCACAGAAGACAATGTCTCGACCCATAGGAACCAATCAACCGACTTTGGTTCTCTGAAGTAACCCTTCCTGTACCCAATGCAACCAACCGTGCTCAACCAGTTTTAAGCAGAGTAATCCCGGTTGCGCATCAATGTTGATCTCGCGTTGTGTGATACACTCAATCAAAATGAACGACCATTAATCATTATCAATTCGCAGTACCCATTGCAAAGGCATTAGCCACGATTACCTTCACAAAACATTGCAATTACCCAGCAATCAATTGACGAGCCACTAGCCACGGTGAAGCATTAATGATCTATCGCGAAGCATTAAAGAAAAATCAATCAACCATTCGTCAACCATTATTCAACCTTCAATCAACCATGAATGAATCATTGATGAACCAATGATGAACCATTGATGAACCAAGCTGTTAGGGCAGTTTTTCAGGTAATAGATGAACCAATGCTGAACCATGATGATGAACCAATAATCACCCATGAACTGCTCGCCACTGTTAGCCCAGCTTCATCGGGGCACCGTTTCTTGCTTGTCAGGCCCCGAGGAAGAGAAGAACAATGCTGCAGGCGGGGGTTCGGAGGTTGCTGGTTGGTGATCACGGGATGTTGGCCATGATGATTTAATCGGGTGGTAGCGGATAACAATGTTTGTCTAAGGTTACCCAGTGGTTGGATAGCCAGTGATAGCGGATAACAATGTGTGTTTAAGCTTACCCCGTCGTTGATAATGGTTGACAAATGGCTAATCAATAGCTGATGATTGTTGATGAATTTTGAATCGGCGAAATGATGATTATTCAACGGCTGGTGTTGACTCGTGGTGGTTAATAGTAGTCAACACTGAGTATATGATGGCTGACTTTGTTTTGCACAACAGTCAACTCAGATTCATAGCCGCAATTGTTATTGGTAAGTGTGAGTCGCAAATCACTTCTTTAGATTGGCTGCGAATGATTGAAGATTATTGAAGACTTGTTAAGGATACTGATAATACCAATGCATAGTAATGAATAGTTGAAGGTGGTTCAAAATAACCAACAAAATTCTAACGCTGAATCCTTGATGTTAGTAGCTGATTGATGACTTCAAGAATGGCTGCTGTATCACCTGCCCACTAGCTGCGTACTCAGCTCACCTTTGGTGACGTTGATCAGGGATGGCTAGGCCTTGCCGGACCGTACCTCGTTCTCCATGTCCTGCTTCGACTCCCTGAGACTCATATGCAGTACTGAGTTGAAAATGCATGTTCAATGCGAGAACGTCACCACCAAACCATTTGTAAAGTTTTTTGGGCATTCCTTCTGCGTTGCACAAAAGTGGTGTACCTCTCAGATCTGCCAAACGTACCACTTCTTTCACAAAGGAAAGCCGTTCGTTAAACTCAGGAAAATCCCGCGAAGCGCTGGATGCCTGCGCCGCGCATTTGCGCGAAAAAAACCGAACGACGCCTCACGTCTGCGCCTTGCTGGCAATGAGATCTGGTGAAAGGTATCAGGGGCCACGCTTGCTCCCACGCTTGCTCCCACGCCAGCCTAGACCGTCCCAATGGGACCGTTGCTGTACTGGCAACGAGATCAACAAGAGTTCCCTTCCAGCCCTTCATGAAGCCTCGGCTCGGACAAGGATTACAACTCTTGCCTCGGTGCCTTCGACCTGAAGGCTGCTGA